>CM034151.1:453465832-453975752 GCA_019776745.2 Taxus chinensis | reverse complement strand
TTTGAGGGCTGAATTAAAAAAAATTAAATTTATTTATTTTTTGAGACTTATTCTTCCAATCTTCCATTGACTTCTATTCATGCGTTGACTTTTCCTCATCCTTGGGCGCCAAAATTAGGAATAAAAACAATTAATAAATGCAATTAAAGTTATTCTTTAATGCCCAAAGGGGTCGCACTTTTTGACATGGCTGATTTCTATATTTAAAAATCAATTTTTAATGGGATTATTCACCCTACACTGCGGCTCCGAAAATCCCATCATCCACTTAAGTTGATTGACTTTCATAATGGGATTTTTTACCCTGCAAGACAGGTAAGAAATTCGCATCAATGCCTTAAGTGATTTTTCTTTATCTCATAATGGGAATTTTCACCCTGCAAGATAGGTAAGAAATTCCCGACTGCCTGCTGCCTCTAATTTTCCCATCATAACTTAAGTGACTTTGTCTTCATGGGAAAAAGTACCCTGCAAGGCAGGTACAAAAATCCCACCTGCCTGTTGCGACCAAAAATCCCACTGCAACTTAAATCCATCCATTCCCAAAAATGCGACTTGCCTGGGAGAGGCTTTTTGTGCACAACTTCGTCTTTTTAAAGAGAAGTTGACTTCTTGAAGTTGATTCCTTCTAGCATGACGGTCGTAGATGATCTCCAGATACTCCAGGAAAGAAAACAGACTGTACTGGCGAAGAAATTGACCTAGGGGAATTTCACAGAGAAAACACGCAAAAAAAATAAAAACGAAAAACGTTTCCAGAAGTCACAAACAAAGCCCAAGATCCATTCCTGGTGACAACCCTACTGGTATATGTGAATATTGACATGCAAAACTTCAACAGGGTTAAACAGGCTTTAAATAATTAAATATAATTTTCCCGCAGACAAAACTTGGCGAAAGGATAAAACGAGTTTCGGCATCTGGGTATTTGTCGAAATTGGCTCATATGATTCACTGGGAATATCTTAACGCAATACAGGTATCTTCTGGCAATAAAAACACAAAAAGACCCATTATTTTAAAAGAACGAAAATTTTAAACATGGGGGTAGTCTCAGATTTCAAGGTAAAATCTGGAGACACCACCTCCTCCATGCATGGCAACTTGCTTTTATACTTTTCCTTTGCCTCTTCCCCACAAAAAAAGGCCAATCAGCTTTCTTTCCTTTGTTTAATATTTTTCATCACTTTATTTAATATGTCTTTGTCTCCTTCCATATGTCCCTATTATGACTTAGTTTCACTTTTTCTCACCCCTTAGCCATTGGGAAACAATGAATGGGCTAAGGTTCTTTGACTAAGAAGAGGATATTACAAAGTGCTCCACATGCTACCCTTAACACAAGTATATGATGACGAAAGAGTTGGTGGAGGACCTGAGTATGTCGTTCATTAGGTGCATGAATGTTGTTGACACATTAGTCAGGCGGAAAGGAATAACCGACCCTTTGTACAATCCCTCCTTTTTTTTAATGTTGTCTTCTAAACATCTTTTGGATGGACCAGTACTTGATGGTAGCCTCACTTCAATTCAATCTTGGTGAAGTATTGTGCATATCAAAGATGGGTCAAAAGGTCGTCAATGGATACCAATTCGTTATCATTATCTTGTTGAGTGTGTGATATTTGATGCACAAGTGCCATAAGCCATCTTTCTTTGGCATTGTAGATTCCAAAATCTGGTCCGAGCTCTTGGCAATACAGCATTTCACACTTATTCTAACATTTATCCCATTTATATGTAAATGACCAATTAAGGCACCCTCCTACTCTATCCCACAACCTAATCCCATTAGACAACAACTATTCTAAAGCTCGGCTCCTCAAGAACCACAACACCTACAACAAAACACATACATACTTCTACTTATCTCAAAATGTATTCCTTGCACGCCCTAGACAAGTTCGTAGGTCCTAGACAGGTTTGCCCATGAACCTGTCCTACCTTCCTGGAACCAACCTTGCACTTCTAACGGTCATCTTTTCAAATGCACAACGTAGCTTAGTCCACCTAGGTGGTACTTATGGGCTGGCTGGTTAAGCAAGAAAACATTTGAATGGTCACATATATAAACACATCCATCCTAAGTTATTAAGGGCATCTAGGGATCCTTTTTTCACTCACTCTAAGAAGGTCAAGAGCAAGCATTAAAGCATTTGATTTCTTAGAGCACCATCACAACAACAAGCTACTAAAATTTTGAAAACATCTATACTGCTTCCCTAGATCAACCATGAGCCAAACTAAAGTATCAAATGCGTGTTGCCAAGTGTGAGGGCCAGATCAAAGGCTCCATCTTCTATTGTTTTATTCTATATCACATGTGTCTCATTATAGGGTGGATAACTACACAATCTTGATCCCTCTTTAGAGTAGTGGTATGTAGCATAGTGCTCATTGCATTATTGGTGGTTTGGTGAGCATGTCCAACCCAAAGTCCATTAACCCATTTATAGGTCTCAAGCACGGAAGTTAGGGTTTCAAGCAAGGAGAAGCCATATCTCAGCACAGCAAAGTGATTGCTTGAAAACAGACCCAAATATCAGACCCCCAGAGACTAATAAACAAAATCCCAAAATCCAAATCTAGTATGCAAGTACAAAGAACACGTGTGTACTTCTAGAGACTGGTGCAGCCACAAAGGTGTCCAAGTGCCCATGAACTCGTCCTATATTGAGGTTCAGATCCTAATATTTTATAAACTTCACAACACCCTGATCTACTTTTGTTCCCATTCTGAGCACTCTATCACACATTATGATCATGTAATTCGGTTCCTCTCTAGCCATAAAACCCTAATTGTACTTTATTGATTTATCAGTGGCAAAACTATTGACAAACTGCAAGCAGTAGCATAATTTAGAACTGTTCAGATTGTTTATTTTTATTCTGAATTCTCATTATTGTACATGCATATTAAATTAGGTAATAAACCGTAATTTTATATTACATTTTGATGAACCCGCTTTGTATATATTGAGCTACACCAACCTGGTTTCATCCTTCACACCTAGGGTTTCAGATTTACAGCCCCTTCTTTCTGATTTTTAAGATCCTAGAGTTATTATCAAAACCCTCCCTTGATATTCTTTACATTACAAAATGGTCAATATTCATGTTGCTTCTTCTATGGATCCTAATGCTGATATGGATATGATAAATGAGCTTGAACAATGTATCTCAGCCAACCCTCCTTGAATTATTGAGTTGAAAAGGTTTAGATACTGACCAAACTACACTTGGGGATGCTCATGTTGAACTTTTGATTGATACAAATCCATCTTCTAGAGGCTCTCTTTCCACATTAGGGGCCCATGCCGATATGTCTACACAAGTGTTGCCTACACCTAGTGTTCCTACTAGGGGTCATCTCAAGTTGCTCCCCAAGTCACCATGCCTACTCCTACAGCCTACTACTTTTACGGACACACCTAACACTTCTACTGTAGTTTCAAATCCCTCAAATGGTGTCTAAGACCAATAAGCGCACTTAACTTTCTTGACACAAGGAAAGTTACAAGATACCACAACTGACATTAGTTTATTAGACAGTCCATTAGCACCCGGAGTTCTTAGTTATTCCTTACCCACAAGGTTTGTTTCACCCAAGATCTCCTTATATGATGGCAAGATTGAGCCCACGCAGCATATTCGAGTCTTTGTCACTTCATGCATGGACTATGTACGTAATGACGCATTGTAACCAAACTCTTTCCATGTATTCTCAAGGAGTATGCACTAGATTGGTTCTACATTCTCCCTCAAGGTTCGGTATACTCATTCCAGCCATTGGCCGATAGCTTCCTAGCTCATTTTTCTATCAACCTTAGCCGAATTGTTTCCTTTGCACAAATTGCCAAAATCAAACAACCTAATGAGAAAGTCACAGATTGTGTTATGATATAAGACTATGTTGTCTCAAGGACCCAAACACATTGATGAGACAAAAGTACAAGATATATTCAATGTTAGCCTAGTTCCAAAACTCAAAAAAAAAATCATGTTCAATACCTTTGGATTCTTTGAAGCCCTATGCGGACCAGTCAAGGTCTATGAGACTAAGCTCCTCATAGCCATCATGCTAAAATCTGGCACTAACACTCCTACTCCAATGAAGCTAAGTTTCACAACAGACCATTCTACAAGACTAAGACTAATGACACAAAAAAGACCAATGATAAGGTCCTTAATGCAGCACAATAGGCTGCACCCCTTGTTCTTTCTACTGCTCCATGAAGACAATGGACACATTTGGTAGAACCTCCTTACAAAGTGTTACATAAGCTACTTGAATGCAATCTTATAACTCTACCTCCACCATCCTAAAATTGACACTAGTAAACCACCAACATCCGAAGTTTGATGTTAAAGAATATTGTGACACTACCAATGTGTTGGACATATAAACAATAGATGCTTAAGGTTATGACACAAGATTTAGGACCTTATTGACAACAATACTATTTTAGTAGAAGACTTTGAAAATCCTACCAAGACCGCAGTAACAAAACCTAATTCAACCCTCAAAGTGTTTATCGATCCTCTATCTAATCATGTTGTCATGCACACAAGTGATGAGGTACACATGGCTTATCACACTATGCCTCCTCCACAATCTGATGATATTGATCCTCACCCTATAGATGGCATTATTGCCATGACTACAAATATACCTCAACCATCACCCATGATTACATTTGATGATTAAGAGATTCCTCATGATGACAAGGCTCCTAACAAACCATTGTTTATTCGAGCACATGTAGATTCACATCCGAACCACAATGTCACAGTTAACAACGGATCTAGAAATAATCTCTACACTGTGACACTCCTTACTACTCTTGGGTACACTATATATGATTTAATCGGTACAACAAATCCAATCCATGGCTTTGATGGACAATGCTAGAACCTTCATCGGAGGGCATCGTATTTCCTTTACATGTAGGACGAAAGAGAATTGCCACATGGTTTTTAGTGCTGCCTTCTAATAATACAATTAACATGTTACTTGAATGTCCATGGATTCATGAGATGAAAGCTATCCCTTCAACTTTACATATATGTTTACACTATATACACAACAAAGTGGTTACAACTCCGAGTGTTCCATGTGAGTATCCCATTCGACTTATCATATTTCCTACTGTCACTTCAGTCCAAACATATACAGCCACACTCCTAGAAGCCACCTTCACAACTCATTCAATACTCAGCCTCAATAGATACTTGATCCTAATCCTCGAAAAATTCCACAACACCCACCAATACAGATTCATTATGATCAAGCTTTGACACTATTTCCTCCTAGAATTCACTTGTGTTACATAACCATTGTGCACAGAGCACAATAGTTCTATAGCAGCCTTGCGAGTGTGACCCATACAAGACACCAATGCACTCTCCCGATACATAGCAAAGGCCACAAGTTACTACGATTACTCTTGACCCACTGCGACTTGCATATTCACATATTACTGGCACCAATATTCATGGATACTATACCGCCTTGCACGTGATAAATCCTCAGACTCAGATGATGACTCGGGTATTACTATTACTTCTCACCAACATAGCATGCAATTTGCACCAATGTATACAAGACATATATACGATCATCCCATCGAAGGGGTCATAGGATTGCCCTCCTATGTTTCCCCTACTCAAGACGAGATATACAGACTACTTGTAAGTAGCTCTTTTTTCACATACTTGCTTTCTGCTTTGACAACAATGATTTTCACTTGACTTCACAATACTCATTCTTCTGACACCTACCTTGAGATTGACACCTACGCATAACCCAGCGATGTAGCACATTTCTAGGTTTCGATGTGATTGTTGAGGGAATCATAATTATTCAGGACCCCATCCCCATTCTTCTACTGTCTACAGCCTATTGCCCAAGGCCCTTAACATGTTTAGTTCGAATATTCAAGCAAATACAAAAACATTCAAATATTCAAGCGAATACAAGAACATTCAGATACCAAAAATACATGTGATCTTGTGACTTGTTTTTTTATTATATAGATTAGACACTAATGTTATCATGCTTTAGCACTTTACTTCAATACACACTGGACTTTAATGGTATACATGAGTTAGTTGTAGGATAGAGTCATAGACCTTTTCCATGGACAAATACATATATGCTTCATGACTCCTCGAGTCCTATACCCTAAGACAACCTTCCACATTGGGGGCATGCCTACACTAGGGACATTTTACACAAAACATTGTCAGGTTATATTTTTTGCAACCTTTCCACTGGTGATACAAAGCATTTACTAAATGTCTTGCTAACTTATACTTGCATGACATACTTTATTTTTAGATATTGTATTGTGTTACACTAGATAACTACATTGCTTGTTTCTATGTACTGATATTGCCATGCTCCATGCTTATTGTTTATTGTTTATATTATGTTTCAATACTTGATTATCATGTGTTCTTGCATATGCTTATCTATTATTGTAGGCTCTGGGCTCCTGTATATACTTCATGTTTATTTACTCGTATGCTCCATAATTGTTTGGCACATACTTGTTTGTAGCACATTGTTTAGCACATACTTGTTTTGGCACATGCTTGTTTAGGACATATTGCTTGGCACATATTAGTTTAACACATGTTTACTTATATGCTTACTAGGTGATTGTTACTAACATTAATGTTCAGTAGAGTCATTGTGTCATTGCAATGTCATGTTGATCGTGTTGTCAAAAGTCTTGTGGTGGGCTGGCAGTGTCATGTCATGTCTTGTTAGTTCGTGAGTCCCAAAGGATCCTTTGGTGTCAAGTCATGTGTATGCTAACATACTTCTCTGATTTTCATTGTTACACTATAGCTACTTATTTGTACAGAACTTCTTGATGGTGTTCACTATATGCTTACTATTCAGATGGCACATATCATGTTTATTCTTTAATGATCATATCCTATGCACGTAATTTATGCTGACCATGTTTAGTACACATGCTTCAAATGGTTTATCTCTATATGTATTTTACACATGATACAACTAGCCACTTTTATCTTTTGAGTTGAGTGACATATAGCAGCGAACTTCATCTCAAAAGGAAGGCATATTATGGGATCATTGAGAAGTTCGTAAAAATTTCAACTAAGAATAAATAGATTCAAACAAATTGATGGCATTTCACAAGGTTCATATTAGAGTTGGTCACATTTTACATAGAGTTCAAATAAGAGTTATCCACTTCCCAAAAAAGTTCAGATCAAAGCTATTCACTTATCACAGAATTTTGGTGATCTTATCACACACTGAGTTTCAATGATCTTATCACACACATAAAGTTGACATTTGGGCTCCCTCAGTAGCTCAAGATTGATAAAGCTTCCTCAGTAGCTCAAGACTGATACATGGTGTAATGTCCCCTTTTTGGGAAAAGATGGAGAATGTCACAAATGGGTAGAAATCAATTCAAGGAGGATTAAATCCTTTTGAATCAACCTCAAATAACCCAATGTTAGCTAATTACAACCCAAAATGGGGTTGGAAGTAGTCAAGGTTGTGGGTTACATAGGTGGATCAATTAGAAATTAAATCCTCTTTACTTTTGATTTTTATGACAGCAGTAATTAAATAAATCAAGCTTGCAGACAGCTGAAAACTTCTAAAATCCGTAACTTCATCAATACTTCTCCTTTTCAAGTGAAATAAAATTTTTATCTCTTTCAAGTGAACCAACAATCAGATTTTTCTGAGCGCTTAAACCCCACCAAAATAGCATCCAAACTTTCAGATCTTGGCACTAGGGCTGAGAAAAATAAATAAAAATATTTCCAGCACTTTCACGGCCACCAAACACACCAAAAAGGACCTCCCTTGCTCAGAAATAAAAGATAAACAAATCAGATTTGCAGATCTTGCTTTATGATCACCAAAAACATGCCAAATACACTCCTTATCAAGTCGCTATAGATGGATTTATTCCAACAGTGACCAGCAAGGATAAATAAGCAAAAATGATGATTCTTTGCAGTCAAACTTGGCATAATAAGTTGAAAATTAATTGCAAAACACAACAGATCTGAAAACCAACAAGTATGCTCCCAAATCATGCAACAATAACCAGACTTGCACCATAAATAAATGCACTAGGGCAAGGAAACTCTCCTAGTGCAATTCGCCACACCAATAATCATAAAACACACTAAACCAACAAGAACAAGTGCAAGTAGTCTTCAAATCTCCACAAGATGGGTAGTGTTGATCAAACACCTTTTAGTAGATCACATGGGCATACATCCCTCTCTTCAAGCATGAAGAAATTTCAAATAGAATAATCAGCATATCTTCCAGAGGTAGAGCTCACCTTCTTTTATATCTTCTCTTTTAAAAGATCCAAGTTTCCCTCCTTATCTTTAGCGCATTTCCTTAAGGGGGGAGAGTCACTTTTTAAAAGAGTCTTCTTTTCCTGAAAAGTCAACTCCAAATAAATGATTAGTTTCCCCTTTTTCTTCATTTGAAATAAAAACATGAGGAAAATTAATATTTTATATAAAAATCAAGGAGTTATGACATGTCCCATTATTTTACCCTTTCATCCATGGGGAAGGTGGATTAAAGGTCTTCAATAATTTATTTGATTAATGTCCTGGAAAAGGAGACATTACACATGGCTTCCTCAATAGCTTGATACATGGCTCCCGCATTAGCTCAACACTAATATATGGCTTCCTTGGTAGCCCAAGACTGAAATTGGCCTCAACAGCCCACAAAGTTGAATGACATGTCAAGCTACCGGCAAGGCCATTAAGTTAGCAAGAGTTTCATGCTACAGGCAAGGCTATTAAGTTCGAACAACTTTCAAGCTACTGGCAAGGCTATTGAGTTAGCAAGAGTTTCAAGCTACAGGAAAGGCTATTAAGTTAATAAATGATTCACGCTACCGGCAAGGAAAGATTATCAACTAGATAATCGTACTCGCTTTTTATAGGGTCAAGTCGCATGACACTAGTCACATTCAACAAACTGGGGCCATGGTTCAACATGACCAATCAGGTGTGGTCGTTCATGTGCACATTTCACTTTATTTCAAGCACTTCGAATATAGAGCTTTCCAAATTCAGTTTACAAAGTTATATTCATTATTATCGAGCATTGATCCATGCATCTTTTCCATGTGATTTGCAGGTTTCACGAGGATTGGTGCATTGGTATTCAAGAGTTTACAACACCATCCTATGATCAAGACATGAGGTTTGCATTTTCTTTTAATCAAGCATATGTCAATACTAGATTAAAGGGGGGTAATTGTAGTACCCAAAATATGATCCAAGCACTTGGTAATATGGCATTTGGCACTTATTCTAGCATTTATATCGTTTATACATAAATGGCCAATTAAGACACACTACTACCCTACCTCACATCCTAATCCCGATAGGCGACACCTATTCTCCAACCCAGCTCCTCAAGAAACAATGCACCTACTATAAAACACATACAGACTTTTACTTCTCTCATAATTATTTCCTTGCACACTCTGCATAGCTTCACAGATTCAGAACAAGTTTAGCCATGTACCTGCCCCACCTTGCATGAACTTGTCCCTTGCACTTCTGACAGTCTTTTTTTCAAACGCCCAACTTAGCTTAGTTGGCCTAGGTGGTACTTTTGGGTCGGTTGAGCAGGAAATCATTCAAATGGTCATATATATAAACACATCCACCCTATGCTATTACGGGCATCTAGGAATCCTCTATTTCACTCTAAGAAGATCAAGAGCAAGCATTGAAGCATTCAATTCCATAAAGCACCATCACAATAGCAAGCTATTGAAATTTTGAATACTTCTATATTGTTGTCGTGGATCAACTATGAGCCAAAATTAAGCATCAAGAGTGTGTTGCCAAGTGTGAGAGCTGAATTAAGGGCTCCATCTTTTATTGTTTTATTCTATATCACATGTGTCTCATCATATGGTGGGAACTACATGGACTTGATCCCTCTTTGGAGTAGTGATATGTAGCGCAGTGCTCATTACATTGGCAAGGATGTGCTATGTAATGTCCCTTTCTAGAGCTGAATCTGAAAATAAGGGTTTGGCCTCAAACCCAAATGCAAGAAATCAGATTTTTGGAACAGCAGTCATCAAACCCTAGCAGCAAACTGAAATCACACCCTTAGGGCATCAAAAACCAGCTGGAAATTAGTAAATAAACCCTCTAGGGCAGCAAACTGTAACAGCACTTAAGGGCAGCAATTCTCATGCAACAAGAAGCTGAAAATGACAAAGAATGATTCCAAATATTTTAACCAATCATGAAGATATTATTCCAGCCAATATACTTCATAAATAAATGAGAAACAAGTGATAAACCACAACTGGAATTAATTAAATAACCAGCAAACATACAGCTCACAATAAGGGCTGAAAATGATGTTTCCAAACCCCAACAAATACAAATGAAGTGAGAAATCAGCCTTATAAATTAGGAGGAATCTGAATATCAACACAAAATGTCAATAGGTGCCCTAGAAGGAACTCAAACTCTTCTCCACCTAAGTCGCCACCCTAGGAGATGGTGTCAAATTGATGTAGAAAACCTTGATATCTCTTTCTTCTTCAAGCCCTAGCTGCCAACCAGCAAGATAACCTTCTTTGAAGCCCTTTGAACCACCAATTGGAGAGTTTTTGTTCTCCAACCTTGAACAATGAAGGGTTTCTTCTTCCTTGCATGCCACACCAAAGGATTTTCGCCCTCTAGTGGAAGGGAATAGAGCAATCAGCCCCAAAACCAAGTAGAATAAAATTATAACAGGGAAGCATGCCCAAAATGAGCCTAAGAGACCCCTTTTATATCCTTAAGGTGGCACCAAAAACCCATGAGGGAGTTTCCCCCACGACCGACCTCAATAAGAAGTTTGCTTTATCTTTTAGTTTGCCTTTTAGTTCCTCCAACCCAGCCAACCTACCTCATAAAGGAAAACACTAAAAGAAAATATAAATGCTCACAGAAAAGGACTAAAAACATCAACAAATACTTCCCTTGTTCACCTTCTTCTAACCCACGAGAAGTGGAATGAGCTAGAAGTCTTCTAAATGGATTAATTCATAAAAAGGGGACATTAAATGCTAAGGAAATCCAGCCCAAAATCTGCTAACCCCTTTTTATGTCTCGAGCATGGAATCAAGGGTTTCAAGCAAGGAGAAGCCATATCTCAACACAACAGAGTGATCGCCCAGAAATCAGATCTCCACAAACGGGAGAACAAGATCCCATAATCCATATCCAATGTGCAAGTACAGAGGACAGGTTTGTAGCCCTAGCCATAGGCTTGGCCATGAAGATGTCCAAGTACCCACAAACCCATCCTATATTGAGGTTCAAATCCTAATATTTTATCAATAGCTTGACGACACCCTCATATACTTTAGTGCTCATTTTGAGCACTTTGTTGCATGTTCTAATAACATACTCATGTTCCTCTCTCTAACGCTAAAACCCTAATTGTACTTTAATAATTTATCATTGGAAAAATTGTTGCAAAATGCAAGAGTAGCATAGTTTAGGGCCGTTTGGATTGTTTATTCTAGTTTTGATTTGGCATTATCGTTGAGTATGTTAAATTAAGTAATAAACACTAATTTCGTATTACAAGCGTGAGAACTATTGAGATGCCACAAGGAGCAGAGCTTGGCCTTATCTTGCATTGATCAAGGAACTCTTGGATTCAGCACCAAACCTCGTCATTCTCCAAGAAAAACCTGTAATACAGTGGATTGTAAGGAAAAGGGGATCTAAGAACCAAATTGATCTTATGCTTAAATGTCTAATGTATGGGAAGGCCTTTCAATTCTTCAAAGATATTCCATATTGTTGTAATAAATTGTTTAGTTGGTACTGCAATGATAGTGCAATATGGTGCATTTCCATTACACATTTCTCGGTTGAGTAGGTGTCTTTGAACAAACTATGAGTATCGCAAACTTCTATATGTGTGACACGAACTTGCGGCATTGTTTAGTAGAGACCAAAGTGATTTTAGTCTTTGGAGGTGAATTCAAAATGTTGAAAATGTGGTCTTTCACATGAATGGTGGATCCTTATGTCTTAACTTGATATGCACAATCGCGTTGAAACACATACAATCTTTCAAGTTTTATGTCACATACTTCTAATGGTGCGACATCACTAGTGACTATGTCCTCCATACACTTGACTAAGGCATTGAACGTGTATTGCTATCATTCCTCAAATATTTCCCTTATTGAAGCCATCACAAAGAGTATGTCTAAGGATGTGCTCTAGTAGAAAGGACTAGGCGTTGGACAGCATCTTGCACAGTTAAATTATTTTAGCTGCAACTATCAATGATGACATGTAGTTGTTGATTGTTAACCAAGAAATTTGTGTGGAAGAGGCGTTCTTGTGCCTCTAAGGTGTTTGCGACAATGGTGTTGGTGTTTAGACAAGTTACTTCTGGATCAATGTCTTTGGCTTGTACAAGACTGGTGAGGATGGCACAATCAAGGATTATTGTGTGCAGCATTTAGAACCATTGTGTGATCTTGTGCGATGTCAATGGCACCACTTATCACCATGTTTCATCTTCATTTTTTCTAATGATGGTGGCAATGGAGACTTCTGAGGTTGTGCAATTTATTTTTGGTCTCCTTTGTACAGCATGTTCAACTTCTTTGTAGAAGCATTAGATGGTGCGACAGGTGTAGGATTTCTCTTAAGCATGGTACTAGATGAAGAGGAAAACTTTTGCTTCATTTTTGCATTAGCCTTGATCATAACAAGATGCAATATGTTTGCCACAATGTGTCAAAGGTCAAGAACTCCATCTTGGCACACATATAAGGTGAGATTCTACTAATGTACTTCAGCACCTTATGTTGTTCCATTGTGTTTTCAGGCAGACAAACAACGTGGTCTTCTAACTTTATGTAGTCTAGAACTGATTACTTCTTGCAGAGACATTACTGTTGGAACTTCATGTATTCCTCGAAGTGTTTGAGGAAGTAAGATTCCTTATGCATAGTGTTGAAAAACTAGCTTCAAATCTCGATGAGCTTATAGTCACTCATGCACTCTGCTTTGTAAGTTTTCCACCAATGTGAGACTGAAATGAACATCTTCAAAGCTGTGGAGGTGATCTTCTTTAAGTCACTAAAGCGGTTGACCAAGAAGTAGGCCTCCAATTGTCATATATAGCTATCCAATATAGCAGTGTCACAATTGTCATATATAGTTATCCAATATAGTAGTGTCAATTTTACCTTCAAATAACTAGATTGACTAGTACTTTGAAAGGGCTTTGATGTTGAAAATATGGATTGACAGGCTAAGCAGAACAGTATGCTACCAAACCAAGTTGCAACATGAGCTTTCCAAATCGGCCAAAGAGTAAGGTGCGTTGTTCCCTGAGGGTGTCCTCAATGAGTTGTCGGATGTCTAAGGGTGCATTAGACAACTACTTTTGTGCATCATCCATCTTCCTCTTGCTATGACAATCTTCCAGATACTCTAAAACATAACCCAATGGATATCTTTTCTGTTAAGCTCGTGTGTTTACATGAATGTGAAAAGCTCTCGCTCTAATACCCATGATCTCCACCATGAGGCCCAAGATGGCAACGCAAAGAACAACCCAATAACTTGCCTTGTAAAATACCAAATTATAGAACAAGTAATAGAAAACAATAACAATAAACTATTACACATCAACAATATTACTTTGATTCAATGAGAAATAATACACTATTGTATATATGTGTACAATGTGCAGCAATGTTTTGAATGAAGATTCTCATGATTAGAAAGGGGAAGACACTTCTTCGCTGATTTTCCTACCCTAGAGTGTGAACACATGACCATTTGATATTGTATGCTCAAAGAATGCTATTCCCTTGGGGTCAAATGAGCACAATGCATCATCATATGAAAGCTATTACAAAAGATTAAAGGTTACTAAACAGTTTGAAATGTCCCTCTTTCCAGAATAACATCTTGGAAGACCCTTGACCTATTTTGTCTACCCAACGGTTGAGGGGGAGTTTTATAAGGGTGACTTAAGTCATTTTTAAATTATTATAAAGTGTCATTAGTAACATATATATATATATATATATATATATATTTTTATTTTTATTTTTTTTTCTAGCACTTATAATAATTTATATGACTTAATAAAGTATTTTAATGATGCCAATGTAATTTTTTAGTCATCCTAGGAGAATTGGCGACTTGCCTTAGAGGGTAAATGGGGAAATTAGAAGGAATAAAACAAATTTATAATTTTTATATTCCCTCTAGGAGAATTGTGACTTGGGTTGGGATGTAGTTTGGGTGCTTAGTGCATAGAAATCACACCATTTGCTGATTGGGTGTGTTGGAGGTAATTTTTGGGTCACTTCCTTATTATATTGGAAGGGGTCGACTTGTTTGGGCATCATTCTATCACTTTACATTTTGCTATTTTGGCTTTGAGCTGAAGAATCACTGCTGTGATTTTCTGAGGACGAAAACCCTCAAGGAAATCAAGAGAAAGAACAAAAAATCTTCCTATTTTGGTGTGTTGTAAGTCCAACTTTAAATCTAATTCATAGATCAATTTTATTGCAGCTGGAGCGACCCAATTTTGGGTGTTGTTTCATCCATTCAAGGGCTGGAAAATTCTATTTTTGTATCAGTTGTTGCAAGGGCACTTCCAGAAAATTATTGCAATATTTTCAAGTGTTTTGTAAAGGGTTTCAAGCCTTATTTTTCACTGCTGCAAGTACGCGTCAGATTTGAAGTTGTTCATCATTGGAAATCTGATTTTTGGCCTCAGTTGTTGGTGCTTTCATTTGCATTATATTTATAGAAATTAGTTCTTCCATAAAAATTAGAAAAGATCATATTTTTGGTGTGCTTTTTGGTATTTTCCCTCTCCATCCAAATCGCATTTTCCAACATAAATCAAGTCTGCAGTGTTTGCCTTTAGTTTTTGTATTATTTCAACTGGGGTTTCATTCTTGTTCATTGAAGATTTCAATCAGATCTTGGAAGGGACATTACAGTGGTATCAAAGCGATGATTCTCCCAGCCTGTGTATGAAGGAAGAAAAAAATCAGATCTGAAGATAAAGATGGTGACCATGGATGAAGATAAAAGGAACTATATAAATGAAGTAGTTGATAGAAGCAATAGAGAATTGCTTATTTGTTGGATGGATGCTCAAAGAGATCTAAAAGACTCCATTATAGGAGCCTTTACTGATTTGAGAAAATCTATACAAGGAATATTATCAAATCAAGCTCTCAAGAAGCATGTTGAACCATGTTTTTCCAAAAGGAAGAAAAACCAGTTGAGGATGATGACATGGAGACAGGAAAAAAGGTATGCAACACACAGTCCCAAGGTAAAATCTATGTTAACCTTTGAAGATTTTTGTGAATTGAAAGACATTAAAAAATTAGAAAGGGTCAAAAAAGTACCATGCAGAAAGTGCAAGAAAATCTTCCCATAGAGTATTCCACCATGCAAAATGAAGGAGAAGGATCTTCTAAAGAGATATGACTTCCATTGAGCAAAACATTTGTATTAGAGAGGAAAAAACAATATTTAATGGATGCATAAATGGAAAAGAAGTTGCAGTCCTAAAGAATGAGTCATTGTCATATGGGATGGATTTACCAAACTATAGCATTGATGATCATTTTATAATTTCTGATTTGTGTTGAAGCTTGGAGCTTTTGCCAAAAATATTCCAAGGACGAAAACCCTCTTAGAGAATGTGAGGGATCTCTACACAAGGGATTCTATTGTGCTTGCAAGGATATTTCAGTTATTTCCAGCAGTAGTTGAAGGGATTTTTGCAGATTTCTACAAGGGTTTGAAGAATAAAATTGCAGCAGTTGTATGTTCATTGTGCAAGGAAGAGCTACCTACCTTTTGGCTGATTTACAGTGTTTTTCAAGGATATTTAGGTTTGATTTATGCTGCCATCTGTTAATTTGATTTTTATGAATTAAAGCAACCAGTTTTCAATATTTTTCCAGCCCAAAACCCTAGGGGCGAGTTGGTGTTTTGGCTGTTTAGGGCACTTATGGTGGTCATTTACCTGAATGGGTAACATCATTGTGTTCTCCTTAATTTTCTAAAACTGTGCATAGTTTATTTGTGTGGATCGGAGCATTTTTGAGGGAGTTATGAATTTTTGAAGTTGTCATAATTTTCTAGAGACTGGGGTTCCAAAATAAATTAATTTCAGCCTTGCATCTGAAATCTGCATATTCTTTCAGATTTTGGCCTTATAAAATCAGTATTTCAGTTTTGAGTGGAAAAATTTAAGTATATTGGATGATTTGTATGAGTTTCTTATTATGCCCTGGTCGCATTTTCCCATTAAAATTTAGATCAGCATTGTAAAAATCTGATTTTAATTTTGTGAGCTTGCATGTGGTTGTGGGATTTGCCTAAAATCCATTGAGGGCAAAATATGTCCATTTGGGGACATTTCATAGTTAAACTTATGCAATAGTTGATGGTTCCACGTTCGCCTTCCGATCAGTCTGATGATTGGATTCTTTGGGCATGTGGTACACAAACGAATGCTCTCACATGGCGCAAGATATGGAAGTATAGCCTGGTATGGCGCGGCATGGACAAAGTAACCACACGACCGCTGATTTTGGAAGGTGTTGTGCAGCGTTTGAAGGCTCCACGGCATGCCTCTTGGCACCGCACAAGCACACAAGGGTATGTTGAGTCTCCATGTATGACACAAAGTACCACGAACGTGGGCAAGTTGTGCAAGGTGCACAAGACTCCTAGGAGAAGAGCACCAACCATGTCTTGTGATTATTAACAACATATATGAGAAAAAATGTCAGTAGTGTAGTGACTACTCATGGAAGTTATCTTGAGATGACTTGAACACACATATCAAATCTCACAAATATTTAAATTCTAACTAATAATTCTTATGGAAGTTTTAAATTGTTAAACACAAATACATTATTTGGTTGTGATTGGCTTAATCCCGCATCGGTAAGAATTGTAAGACAAAGGTGATACATAAGGCATCACATGATCCAAAAGCTTTGCCAATGGGGAACGAGACTAGAGGTGAGAAGCCCAAAGCATTGGAGTACATTCATTGTTCCTCCCCCTACTAACAAATGCTTTGAGGTACTTGTGTGGTTGTGATTATTACCAACAAGATGAGGAAAAATGTCATTAGTGTGGTGACTAAAGGAGGTCATCTTGAGATGACTTAAACATACACGGTTTAAATCCAACAATACTTAGAATTCTAATTTGTATAATATAAGAAAACTTTTTAGATTTAGAAACTTGTGATTTTCGCTTCCAAGAGAAAATACTTAAATACATTTTATAATTTCTGTACCTCAGTAAAATATATGCAAGAACAAAAATATATATCACCTGTATCGTATGTGAAATGCCCCCATCCTCAGGAAAGATGGGTGTCCTCTGAAATAAAGGGATCAAGAAGTCAACTATATTGTAGCATATGGTATTAAGTTTATCATATAACAAGATTCAATAAATGAAAGGCTTCAATTCATGCTCGAATAACTAAAAAGCTTCATTTGTTCTCTCAAATATGGAATTAAGTAAAGCCTAGATATTTTTATGTCTAGCAGCATGAATATCATAACATGAAGATGAGAAGATTTATGGTTAGAATACCTGAGGCTGCCAGCCCAGCTCATCAGGATAGAGAAATGTAGCTTCATTCAATGCCCGACATTCAACAGCAAATTTCGTTGCACCAGCATTCACTCCTAAGTGTAACTAGAAAATTACAGTTTTCATGAGTTAGAATTTACCATATAAAAATCAAGTTGTAGTTTTCTCTACAAACAAATAATTTGTAAAATTGCAAGAAAGAGATTTTCTTTGGCTACAGGATCCATACTCATCATTTTTTTGTCTCAGTCCTCTTAGGCTACCGGAACTCATGCTTTTAGGTATTTTGTTTCTAAAAGACCAATGTGCATGCTCAAGGCTGTTTAGTTTTCATTACAATTATAGTTTTCTTTGAAGTGTGTAATAATAAATATTAACATATTGAAGTATGTTAAGCGATTCAAATCACAGTTTGAATAGTTTTTAGTTTTTGCAGCTTCAATTATGGTAAGAAAACTCTCATTTAATATAAAAAAAACAAGAGTGCGATTTTTAAAATCATTAATAAGAGCTTGGACGAAGAAAATGGAATAAAATACGTTTGTGAAGGATCCCTTCTTGGCTGTCTAGTCATAACAACCTAAGCATGAGTCTCCAGCAAAGAAAAAGTGATGTCAATGATGACATTACCTGGCCACTATCATGGTCTGACACTTGACATGAGGGATCAAGGTCGCCCAAGTGAATTTGGTATCCTCTTTATTAAAATTAAATTCTAAATATCCATATATTCTCCACAAAACACAGTTTAGAATTGCTTCTCTGTACTCCTCATTCAGATGGCTGCTGCAAACTCCTAATTTTCACCAGTGACTGCTTTGGTGAGAGACAATTTGTTCTAGAAGGGTGGCCGCTCCGATTATGAAGGTTGCAACCTGCTCCTAGTGCATTTATGAGGATAGTATTGGTGGTTGACACTAATGATTAATTTAATGCCAAACAATGAAGCAACACGGTAAATTACATTAAAGTTTGTTTGTGTTCTTCACCCAAAAAAAAAGCATAATGTAAACAATTGAAATTTGTAGACAATTGCATGCTACGAGTGTCACTTCATCTTAAATCTGATTATTCATTGATTTCTGATAGATTTATCGTAGTGGCATGTCCTAAAATACATTTGAGAAGGAGCGCTTCTTGGCTGTCTAGTCACATCAACCTAAGCATGAGTCGCCAGCCAAGAAGCCAACCCTAAGTGCCACCAATGATGATATTAGCTGACCACTGCTATGGGTTGACACTTGACATGAAGGATCAAGGCCGCGCAAGTGAATTTGGTAACCTCTTTATTACAATTTAAGTCTAAATATCCATATTTTCTCCTCAAAAACACATTTACTCCTCATTAAGCTGGCTTCTGTGAAATCCTAATTTTCACGAATGACTGTGTTGGTGTGAGACAATTCATTCTAGAAGGGTGGCCACTCCAGCTATGAGGATTGCAACCTGCAGACAATGAAGCAACGTGCTAAATTAGATTAAAGTTCTCATGTTCTTCACCCCAAAAAAACTTACTCAAAACAATTGAAATTTGAGAACAGTTGCATACTAAGAGGGTCACTTCATCCTAGATCTGAATTTCATTGATTTTTGATAGATTTGCTGTAGTGGTTTGTCCTCAAAATTTCACCCACTTCAAGTGATCAGGAAGATTATTTCCTACCTCTAGAATTCTTTTATCATGCCTCGTTATTTTTATACATTACGATAATGGATACAAATGTATGCTATTTTATGGTTAAATTTTGATGAATATGCAATGGGATTGTTCTACAATACATAAAATTAGGCCATAGTTGGCCCTTTCAAGGATGATGATTAATACACTCTGACCATGAGGTGATTGGATGATGGATGTCACAAGAAGGAAATACATATACCAGTGTCACACGGAGACACGTCTCCTACCAAAAAACTCCTCTTGGACATTGTACTTGTCGATACTCTTCTTGAAGATGTGCATTTCAGTTTTTTTAATATATATACCCTTAACCCCAAATATGATGAGATATAAAAGATAAATATCAATAAACTTACTCTTATCTTTTGTCAACATCTAATATCTTTACTTCAAAAATTTATTAATGTTTTTCTTAGGCTATTGTTGGCGAGAAAATTTGTCAAGTGGACAAACTTGTGGATTTCTTGCCAACGCTCTGGGAATCTAAGTCCCTCTACTTAACTGGTGCAGTTGTCGTATATGCATGTGTGAGTAAAGGTGGATTTTCCTGGTGGCCTTGTGGTCGGGGATCCAACAGGGGCACTCCACTGACCCTACGGAAAAGCTAGCAATCTCTTGCTAGGGAAGACTTTGTCTGAAGAGTGGGAAAGGGGAGTGAGAAAAGAGGTAGGAGAACTAATGTTGCAGGTAGAAAATTAGATTCCTACACACACTAGTTAGAAATTTCATCACATGCACTAAAATTATGAGAAGAAACAATACTGCAAACAACAACAAGACCAATTAGAATTTAATGAACACAAAGTATCAGTAAACCCCTTAGTCAAAAAAGGCTCAAAACTCCTTCTTGTATTGATGCTCAAGCAAAAATTGTACATAGTATGAGAATGGAAGACATTGAGAATAGGGGAAAAGTGGCTAACTCTTTTCACTCACAAGTGAGCAAAATCTCTCTCATGAACTTACAAGAATACAACCAGCTAGAAGAATTTCAGAATTAGAACCCTTTGGAATGAAGAGCTCATTACAATTTATAGCAACCTGAATTGTCCTTTCACCTCCCTCACATGACTCTTCATTTCCATATTCCACTCGTGACCTTTCGTTTTCCATGAATTAAGTATTTCTCTTATAATTTTGAGAAAATACTTTTTACAAATTTAAAATAGGTCACTTAAGTGAATAGGATGAAATACAATGATGACGCATAATGAAGAATTAGAATGGGGAGAGAAAGAAGAGAGGGAAAGAGAGGAAGAGGGAAGGGATAGAGGGGAAAACACTCCTCATGACGAAATGATTTGA
Source organism: Taxus chinensis (assembly GCA_019776745.2). Taxonomy (NCBI): domain Eukaryota; kingdom Viridiplantae; phylum Streptophyta; class Pinopsida; order Cupressales; family Taxaceae; genus Taxus; species Taxus chinensis. Next base: position 453,955,078 of record CM034151.1, on the reverse strand, counting down.
ATGCCTTGATGCAGCCATGAAATTTGAGTGAAGATTTCTGCCACTGGTGATCTTCTACACTGATGAAGATTGCTCCCTTGAATAACTTTGAATAATTTTCCCAATCTAGTGATGACCATGGCAACTCTATGATGCATGGACATCCTGGACCATAGAATGAGTGTTTAGAAACACTATTATGATGTTTACCGCTGCAAGCTTGAGATGAACACATACAATGCCCACGATGACCCTCCTTGAAACTTGGTTGATGAACCCTTTGACTCATTGAAATCATTCTGACCAATTCACTTTGGATCACTCGGTTCCTTAAGTGATGAAGATGAATTCACATGATGTGCCTTACGATGCCTTGCTTTGTTATGAAACCATTGTTCCACTCAAGATGATGCTTCTTCAGGACCTTGTTACAAGAAACTCATTCCTCCTTTTCAACTCATGAAACCATCTCATATAAGGGACAACCAAGTAAGGTCGAGTTTCTGGACCCCAAATGGTGATATGAAAACAAAGTCATATGCAATGATTTCCACTCCGAAAACTGAGAAAACCTCTATTTTTAGAATATGAGCCCATGCTCTGCTATTCTAGGACATATCACCTGTCTTGCTCCAGTTTCACCTTCTGAACCATCTACCATATTCCAACCTCCTCTGTTCCCAAGATATTGTTATTTTTAGCACATTTCTATTTTTAGCAGGTTGTTATTTGGGGACCTACTATTTTGGGAAGAAGTCATTTTCTATCTTACTTTCCATTTTACCCCTTTTCTGATTTTCCTGAGTGATCAAACTTGTAATTCAGTGGGACTCATCATTTATAGAATGTGAGGAAGTATAACATATTCTATTTTTAGTAAGTGGTGAAAATGACCTCTGTTTGCAATGGGAACAACTTTTTTGGATTCGGCTCTTCGTCACGAACTCGTGCTCCAATTTTCATCATGATTCACTTTCCAGAAAGCTCAGAAATGAAAAATGAAAATTTATGTCTGGTAAGAGCTTCAGGTATGGAGCTACCAGGGAAGAATACTGATAAAAAATCAGTCCTTCATATCTCGAGAAACTGGAAACTTCATCGTGCAAAAACTAGTTTGAGAGAAACTAGATTTTTTGGAGACCCTTCCCTCTGAATTTTGGATGATTTCGCCTGCCGGATCTTTGGGAATTTGAAAATTTCTTCAAAGAGGGCAGAATGCTGATAAAAAACACAGCCCTCCATATCCCTAAAAAAATAGGGGCTTCATGGTAGCGAAAACTAGTTCATGCATGAAACTAGATTTTTCAACGATTGTTCCCTCCAATTTTCGTGCGATTTCGCCCACTAAAACCCTGAGAAGTGGAGAGGTAGCTCACTGATTTTTTCCACTACTGTGTCATGGCGGCCATTAATGGAGCTTGAAATTTGCAGGTCTGGTTTTTGTTTCCATTCGCAATGAAATCAACTCCATTGCGATAGGTTTTTTCTTCTTGTCTCACTGGTGAAATTTCTCTTCAATCCGGTTGTCGGTTTGACGGGAAATTGAACTTTGTTCTTCGTGGAGCCGGAAGTGAAATTTCTTCACTGTGAGCATTCCTTGCTGCAAATGGGAGGTTTGAATATGATTTTTTAATGGCCTTCAAGAGATAAGAACTCAGCAACAGATGGTTTGTCAATCCGTGCACCGGTTTGGAAGATTTCTTCAAATTTCGATTTCATGGCAATGGGGATTTCCACTATTCTTCTTCTCTGTTCTTCATTTCTTCTTCTTATCTCGATGAAATATTCTTCTGAGACCTGTGTATCACCATGGGGTAGAGGATTTCATTTCTATGGTGAAGCTGGTTTGAGCTTTGGCAATGGTGGAGTGGTGGTGAGAAGTTGCAGAGAAAGTTACAGAGCAAGTTGTGCACGGAGGAGTTAGATGTTAGAAGTTAGAAGCAGGAGGAATTTTTAAATTTAAAAATTATGCACAGAGAGGGTTGGGCGCATTTTTTTGTCCCTGACATCCCTCACCTCAAAGGGATGTGAGGGACATCAATTTCCACGGTAAGCAAGAAGACGACACGTGGCAACGATCCGACGGTAGGGAGTGAGAGCTCTAAAATCAGCTTTAAAGCACTGAGGGGCTGGAAGCAGGTCACATGGGTGACCAAAAGTATCTCCTAGAGGGATGGGCACATTTTTAAAGGTTTGATGTCCCTAACCTATGAGGGATGTGAGGGACATCAAATTCCATGGCGGTCCTAGAGCTGACACGTGGCGGAGATCCGACGACAAGGAATTTGAGCTCCAAATTACACCTGGGGGCTGAACTGGCAATCTTGATGGTCGCATGGGGTTCTAGAGGTCACATGGGGGCTGGGTGAATTTTTCCAAGGTTGATGTCCCTGACCCTTAGGGACGTCAGGGACACAAAATCCGTCAGGCTCCTGGAACTGACACGTGTCCTCCCAAAATTTGGCTAACTCCCGAACTCGCTTCAAGAGGACAACTTGCGACGATGATAACTTGAGCTCCCAATGGACTTTTTCGGCAAAATTTTATATGATCCTAACTGGAAATGGCCTTTTGAATCCAATGGTGGGTGTATCATGTCTTGATTCTTCCATTTGATCCCTGAAAAAGTGGATTTTTTATTTGATACTCCACCTTGTGCCTGAGAAAAACTACCTGTAGACCTAATGCGCCAAAGTGTTGTGAAGAAAATAATTTCACCATCTTGTAGGGATTGGAATTATATTTCCGGAGATGTTTTTTTTTGCTCCTAACTCCATCCGGAGCTCCCGGAATCACCTTTTGAAGCTCAGCGGTTGTTTTGGCATGTGTACTGACTAGGCCTGTGAACCCTAATTTTGGTGAAACTGCCCCAACTTCTCCGAGCCCTTCCAAAATCTTCCTGAATCATTTCCATGATGTCCCAAGACCTTTGAATCAACTCCACATCTTCTTAGGCTCTTCTTCTCCACTCCATGGGGTTGTTCCAGCCCTAGGAAGGCCAATGATAGCCCTTCCCACAACTGCATGTAGCTTGCAACTTTTAATGAACTCCTAAAATCACCTAGGGGAAATGAATGGAATTTCCTAAATCACCTAGGGGGGTGAGATAACATTAGTCGGGGGGTCACTTGGACTGACTGGACAGACCTAGGGTGTCTTGGAATGATAGGACTTGAAAAAATTAACACAAGGGTATATAGTTGTCATGCTCGAAAATTGTTAATTTCCTTGTTGCACATTTGCATGACAATAGCTATATTAGGCTGTATAATATTGTTTTCTCTAAAATGTACATCCGTGTACCTATCTCCTACTTTTCTGAAAAATGTTGTACCTGTACCTGTCTCCTCGTACCACTACCAGCACAGGTACCCATACCCATCTCTTGGCAACTATGACATATACATTGAATGAAGTGCTATTAATCAGCATAGGGGGATGAAAATCAACTGACACTTGTGAAACAAGTTTACTCCCTATGAAAGTGTATTGCATTGTCAATGGGCATGTGGTGTGATGAGTACAAGCATGGATATATGAGAGCAAAACTTTGATGGGTATAATGGAATATGCATATGTTAACGAATATGAATGTATGTTATGACAGGATATATATTTGATAAGTAAATGTATTGCAAAGTATGGCAATTCCGATAGGTGTGGATGAGTAAAATGCCAGCTAAGGGGTATCAAAAGCCCTCTTCCGTCGCCAAGAACCATATTGTATCTGTGATAAGAGGTCCTAAGGGACTAATCATATTGACTTGTTCTACTGAAACCTTAAGGAGGCATACCCTATGGCAGGGTGCAAGTTTTGTAAATGTGTTGTAGCATCTCTAACAAGAATACCCATAAGAGACATCTCCCTGCTCAAGTAGATGTCTCCCTGCTGTAGGAGATATCTCTAGCAGAAAGGACATATTCCCTGACCTCTCCTGACACCTGAATATGCAAGGATTTATTACACCATAGTATATTTAGCATACTTGATCATATAATTAGTTTGTTGGGCAGTTTTTGTAACACACATGTAGAATGGAGTTAGTTTGAGGGATAAGTGCAGAATGATAGGTTTCGTTGAGAGTATATTCTCAAATTTAGGATCACGACAAAGGCTTGCTGTACATCAACAAACCATGCTATTGTATAAATATCCCTTCAAGATTGAATTAAATTACTACTATGGACCTAAAATTTCCAACATTTAGTTTCAAAGAAGGTTCAGTCTCATCAAACTGTCTGTTAAGCCTTCAACCTCAATCAAACTTAGATTGTTTGACAGTTCAAAAATTTCAAGATTGAAAAAAGCACTTTTGGCTGGAGGAACGTATACCTTGGATATGGAGCTGGATGTAATGATCAAATTTATTAAAGAACTTAGGTGATCACGATGAGAAAATTCAGTGGCCAACTCCAAAAGACACTCAGCACTATGATCAACAACTTGTATCTGAAAACCATCCAATGGAATTTCACCTAGATCCCTTTCTTTTTTGAAACCTTCAAAGTTTGGACAACACTATACATCCATAACTTAAATATTCATCCATGCATTTCCTTTTGGTAATGTAAATACTCCGGACTTTATTTTATTTGATGCATTCTTTCTGACGATTGAGTAGCTAGTTTTTGTGATGTACGGCCCCATTGGTACATAGCTTTAAGTCTTTAAATACTTTTGAATCTTGTGTCCACATGAACATATATTAATATTCCCACAACATGTTCTCATCATCCATGATACTAGAGGTGTTGTAGGTGCTAATTTTTTTGGCATCAACCCCAAGCTTTAATATTATTTCAGCCCACTTGGCACATTCTCTTACGTCAAATCACCTCAAAGATCAACAGTGGCTGATATATCAAGAGAAGCTATGCCAAAAGAGAGATCAAAGGTGGACAGCAGACAGAATACGTGTCAGCTAGTCGCCTCTTATTGAAATTGACGATAAAGCAAGGAGTGAAGGCATCAAATGCCATCCAATCAAAGGAGCTCACATCGCGGGCTGCCATCAGATTACAAGCCAAAGAGTCAAATGAACAGAGTGATCATTATACCAAGAACAAGGCACGAAAGAAATTCATACAACCTACAGAGTTGATATTTTGGCACAGCCATGCTTGTCCAGTAAACCATCAGAATAAAAGGGGACAAACAGCCGCCTAAAAGATTTTCAAGCTGCACAGGGCCTATACATAGTCTAATATGTATTTATTTTTGTACGATAGTAGTTGAATTCAAAAATAATTTGAGCCTGCCCTTGCGTTGTATAGCAAGAATAAAAACAGGATGAGGCTCTCATTCTAAAAGGTTGTTGTCATTGTATCTTTGGCTCCTTAGAACTCTGCTACATTGTTTGTGTGCACTTAATCTTGGCATTTCAGTTAAGCAAATACAAGCTAAGTGATTTGACAATGCAGCTCTGATAGGATTATTTGAGGCGGTAGTTCAGCCCTTTGGTCCTATCCTGCTACTCCACAGGATGGAACTCACCTTCTTGTGTTTGTCTTGGTGAATATTTTAGTTGATATTTGTTGTCCTGTGTTTTTGCAAGGGCAAAATTCACTGGAAAGTAGGACAACGATACCACAGTGTTGAAACTTTTCAAAGTATATACCTTCCCAAGACACCCCCAGGTCAGTCCATCCCCAATGCCAATCCTACCCAGTCAATCTAATGATCCCAAAGTGAATGTCATGTTTTCCCTTATGTGATTTAGGAAAGCAAAATCAGTCCCCCTAGGTGATTTAGGATCTTCTAGAACATTCAAGTAATCAAGCAGTTTTGGGAAGGGCTACCATTAGCCTTCCTAGGACTAGTGCACCACCCTCAGAGCGGATCAGAGGAGAAAAACTCATCATGGAGGAGTATTCAAGTACTAGGAACATCAGGGAAATGATTTTGGAAGATTTAGGGAAGATTCAGAGGTTTTGGAACCAATTCACCGAAAGCGGGTTTTTTGGGCCTGAATGAGCACACACCATGAAAAAGGACCTGAGCTTCAAAGAAAAGATTCTGGGAGCCTCATGATGATTTGAAAGCCCAAAAAAGTATCAATGGAAAGCATTTTCAATATGCTACATGTTAAAAAAATGGGACTTCTTGAAACCTCATGCAATGTTCTAGGAAGCTCATTCTTCTGGCACACAACAAGCGATCCCGAGAAATAAGGAGCCATTTGGAGGTGTTATAATCAAAATTGGATCTTGGGACCATCACCATTGGATTCAAAGGGTTGTTTGTAGGCAGAATCATATAAAATTTCACCCCAAAATTCATCCGGGAGCTCGAGATATCGTCTCCGCAAGTTGGTCCCAAGGTGCGATTTCCCATACTTAGTCATTTTTCAAGAAGGACATGTGGCAGCTTGTGGTTAAGGTGCAATTTCATGTCCCTTACGTCCCTTTACAAAGGGACAAAAGGGACATAAAAATGCCCTACCCTTTTTTAACCCCCAGGTCACCGATATGACCAAGAACTATCCACTAGCCCCTATTGACCAAGTTTGACCTGTGTGCTCACCTACCCCGCATGCTCGCCACTTGTCCTCACCAGAATGAGGTGGAATTTTACATCCCCTTTGTCCCTTTAGCAAAGGGATGAAAGGGACATGAAAATGTGCCCTACCCCTATTATGCCTTTTGGTTCTCAATGTGACCACAAACTAGCCCCCAAGTGCTAAAACTCAGCCCCCACACTTAAAGCTACTCAACGAACAAAAAGATGCCAAGTGTCAAGCCCATAATGAGGCGGGATTTTACATCCCCTTCGTCCCTTTAGCAAAGGGGCGAAAGGGACAGAAAAATGCGCCCCATCCCTACCCTTTGCATTCCAAACCTATAAATACCAACACTGTATTTTTCACCATGTTTTCCCCCACGCCTCCAAATGCTACCGAAACTCTGCCGAAATTCCTCCAGAAAGAAAAACCAATTTTTTCACATCCGATCAACTCCATGCAATCCTCCTTCATCCAAAAACATTAAAAACACAAAAAATTGCAAAAAGAACGGATCAAAATGGTGCAAAAACGAAGATTTTTTCCAAAAAAACCCTTGAAGTCACCCGGCGAAGAATCTTCATATCTCACAAACCGCTCAACAGATCGAGATGTCATTTTTTGCAATCTTCTAGTCTTTCAGGCACCTTGAAGGATCCAAAAGAAATTTACGCATGCACAGCCCGGATTTTTTCCAGGTGAAAAAACCCTCTCTTCCCGCATACCAAAAAAATTTGAAATTTAAAATCTCTTAAACCGGATCAAGTGAAGCTGAAATTTCAGAGGGTGCTTTGGGAAAAAACCCATATCAGAAACCTTCATTCCATCACAAACCAAGCACCAGAGACCCACTTACTAAAAATAGTAATCCTTCCTACATGGGTGGCTGCTATTTTGGGTAAGTCATCATCAGAAGAAGTTGCGAAGGAAACAGTGTGCACTAAGGAAGAAAACGAGGTCAGATCAATCAGTTGGTCCGGAAAATAGTGAAATTCACCACTTACTAAAAATAGTAAGTCCCCTATATGGGTGCCTACCATTTTTAGTAAGTCACCTCAGAGGAGCAACCCAGGAAAAGACAGTGTACACAGTGAAAGTAATACAAGTAAAACTCATCAGTGCAGTCATCTTAGCTCAAAAATCACCACTTACTAAAAATAGTAAGTTGTCTCATAGGCACTTGCTATAAATAGTAAGTTGTTCCAGAAAGCGGATTTCATAAAGGGAGTGTACAGGGAGTTGAACATTCAAGTCGGTATCATCAGTTGGAGTTCGGAGAAGTAGATTCTGACACTTACCAAAAATAGTAAGCTACCCTTTCCAGATATAGTAATTGTTGAAAGCATCATGAAGTTCAAGTTTACAAGAGTGAAACCGGCACTATCTGAATATGAGATAGGTGACAGTGATGTCACCTATATGGATCTTGATGATCTAAAATCTTGCATGATGGTAGATGAAAGAGAAAAATTTGAAGATAGAGTGTTCACAAGTGGTTTGTTTGCATTTGTCCAGGCATCCCTGTGTCCATACAATGCATTGAATTGGTCTTGGCCTGCTCAAATCACTATGAGCCGGATACATAGGACAATTTGGGTGGATAATGGTACATAGTGATGGAATTCATAGCAATCCAAGAACCATCTCACTTGCATTGCAAATCCCAACATCGGCCAATATGGTTGTCCTCACAAAGGAGAAGGTCATGCATGAATGGAACAAAATGGATGCATACCTGCAAGGGATTGCATTAGGATCATGGATGAAGATAGGAAGAAATCCCTCAAGGATGTCTAAGACACTTTAAAGATGTGAATTTCTGTGAAGGTTATTTCAAATGCAATCACTCTTTTTAAGCAAGGTGATGGGAGAAGAAAGTACAGTACATGGACTTTCCAAGATTGGATGGCACTTTTCATCTTAACGATACACAAAGGAAAATAATCAGAATATTGATTGGGGCCAGATAATAAGTGACAATCTACATCGTTCCACTACTCCTAAGTACCTATGAGCATGAAAAAGAATATCTACATGACTTCCTATTTAGTCTACCTTCTTGCAATTCTCAAGGTCATTCAAGGGATTGGCTCTCACTCAGAAATCTCTTGCTCAAGGTCCCCAGGTAGAGTTTGGAGCATTCAAGAAATTCCCTTATGATAGTTGGTGATAAGAGAAGGTATCCGTATCTTGCAGTTGTTCCTCTGTGATAGACACTTCACCTACATGAATGATGCTTTCACAATGTTCATGGTCACCAACAAGTTTGGAGGGTGATTTGTATAGGCAATAATGTCATCTAAAAGCAACATCCCTGATCAAAAGATATGGTTCCTATTTCATTTAAGTTCTTGACTTTCTCCTACTTGTGAGTCTCTCATTTTGACCAAGCTCCACTAAGGTTAATGTGCCAGGTACCTTAGTGATAAAATTGTTCTATTTGAGCTTTGCAGGAACTCAAACACATGTGAACAACAGACTTAAAAACAGAAATAAAATGTCATCTCATTCCTCATCTCTCTCAAGGTGTTCACATGTGTAAGAATGTAAATGATGCATCCCATTCTGGAGACTTCCTTCGTGACACTTGACTCTACATTTGAATACATTCCTAGGGCCAACTTTGACATACAAATGGATCCAGACACCAAAAATCCATGTTCCAAAGTTGCACCATGTTCCACAAATAAAGGATTATTGGGCCAACTGTGTCTTAATGATTTCAATGTGCGGGAGAGGGATCACATGAGAATGACAATAGGAGAGATGAAGAAGTATCAGTTCTCTTGGTATGAAGATGGTTTGCAAGATGATGGAATGATCCTAAATACGAGGCGGTTAAGGATTCCCCATTTCCTTAGGTCAATTGGCATGTCTGAGAGTCTTGATATATCAAGGAGCGGACCAAGAAAGTAGTTAAAAGAACAAGATATTGGTTCTAAAAGAATAAGGCCATTTCCATTCAATCACGAGGTACCCCTACAATCCAGAAACAAGCCTCATAGTAATCATCGTCAAAAGTGGTGGAGGTTACTTCGAGTTCGGGGTACTCCGGGACAAGTTCAAAGCGAAAAGCCGCAGAGTTGGAGACTCCTTCTCATGAGAAGTCACCAAAGAAAGTCAGGATAAAAGAAGATCCAGTTGCGGAAACACAAGTTGTAGAAGAGCACATAAATTAGGACCCAGTCTTTGAGCCGCCACAAGAGACCTCTCCTCTTGTTAACACTATTGCCTCTCCTACCAAGGAGATGTCTCTTTAACTTAAGAAGGGGATGGTTGATATGCCTATCATGGAGCTGGAGTCTAAAAAAATGTTCCCATGGATGAAAGAGATAATAATACATGACACACGCACTGTTTAAAAAGTCACGGTACCTTATTTATTAGTAATTGCATCATTGGCCAAGGGAAGGAAAAGAAATCTTGCACACGTGGCCTCACAATTATATAGTGGAGACACATGTGAATATTATATCTAGGTATCTCAACCTAAGGGGATCAAGCCGGTGGATGAAATAACACTGGATGATTATGAAATGAGCACAATCCCGCTAGGGCCGGCTACCCATGAAGGAGATTTGCATATATATGAACAGTCTTCCGCTCGCTTAGTGGCGAGAAACAAGGAGTACAAGAAAAAGATTGATGAGCCGCAAGAGCAGGTGCAAACTCTTTCATCTTATGTACAACATCTTGTGGATCCAAGTGCCTCAACAATTCCCATTGAGGAAGTTGCACCCATAAGCAGCTTCAATCCAGAATCCATCAAGAGGACACAAGATTTCATGGTGCAAAAACGGGCTAATGGCAAATGGATCAATACAATTGTTGAAAAGGGAAATTCATTGCTACAAGAGGCGGTCAAACTCTTCTCCTACATGTGTGCAACTTGACAAACAAGGCACAGATGATTAGAGAAGATCTGGAAAATAAAAGGATCACTGGGACCCTCTTCATCCATTGGTAATGGAAATGAGCAACAGGAGTCACTCTTAGGAGCTGATCAAAAGAAGGTTTTTGATGCACCCTTCTCCCAAGGAATTTTCACGTGTATGGGAAAGGGCCTTAGAGACCAAATATGAAATGATCAATTGAGCCATCGTAGAGTTGGATGAAAAAGAATTAATGGGCATACAAGTTGCAGGACAATATCAATCGCCGAATCCAGAAACTTGGAGTACTTGTAATGGAAGAAAGCACAACAATTGATGAATTGATTGGGCCATTTGAGGAACATGTCAAGAAGGAGGTGGGAAACACATTATGCTTTAATAAGGATACTCTAGAGTCCTTATCAAGAATTTGTTTCACCATCTCACTCATTGTGGAAAATCACTCATCTTGGTTTGAAAAGTGTAAAGATACCAACAATGTTTCAGGTTGTTGGAAAGAGACTCTAAGATGCGTGTGTATTCATCATGCCAAAAGATTGGCATCTACTTGTGCTCGTTTCAGCAAGGAATTCAAGGGAGTGGAGATCTTCTCAGTGGCACAGGATGACGATCGGTCAGGCAGTGAAATCAAGTCTACGAGAGTGGCTCATTCTTCTTCGAAATGATTCTTCCTCTTTCTTCTTCTCTTCTTCTTTCCCTTTCTTCTCTCTGTATCTCTCTCCCTCCCCCTCTCTCTCTCTCTCTCTTCAATGTTATAATTCTTCATTGGGGGTGCACTTTTTATATGTCCTTAATGAAATTAAAAAAGCAACTTTATGTTTCTAATGTAAAAGTCACCTTTATGTTATAAAAAGGGACTTAATATTTTCCTAGGAAGTTGAAAAGTTTTAAGTTGCGCGAGGACATATGAAAAGTCATTGGGGGGTATATGAAGAGTCATCTCTCTTCTTATAAAAGGAAAAGACCTCCCATTCTCAAGGGGTTGTTGGTTGCAATTTGTGAATTCATGAGAGAGCATTTCCTACTTGTGGAAGAACAAAGAGTTAGCCATTTTCTGCTATTTCCCCCTCTCTATTTTCCTCCATTTTCTTATCATGTACAACTCTTGATTTTCAATGCTAATGAAGGAAGAAGTTTCTATTTTCCATGGCATATGAATGTGTGCATCTTTGTATGCATGGTTTCCTCTAGCCGGTAGCATTAAAATCTTGTTGTTTTCTTCTCTTTAATGCATGTGATGAAACTTCTAACTAGTGTGTGTAGGAATATGAGTTTCTACTTGCAGCATTAGTTCCCCTACCTCTTATTTCTCACTCCCTTTCCCACTCTCAAGACAAAGTCATCTCTAGCAAGCGATTGCTAGCTTTGCCGCAGGGTCGTTGGAGTGCCCCTGTGTGATCTCCGGCCGCAAGGCCACCAAGAAAAACTCACCTTTTCACGCGCATGCAAATACGGAAGTTGCACCGTCTAAGTAGAGGGACTTCGACTCCTAGGGCGTTGGCAAGAAACCCACAAATTTGTACACACGACAAATTTTCTTGCCAACAATATTATTGCATACATGTCAATCAGTTCAGTGTTCATGAGGTGAAAGGTTACATGCTTCAACCACTTCCTTGTGCATCACCACGATTTTACTTTCTTCTTTTCTCTCTTTTCTCTACTAAGTTTACTTCCTGCACTTAGGATAGGTAGATTAGATTTGTTTCCTATACTTAGGCATCTTGCAGCATTAGGTAGGTTATGCACTAGGTAGGAACAGAACGGGTTGTCTTTGGAGATTCTCTGCAAAATCGCAGTCCCATAATGTCCAGAGATCCCATGTTGTGCTAGATTTGTGGGCACAGAAAAATCAAACAAATCACAGCATCAACAATTTTGGCACACCCAGTGAGATTAGTTTTTGCTTTGATTGAAATCTTACACAAAACCCCTGATTTACACTTTCAGTCAAGATGTTGGTGAGAATCTTGACTCTATATGCTTGTTGAAGAAATAATCTATTACTTGACAACTCCATTGGCCAATAACTCATTCTTCAGTCTCACAGACCTTGCCCCTTCATGCTGAAACCAGATTATCATGGCCAACCCGAGGGTTTTACCTTTTGTGTCGTGGGATTCTGGAAGCCCCTTATATCTACAACAATGGAATGATATCCCAGCAACAGCTCTCAAGGCGCTCTCAGTATTTAGTGGAGATGGCTCTACAAGCATCATTGACCACATCTAAGATGTGGAAGTTTTTGCGCAGTTCATCACATTACAAAGGAAGATGCAGCTTTCAGGCTAATAGCCTCTTCTCTCAAAGAAAAGGTGCTCGACTGGTTCAAAAGTTTAGATTCATGTTCAATTTCAACATGCGACGAGCTAGGAAGAAAGTTGCATAAGCAGTTCGGAGAAAATGTAGACATGCTTTCTCTCATTGAACATCCTAGCACAATTAAAAGAGCTGCAAAGGAGCATACCACTGACTTCAACCTCGGATTTGAAAGGACCTAGTAAAGGATTCTTGTTGAATTTTTACTCCTAGGTATTGCTCATTTATATTATCTGAAAGCTCTCGATTCAGATTTGGCTGTCATCATACAAATGCAAGGGAGAAACGACACTCCCAAAAGCCTGACATTGTTGTTGTGGCTGAAAGGAACCTTGTACAAGCTTGTGTAATCATCCCAATAAGGCCCGAATCACAACTTCCCCATCCTAGTAACATCCTTCAAATCCTTCAGGATCCCTAAATGCAGCATGGGACAAGCTGGGAAGAAAGTTGCATAAGAAGTTCATAGAAAATGTAGACGTGTTTGTTCTCATTTAACATATTATCACGATTGAGAGAGCTGCAAAGGAGCGTATCACTGGCTTCAGCCTCGGATTTGAAAGGACCTGGAAGAGGATCCTAATTGTGTTGCTTGTTTGGAGCTTAGCTGTTTCCCTTGGAAGCTACGACACTGAGGAATTAAGGGAGTTTCATCCTGATTCCGAAAAGGAAGAGGAGAGCACACTTGCAAGCTCCATTTGCAGCATTAAGGAGGAGCCTACTCTTTTTTAAGGTTACAAGCCTTTTGCATTGAGAAGAGGTTGCCCTGTTAGGTTTCAAGGTCCCTTGGAACCTCATCCAGAGCGGTGACCTATCACGCCCACATCAGAGCACGAGGAGAAGCTACAATATGCAGAACCTCAATCCTGGTACCCATCCCAAGCAAATTAAGTGCCCAGCAATGCCCAATTAATGCAGGAAAATGATCTCAACAAAGGAGGCCGGTCCAACTGGTTCAAATTTCTGCTCTTCCTCCACCTATACCTCCTAGCTGCTCCCAAGATAATCTCATGGTAGCATATTGTGAAGAAGGGAAATTATTTCTCCCTTCCTATCAGTGGTTTTGTATAGCTTGTATGTTAGCATTTGTTTAGAGTAGGATTTATTTTTCTGCATTATAAGATGCCCTTGCATCACTCTGCATATTTCGCTTGAAATATGTATGAATTTTTCGTTTGCATATAAGTTTTGGGAAGTACAGGAAAAGGGAAAAGATGATCAGCTGGCCTGGACTCCTCAGTGATTCCTCAATGAACTTCTTTCTGTGATGTGTTGTGAATGAACAAATAAAGCAAGATTTCTCAAACAAGTATTTAACTACTGTTGAAAGGGACAGGTATAGCCAATAAGAAGAATCATTTGCTTTCTATCGAATCCAATTCATCTGCCCATTAGCATGGTGAACACTTGTTTGGGTAAGAATGTTATTCAATAAAAGGACAAGCACAAAGAAGGAGCTTGTAGAAACTTCTTATGACTCCATGGCCCAATAGATGAAGGTAGATGGACTGTTTCTCAGCAGGCTAAGCAGCCTTGAGAAGTCACCAAAATACTAATGTTTTGGCATTAGCCCCAAGCTTTAATATTATTTCAGCCCACTTGACGCATCCCCTTTCATCAGATCACCTCATATATCAATGGCAGTCAATATATAGAGAGAAGCTAAGCTGAAAGAGGGATCAATGGTGTACCCCGGACAAGACACATGTCAGCTAGTCACCTCCGATTGAAATCAGAGATATAGCAAGGAGTTAAGGCATTGACTGTCATCCGATTGAAGGATCCCACGTTGCTGTCTGCCTTCAAATGACAATCTAAAGAGTCAAAGCTATCGACAGAGATCATTATGCAAAGAACGATGCACAGGAGAAATCCATACCACCTACAGAGCTGCTGTACAAAATAGAGCTGATATTTTGGCACAGCCATCCTTTTTCAATAAGCCATCAAGACAAAAAGGGGACAGACAATAGCCTAAAAGATCTTCAAGCTGCTAAGGACTTGTACATAGTCAAATTTGTGTTCATTTTTGTACCACAGTAGCTGAAATAAAAAATACGTTAAGCCTGTCCTTGCATTGTATAGCAAGAATAAAAGGGAGATGAGGCTCTCATTGTAAGGGGTTGTCATTATAACTTTGCCTATTTGGAGATCTGTTAGATTGTTTGTGTGTGCTTAATCTTGGCATTTCAGCTAAGCAAATATAAGCTGGTGATTTGGCAATGCAGTCTTGATAAGATTATCTGTGGCGGCAGTTCAGCTCTCTGGTCCCGTCCTACTACTCTGCAGGATGGAGCTCACCTTCTTGTGTTTGCATTGTTGAATACATTAGTTGCTATTATTGCAAACATGTCAATTAGTTCAGTGTTCATGAGGTGAAATGTTACATGCTTCAGCCACTTCCTTCTTGGTGCATCACCACTATTTTACTCTTCCTTTCTCCCTTTCCTCTGTTAAGCTCAAAAGCCAGGAAACGCCTAGGAGGTGGCGTTTTAGGGTAGAAACGTTTCCAAAACGGGAAACTAGTACGAAACGCCACCGAAACGTGCCAAACGTTTCCGGACACGTCTGGCACGTTTCCGCCGGGTTTTATAATGTTAAAGCATCATAACTTTTTAAAATGGCATTTAATAAACCTAACCCTAATCTACCTACCTAGACTTGCTACAGACACTTCCTAAAAGCTATATAATGACCTCTTGGGTCCATTCTAAATCATACTCTCATTTTTCTCTTGGTAAATTCAGATTTCACTAAACTAACATTTAGCATTGTGAAGAGCAGAGAGACATCAAGGAGCAGCTTGAAGATAGAGTTTAGGAGGTGCTGCTAAGAGCAAAGAGCATCAAGGAGGAATTTCAAAGCAGATTTGGAAGCTTCAAGGAGGAAAAACTAGGTATTTTTCAAGTTTTTTTTAAAGAAAATGTTAATGTGATCAATGATCACGATATCAATATGTAGTTTTAATTTAGTAATTTTTAAACTCTATGCTACAAAAATTGTAACATTTTCCTTTCGCAGTCTTTTTAAAGAAAAATCATATGTTGTTTTTTTAAAATTATAAATATCATCCAAACTCTGTGTATGCTCTCAACTCACACCTATACAGTGACCTTGGTGATCAAAAGCAGAATAGGATGCGTAGGTTTTTTTTTTGCTATTTTTAAAGTTTTTTTTTGTATTTATTAAATTAAAAAAATCTGAACTCTGTGTATGCTCTCACCTTACGCATATATGGTGAACTTGGTGATCAAAAGCAGAATAGGATATGTAAGGTGTAGTTGTATTTAATAATTTATTGTTATCTAAGTTTATGTTTTTAAAAAATTCAATGTAGGTTTGATTTTTTTACTCTTGAGATATAAAAACATAAATGGCATCCAGTTCAACTTCAGTGGGACGGCATGGGGAAGGGGGAGCAAACCAAAGTGGGGGTGTGGATCTTAGAGCTCCTCTTTGGAGACATGTGCAAATTGTGGAGAACCTTGCTGGCGGTGGCTCTCGAGTTTGGGTATGCAATCATTGCAATATACAATACAAATCCCTCGTACACCCGACTCAAAGTTCATTTAATGGGGAAAGCAAGAACGGGGATTAGAAAATGTACCAGGGTTGAAGGGAAACATATATTGGCATATATAAAAGAGCAAGAGGAGGCTGATTTGGAAGCTTCAAGAGCTAGATTTAAAACCACTCCTTTGTAAAATAAGGGTTCTTTAAAACCACCCACCCCATCAAACCATCCTTTTATCCAAGTTGCAGTTGAAACTGCATCGGAGGGATAGTGCCTTTCACAAAAGAGAAGTACCAAAGGCCTATTAGAGCAAGCATTTGCAAATGAGAAAAGGGATGTTGTTGATAAGTTGGTTGCTCGATGTGTTTATGCATGTGGGCTACCCTTCAATGTGTTGCGGTCACCTTATTGGCAAAAAATGGTGAGAGGAAATAATGATGCACCACAAGAGTATAAAATCCCTAGTTATGAGAAGGTGAGAACATTATTGTTGGCGAAAGAAGTGGCCCATGTACATACTTCTTTGCATCCAATTAGGGATTCATGGAAGGACTCAGGGGTATCTATCATTTCAGATGGATGGAAAGATGCCCGAAATAGACCCCTAATCAACATTGTTACAGTGTGCCCTAAAGGGGCAATGTTCTTAAGGGTTGTTGATTGCAAGGGTGAAGTGAAAGATGCTCAATTTATTGCTAATATTTTGATTGAGGCTATTGAGTCAGTGGGCCCTCAAAACGTTGTCCAAGTCATCACAGACAATGCCAAAAATTGTAGAGCAACAGGGATGATTGTTGAGGGGAGATATGAGCACATTTTTTGGACACCTTGTGCAGTACACTCCTTGAATTTGATGTTGCAGAAGATTGGCAAAATAACATGGATAAAAGAAACTTATACAGAGGCAAATGAGATTCAAATGTTTGTCACAAATCATCATGTCTTAGGCTATCTTTAGGAGGTTCTCAACGTTGGAGTTGCTGAAGGTAACGAAACAATTTCCTAGTTTCTAATTTTTATTTGCTAACTTTCTATGAAATATCAAATTATCAAATTATCAATTTAATTTCTTTTAAATTTAATTTTATATTTTATTAACTTGTTTGTAATTTATTTTAATAGGTTGCTGAAACAAGATTTGCCTCTCACATGCTCGTCTTAAGACGACTTGTGAAGGTAAAACAAGCCTTAAGGTTTATGGTGTTTGATGATGTTTGGTCCGTATGGAGGCAAGCAAACACAGAAAGAGCCATCAAAATAAAATTAATGATACTTGATGATAATTGGTGGGCAAAGGTTGCATACTTGCTTAGTTTTACTAAGCCTATTTTATCTATGATTAGATATACAGCCAGATAACGCTTGCATAGGGGAGATCTATGATGGCATTGACTCTATGCTTGAAAAACTTAGAGACATCATATAACAAAAAGAGCAGGATTCTGAAGGAACCTTCTACAGTGAAGTTAAGAGTGTGATCATGAGAAGGTGGAATAAAATGACCACCCCATTGCATCTCCTAGCCTATGCCCTGAATCCCAAATTTTATTGCAGTGAAATAATTACGCTACCTGGTAGGCAAAAACCATATGATGACCGCGAAGTTGCAAGTGGAGCTAAGGCAGCATTCCGAAGGCTTTTTCCTGATCCAGATGTAGCTAGTACGGTCCGCTATGAAATGGCGCTCTTTGTCTCTTCATCTAATGGTAGCATGGATGAAATAGATGCATCAGTTGACAAGCACAAGCTGACCCTATTCATGTGGTGGTATGTACATGGCCATGATGCCAAGTACATACGACCTATTGCCATTAAAGTCCTCTCACAGGTATCAAATATTAAAATGAAATCAAAAGTTTGTTTATTAATTAAAAATGTATGTTCTTACTTCTTAGTAAATTAATATTATTACTAATTGAAAATTTCTAACTTATTTTTTGTAACAGGGGGCTAGCAATTCTTCAACAAAGCGGAATTGGAGTACATATTCCTTCATCCACTCAGCCAAACGGAAGAATTTAGGATCCAAGAAAGCTGAGGATTTAGTGTATGTGCATTCCAATTTGCGCATTCTATCACACAAGACTAAAGCCTATATTAGAGGTCCCAACAAACTTTGGGATATTGATCCTAAGACTAGCGACTTTGATGCTTCTGTTGCAACTCTTAGCCATCTTTCACTGCTTGGTATTGATGAAGAATCGGGATCTTTTGCACAAGGGATGGAAAGTGAAGCTAGTGGGAGTGGAATTGTCAGTGTTACCGGTGTTCATGGAGATGATTATGAGGAAAATCTAGTTGATATATTCTAGAATCTAGATTATTATCATGTATATGTGAATCATTAAAATTGTAACCCATGTTGAATGATGACTCTTTAGAAGTTCAAATTTCAATGAATACAAAATATTTTGAGTGCTATTATCAATTATCTCTTATGGTCTACAATTATAAAATGAGTACTATATATATATATATATATATATATATTGTACAAACGTTTCCGGCGACGTTTTGTATCCAAGGTTTTTTGAAAATTGTTGTTTCCGCGTTTCGTACCCGTTTCTGTTTCCTAGCAACATAGTTGTTAAGTATACTTTTGCACTTACGATAGATAGATTGGATTTTCTTCCTGGATTTAAGCATGATGCAGCATAACATAGGCTAGGCACTAGGTAGGAATAGAACGGGCTCTCTCTGGAGTTTCTTTGCAAAGTCACAGTCCCACACAGTGCAAAGATCCCATGTTGTGCTGGATTAGCAAGTGCAAACAAATCCAAGTATAAAGAGTATGTATGACCAAGTAATGTTATTTGAAATGCACAATACTTATATGTTGTAAGGCATAGCGATTACTATTGTGAAAATACAGCAGAGTACTTGTCATTTAAGAAAAAACAACAGCTACATAATTACATTGTATTACACTGTAAACAGCAATAGCGTAATACTTGATGAAAAATACAGAAAAGATGATGGAATTGTCACATACCATTTCCGGTCCTAAAGGGAAAAACAATTATTTAGTAATTGTTATTATTATGACTTTAATTCGTGATATTTATTTTTAATCACAGACTGATAAATACTTTGTGAAACACAATTATAGATGTTCAATAATTAATTATCGATTCAGTCATAAGTTATTTTTATCTGATTGGTTAGAAGCAATTATTGATTGTTATTTACTAAGTAGCTGATACGGCATCCCTAGGGCACCTGGTACCGGTACGAAACGTGCCTGATACGGGTACAGCCCGGATACGTGCCAGGATACAGCCAGGCAGGTCAAGGTACGTCTGCAGACATACCCGGCCGTATCCAGACCTGCCAGGCCGTATCTTGGCCATATCCTGGCATTTCCAGGCCCAAAACTGTGGTACTTTTTTTTTCCTAGTTTAAATTTAATATATCATTACAGCAGAAATTATAGTTTTCACAGCAGCATTATTCAATAGAAGGTACTAAATACAAGCCATCATAAACATGGATAAAAATAGTATGTATGAGATAAATCATAAATGTAATAAACACCTCAACTAGATATGGTAGGGACAAATGAAATTATGAATGTATGAATAGTTTGTTGTGGTTATTTAGCTTGTTTTGTTTTTCATATGCATAATATGTGGTTAATTCCTATTTAGTAGGCTGGAATTTATATATTTTTTAATTTTTATATTTATATATATTGTACGGCCATATCCAATGCCGTATCCGGGGCCAAAAAAATTTTTTGCCATATCCATACACGTATCGGCTACTTAGGTTATTTATTGTATCACGGATCGTTAATTTTATTTTATTTTGAAGGATATGCCATATTAATGCAAAAAATATTTATAGAAAGCTATATAGAGAAAGGATGGGTATATACAATGACAATCATAATCTCGTCCTAATGGCCACAAGAGCAGAAATCAAATCAGAGTACAACTTAGGGTCCAAGGAATGAACATCCTTGTTCAACAACACTCCTTTAGCAAGAAGTTGATGACAAGCCTCATCCCTCCACATGGAGCAAAAGGAAAACAAGGAGATGTCCCTCCACATGAAGCAAAGTCATTCTTACATCTAATCCTCGAAAGAACAAATAAGATTGGTACCCTTCGGCAGTGCCATAGCCCAACAAGCACAGAACAGACCTGAGAGCAACAATCTCTAAACATGGCAAAACACCAGTGAAGCTTGTTCCCTTAAGGAATTTCGAACGCTACCACAGAATATGCTTCACAGTTTCTGCACTGTGGCGAATGGGGCAAAGGCCATCAGTGAATCCACTCTTGGATAGTCTGGCCATGGTAGGAATCCCATGATAGATAACTAATCGTGCAAACACACTTAGCTTATAGGAAAGCCAAAATTACCAAACATTGTGAAGCTGACGAATCCATCTATCCTCCGGAACCATGGAGAGCCAACAAGCATTCAAAACCAGCAAGAGAGGGTGCCACTGGTGCAGCAACAAATAAATGTGACGGGAGTCATAATGAAGAGTTGGATGACCAAAACACCACCTCCAATCCCTCCAAATCGGACCAACCATCCTGATGTTCAATTTGAAAAGTTCTGATTCAGGAATATGTAATGTCCCTTTTGGGCTCAAATCTGAAATGTTCGGAAATTGCACAAAACCCTAATGATAGAAAACTGAAAATTATGACAGCAACCTACGGACTTCTGAAATTTTATGAAAGCAATCAGATTTAATGCAAAATTGAAAATTTAGGGCAGCAACATGTTATTGATCTGCAAGCCCTTGCCACAAGGTGCAGAAATCTGATTTTTACGATATCTTTCCAATAAACTTGATTTCAACAATACCCAGAAGGCTAGACATGCTTAGAAATATCAATAGAATTTTCAGAAACAAACAAATGAATTTTTAGACCAAAATATGATTTTATATCTCCAATTTAATGACAGAAAAAAGGGTTAATTACAGCTGACAGTTAGGAGCATTCGAAGCTGAAATAAATGCAGCAATGATGCCCTATGGTACAAAGAAGAGCTGAAGAAACCCTAGCAATGAAGAAAACCTAAAATTGCGCCACAGAAGACCCCAAAGTGGGTCGCTTAACCTCACAAGCGAGTCACCCGAGCTGAAATGGCCCAAAACTGATCGAAAAACCCTTGCAAAACACAAATACTGAAATGTGTAGCTGTTCCACACTCTAAACTCTTCAAATCTGATCTCTTCTTGAAGCCCTCGCTGAAATGGTGCCCTAGCACTGAAAATTCTGAATGCAGATTTGGTAAGCCTATCCACGAGCACCATGATGACATTTTTTCCTTCCGATCTAAGCAACCCTATTATGAAATCCATGGAAACCTCCTCCCACCTCTGGCTAGGAATAGATAGTGGTTGCAGAAAACTTGGATTCTTAATTGTTTCACCCTTGTTTTGTTGACACTGGCCACATCATGCATTCGGCCACAAATTTTTGGGCTTCCCACTGAAGTCCTTCCCAAAAGAAGTCTTCCTTGATTCTATGATAAGTCTTTATAAATCTTAAACGCCATCCTACTAGATACACATGGAGCTCTGTAGAATCTTATGCTGAAGGATTGAGTTCTTGACCGGGTAAAACCGATCCTTGTATCACAAGAGCATTCCCTATCCACACAAATTTGTCTCATACACTTGAATCTTGTTGGATCTTCTGAATCAGAACATGTATATTCGTGTCATTCTCCCATTTTTATCTCCGCCTTATCCACCAATCTACCTACAATATGGACATAGCACACAATAGTGCCTCTGTGGACTCATCCCTCCTATATAGATACTATAGGCTCTTTTAGTATTGTCATTTAGACTCATTAACAGCCCAACAACCTTCATGAGAATAATAAACAACATCTTTAAACCTTACCTCGAAAAATCAACAGTATATTCTTAACTGATAAACTCATCCAAGAGAAACATGTGGAGGACTTTTATATAATACTCAAACCACTCGGGCGATGTGAACAGACAGATTGGCAACCTCGAGGATAAAGGCAGATTGGAAAGGTTTGGTTCACTCCCAAGCTTTGTCTCTAGATCAAATCCTGGGGAGTTACAAATTTGAAATATTGTATACACTGTAACCATTGCCACAAGGGAGTCTCGTGCACCAAAATGGCATTATCTAGGCATGGCGCTTCTCTATTAAGGAAAATTCATTAAGGAACTGAGAACACCAACTAGTGCAGCAGAAATAAGGAGATTTTTAATCCTTTTAGATTCTATAGAAGACTTGTATATGGTTTCTCTAAAATAACACAAACTTTCCAAGGAACCCCTGAGAATGACTATTAAATTTGAGTGGACTGAAAGATAAGATAGATTTTTTAACATGTTATAAAAAATACCAACAGAAGCTCCCATACATACACCGCCAGACCCATTAGATGTGAACTCAACAAGCAACCGCCTTGGCCACGAAGGAGATTGGATAATAGGATAGAACTTGTTAAAAACAAAGTGCTGGCACTTCGCCTCTAGGTAAATGAAATGTCAATAACATAAAGTAACAATCCTACATTTCCAATTTATGAAAGAAAAAATACAAAACCACCCCCTTGTTACCAAATTTAACACCTATTCTAATATACCATTTCAATCCTATCGAAATTCAACCCATTTGAAACAAGAATCGCAGCAATCTAAAACATTTACACAACTGATAAACATGAATTGCCTCAATTCAAGCAATTTCAAACTGCAGTAAAATTTAACCACGTGATTCCAACCGCTTTGAAATAAAACAAAAGCATTAAGTACAATCTATTGAATCCAGTTGAAGATGGGTATGTTTGAATTACCCAAATAATCCTGTCGACATTAGAGGATCCAGGCAAGAGTTCAGTGTCCCCGCCCTCAATTGAGGAGGTGAGAGATGAATTGAGAAGAGCGTAGAGAGACTTGACAGCTCCTTCTCCTGCAGTTTCGATTACTGTACAGCTGCCGAGGCTTACTCCATTAGGCAGGCCCCTTTTCATTACATATTCCTGCAAACGCCCCACTATCGCTTCCGTCGGGTTCCCTGCGACTCCATGAAATTTTTTGAATCCGGTGACATGAATTCTGGTTCCGGGAGCTCCCTCCGATCCCATGCTTTTTTTTTTAAAACTTCTCGAATTGGCCGGCCAATCGGCTGACGCTCACATTTCTTATGATGAAATGATCCGTTCAATCATTGAGGAGATGAAGAATTATTATTCTTTCTGCTAAGTAGACGCATTTGCAGACTAATTATTATTTGTGTGCAGCAGGGTCGAAGACGAACAACTGCAAGGGACCCACCTTTTTTAAGTTTTTACTTGGAATCAAGTCATTGGTTTGTATTTTGCACCACCCACGGACGGAGACGCTGAGTAAGTCTTCTGTTTTTTAATTTTTAATTCCATACGCTGTCTTTGCTAGCCTCGTAGACGTTAAAATTTCTTCTTCTTATGGAGTTAAACACAAATAAAATGAATCGGATGTATTTATATGCACTTATCAAATTCCTCACTCAAAATTTATGATTGAAGAGTTTAAATTTTTGGGCCAATTCTCTTAATGTTTAAGTTTTAAATTATTGTTTGCAATCAAAATTATTCATATTTATTGTTCTCCATTAGCCCCGAGTAGCTTTGTATTTGGTGCTCCTCACGCACCCCTTTAGTTGTTTTATTTTGTTGTTTTGCTTTGCTTGACCTTTTTTATTTGTGACTTTAAGGAGTGTTCTCATACCGCCCGCTTTTTGTTGAGAGAATCTTGTATCATGTTGCATTTAATATAATATAAAATCCCCCTTTCATCAAAAAAAAATTATTAATATAATTTGTTGGTTCTTTTTTTTATTCCAAATTTATTTGAAGATGTAATTTTTGGCTCACGTACCATGTTCCTCATGGAAATATATGAAATTAAATAGAAACTATTACCTTTATGTATATGATACACATGGATTATTGTTCACAAATCAGAGCTCTGATATGGAACAAAAGGCTCTCTCAGAATAGCTTGTCTTCATAGAGATCATCTCCCATCCCCTATTTAACTTAAAGGATCCAATCATTTTTGAAGATTTTTATGGATATCATTATAAAGAGGACCACTTTTCAAGAATGTGTTTTTTGATGTTTTTACTTCCCTCCAAAATACTCTTAATTAAGTTATTGCTTATGATGGCAATTCACCTCTATAGACGTGTAACAGTAAACTACGAAATTCTCTCCCATTGATGAGATACTTTTTCTTGACAACTCCAATGTCTTGATTGGCCAACTACATTCTACTAGCCACATCTTTCATAGTGAACCTTTAATGTTTTATGAAGTTGATTGCCATCAATTAGGCCTTCAAATGTATTTTGGAGACTCTACCATAAATGGTTTTGGTCGATACCTAATAAAATCAGGTAAATCTCATGACCTTTCTATTTTATATGGTATGAAGAACTTTATTAAATCTAGAGGCTTTAGTTGTTTTCCTTATGTTGGTGATACAAGTGTAGTAGATTATGCAATTTCTTGTAAATTTACTTTTCTTAAGTATGTATAATCTACAGGTTTCAACTTCCCCCTTTTTGTACATATCATCTTGTTCTCTCTTTCTAAACACTGCTAGCCCAACCTAATATAGCTTTTACCCAATAATTCTCTTGTCGGCATGCTAGTATCCATTTTAACCATTTGTGTAATTAGAGTTCTATTAATATTATTAATTCCAACTCATAAGCATTTATGAGACTATGGACCAAGCTGAGTGTGTTAATAGGTGTCTAAGGAATTTTAAGTACAACCCTTGAGGCCTCTCCTCACTTTGCTCACACTACCTAACCTTATTATGTTCATGGTCATTACCCTCAAAATTCTTGGATGATGTTTATTACAAAACCTTACACAAGTTTACCAAATGTCGAATGGTCCAAAGACCCTTTAAAGCCAAAATCATCCCAAAATATATATAGAATTATTCTGAGAAAGAAAAAATGTCAACGAGTGTTATATAATATAATATTTATCCTTCACTAAATCCAATTCAATCCCAAGTCATTCAAGAGACTATTTTACCCAAAACAGTTGTGCGTCATTTCCAACCCCCATATATGGCATATTTATCCCACCTCTCTCTATGACGATGTCAATCAACCCTCATACAAGTGAATCCTATACCACTTAGCTATCACTTTATTACAAAATAGAATGTGTGTACACATTATTTTTCACACTTACCAATTATTTCTCATTGCATAGTGTTGGTACATTAACCTCCTTGAGTGTGTACTTTTAAGGCATTGTCGGGAGCAGGGTTAGGTTGGTTGATAGTGCGTGGTGAGAGACTTGTTGTGGTGTTTCCCTAGTTTTCCCTAGCATACCTTCTTTACTACCACTTTATGACCATTTGATATCCTTGATACTATCACCTTCACATCATCTTCCAATAGCACCTTCACACCCTTTCCAAGTTTTTTTCTACCTTTATCCTCTCTCCTCTTCCTTTACCTTATATGGAATATTTATAGCTAATGGCATTGACCTTGGTCAATGTCATTTGGCTATGTTGAGTAGATAATTTAGTTTACATTGTCCCATAAATATGTCTCATTGTTTCCATTTCTCAAATATGTCATCGCACAATCCACTTTGCCTTCATTTGCGATTTTGTCTTAAATTCTAATAGGTTTATGGTTTTAGTGAAACTTATACTTGGAGGTCACAATTGGAGCATTGGGTTACCAAAAACATCAAGAATAGGATATACACCAATAGGGTTTATGTTAGTCTTTAGAGTCCCCAACTTTAGTCTACTTATTTCTTTATCCTAGCCCCCTTATGATCCACCCATGCCAACACTCTTACGAGGTACTACTGTAATACAAAACTAGGGTGTAAGTCCTAATTTAATCTATTATATATTAATGTTAATTTAAACCTAATACAAGTCGTCTGAACAATCCTAAAATGTACTACTCTTATATTTTTTGACTACAAATAGTTTTATAGGGCTTGCCCCTGTATAAAGTGAATTGTATCATATTTTTATAATCTCTCCTTGTCAGTAACATGATACACTTTCTAACTTAATAGTTGTAGTGCCCACCCATGTGGGACCTAAACATAAGAGCAAACATAACAAGATTTTTTTTTTACTTTCATATTACTTGATACAATTATGCGACACCAAAATACTCACAAGAGTTTTCATGACACCACATGTAACATTTACACCAACATATAGAACACGCAAATGTCAATATGATAAAATGTGCAACCAATGTCACACTTAGATAAATGAGCAAGTATGAGACTACGACAAGATCACAATTTGAACATCACAAATTGGCACCTTCCACACTATCACATTTTCATGGTTCAATCTTTTTCATGTTCATATTATAATTTAAGCTTTAAAGGTTTGAAGATCATATAACATGAAAATCATACATTTTCCTTTTTCTCCAGATTCCATTTCCCTTACTTCATTTGACAATTTAAGTTGATTCCCTCTTCACTACCATTTACATCCCCTTATTTAACCTTATAGGTATCAAATCTATTAATCATGAGAGCATGTAGTTTCATTCACAATGATGCACATTATTTATTTCATTTCAAGGTTAACTTATAAAAAGTACACTTAATCACATGAAAGAGTTGACATTGGTTTAAAGTAAAAGGGTTATGTATTCTAATTTACTCAATAGGGCAACATCTTAAGGAACAACTTTTAAATAGATATAGTTGTCTAAAGGTTTAAACACCAAAGTCATACAGAAAGGTCTCATGTTTTAATTAACTTTCACTTGAACTCAAGCAATCTACATCTATTAGCATATGGATTTCCATGCATGCAAATGACATGCAACAGTAAGGGAACAAAGTCCCTCCTCAGTAAAAGTGGGGTTGTCTTTATTGAAAACCAAAACTGTATTTACATCTATACATTCAAAATTGTATGTGGGGGTGTTTTGGAACATCAAATGGAAAGAAATGTGAATGAGGGAGATGGAATGGAATGAAGGAAAGAAATGGAAAGGAATGAATGGAAGGAACATGCAATAGTTAGGTAAAAGCAGAGCCTAATATTGCATATAGAAGAACAATGAATAACTAACTCAAATAAAGCAGAGTTCGAATCAGCTAAACAAGAATAAGTAAAAGGGAACACACATGAGCAAGTAAATATCAGAGCTTGATCACTGTGAACAAGAACACCATATTAATAGTGTTGACAATAAGATCAAAGACAATATTTGCATGCAAGATTTAAACACTAACATCTAATGAACATAAGAACATCAAATGCTACAAGAGATAATGAATGGGACACAAAGTTCATATTTCATTAACTCCAAAATGTCTTCACAAAAGAACACAAAGTTTCTTTCTTGAAACAAATCTTACACACAAAAGTATTTTCTTCTCCTCTCTCAAAGTCCCCCTTACAAATGAGCCTCTAACTTCCTTTTATAACCCAAAAGTTGGTTACAAATTAGTTAGGGTTTACATGAACATTAAATCGGGCACCTTAAGTGACTTTGACTTTTTCAACCAACTTTAAAACAAAGTAACTTGAAAATAGAAACCACTTAAGTTATCAAAATTTTCCAAAAGTGAGTTAAACAATAACATCACTTTATAAATAAAAGAAATGGGTACATGTGAACCCCACTTAAATGAATTGGGCACACACATAGACATCTCAGTCAGCAATGCACCACCTAGATCAAGACACCTAGGATTGGTGCTTTACCCATTGGGCCAAGAGTCCACCTATCCCGGTCGTACATGAATGAACTCATTGACTGTGCTCTGTGATCCTCCAGATGACAAGAGAGTCAAGCTTGAAACTTGAGCAATTCATCCACCTCTCTATTTGAGCAACATCATAGTAGGATTAATTTTGTCTTTATTCACATTCGCACTCACAATTACACACAATTCCCCACATGCTCTGAATACCTTTCCATGGTGAATTCTTCATTTGTCGCAAGATCGTAGTCATTACGCCACCTTGGCTTGTTAGAATCCAACTCTTGATATTTTTCCATTGAGAAGATCTTACAAGAGTCAAGATTGCAATTCACTTCCTGCAGTTATGTCTTTCGCCTTTGTCACCATCCTGAAGTGTTGCCGTTTTTCTTCGCTCACGATCATCCAATTCGAGAATGCTTCAACTTTAAAACTGGCCAATGAAGTATCGCGTCTGCTACTAATGTGAGATACTATGACAGGGAGATGCTTGAATGATATGGCCTTGCTTGATGATCCACATAACGCAACACCATTTTATTTGAAGATGACATGATTGTGAAGACATGACAGAAGCTTGATTTTGGCCATTACTTCTAGACTTCAAAACTGAATAAATCACCTCTGAAATTGCCCTGGGAAAAATAACAAATCTTGTTCTGAGAAGCTCTCACTAGATGAGGGAGTCTATTAAGGTATCAAAAGTTTTTGGATCAGATATTTCTTTCCCAAATCAAATTTTTAGTGAAATATTAAAGGTCAAATATGACTCTTCTGAAATTGTTAGGAAAATGCAAGTGTGAAACTGTGAAAATCTTATTTGGTTTTAGCCAGGGAAAAATACCAAATGTCACCCTAGGATCTACAACTTAGAAAGGGAGCACATAAAGATGGGAGAATCCAAAGAAACCAATCATTTTCTCTTGACGATCATCCAAGTTCAAAATATTGACTCTCAAAGTGAGTCCCCTTGACAGTGCTGAAAACTGTGCACGTGCAACGAAATCAAACAATCTACGTTTTATTTGGAATTGGGTGAAAAATATTAAATGATGTGCTTGTACATTTTTAAATTTGGAAAAGAAGTACATGAAGGTGGGGAAAATCCAAAGAACCAAACTATTCTTCTTGAAAATCACTCAGGCCAGAAATACAGAATTCTCAAAGTAGGCCTTCTAACAAGCTGAAAACTGTGCGTGCAATGAAATTCAAACGAACTATGTTTTATTTGGATTCCATGAAAAATATCAAATGAGGTGTTGGGATTTTGAAATAAGTATAGAAGCACCTTAACATGAGAAAAATTGTGGGCAATGATTGGTTTTTCATGACAAATCATCCCTAGCTTTGAGATATCAAGCTCCAAAGTTGACTACTTGGACAGACTACAACACACGACAACCCCTTCTCAATTCCGCATCTATTGTTCTTCTTCATTAATTTCATTTTCTTGTGGTTGATATATATACCTTGTTTGACATTTTGTAAAATGATTCATGTGATTTTTGGACTTGACGCATAGTCCTCCTCTTCTCGCAATTGTGTGGCTTTATTCTTGGTGAAAGATGCATTGAACAAGGTGGTTTTACTGGTTGCTTTGTTTTGCTTGGCATGCATGGAGTCTGAGTTCATCTTTCCATGTGAAACAGGCTTACTGAATGTATCTTCTATTCCACCCATATGCATGATTTCTTCTTACTTGAATACATGCAGGATCTTCAAACTCTTTTCAACTGTAGCTGTCACTATCCAGGCCAAAATCAAATGCGTGATACTGTCTTGCCTTTGGCATGAATGTGTTCAGCATACGTGGAAATCCATTCTGTCTTTCAGCCTATTTCTTTGAATAAGAGGGGCAATTATTTATTTCACTTTGTTATACAGTTATGGCTATGAGAAATAATCTCCCTCTTAAATGGCAACTGTGGATCTCACCTCAAAAATTTGGGGTGGGCAATTCTATCTTTTTCAGCGGGCTGGCTTTTGGAATGTGTGGCCCATTAGCTCCTTGAAAACACTGCGTGGTATTGTTTGGTAATTTATTACCTTGGCCATGGGCTTTCCTTTTCAAAGTGTCTTGTGAAGGATTTTTGCTTGTATTATGTTTGGTCTGCTATTTTGGATTGGTGCATGGAAAATGATCACTGTTCCTTATGCTAATGTGGAAAGTCATAAAATTCAATGGTTTACTTTCCTTTACTGTGTGACCATTATGGTGTTTTGAGTATGTGCTCATTTTCTTATGCCAATGCGTGGAAAACTTGTTTAATTTCTTCCCAATTTGACCAATCTCCTTCATGTGGCATGGTCTCTTGCTTTCATGCATGGGATTATGTTCCTTAATATGCCCAATGGAAGCTGTGTGATTCGCAACAATGATCTTTCTTTTGAATGTGTTTGGATACTTTGACCAATGCATGTATGCGTGAATATATGTACTTCACTTTGTCACTAAAAACAAAAGATCTAGCTTAAATACAAAATATATGAGCATGCAATTTGTTTCCAGTTCTTTCCTGAACCAGAGTCTTATTGCTTCATGATTTTGATCTCAGAGGGATGTGATAAAAAATATTTCTCGGAAAACACTTCTACAGACAAAATAAGAAGAAATTGGAAACAAAAAATCTTGAAAGCTTCTTCACACAACTTTTTCCAACAGAGTTTCACGAAGAAAAGTTACTAGGATTAAAGAAGCTTCCACATAACCATTTATTTCTTTCCATTGAAATAACCAATTTCCCTTTCTTCGGGTAGTGGCCATTAATTACCAGGAATATGGGAAAAAACTTAATCATTTTCCTATGGCAATGGCAAAGTGGGCTGCAATATTTTCCCATTGTATTTCCCCATGTGGGAAATTGGGAGATATTTTTCCATTTTGCCATCTGGTTGAGGTTGGCAATCAATAGGAGAAATTCCACAAGCAAGGGAAAAAAGAATATTTTGCCAGGAAAGGGAAAATCCTAGGAGTAGAAAACCAATTTGGCATTCCCTGAAATTGAGGCAGAATTTTTATTTCCCACGGCAATGACCAAAAACTTGTCGATTCATTTTCCATGAATATTAAATTAATATTTATTTAATTAAAAACCCCCAAAATTAATAAAATTAATTTTATTAAATAAAGGGTAAGAAATTAATTAAATATTAATTAATTAGTTTAAATGCAGATTACACCTAGCGGGAGGAGTTCTCACCTGAAATGGATGAAACGAAACACCAAAATGATCACAAGAATAAGATAATCGTGGAAAGGGTGATAAATCATGTGAAAGAACACTTCTGAAAAAAAAAAAAAATTTTCATGCTTAAATTTTGCGAAGTCAAAATTAGCCAATAACAGTTGGCTCTAATTGGGGACAAGGACTTCACGGATGCAACAATAGACCCAGACCCAAAAATTATTTAATGAACATGATCCCAAAGATGATGATGTAAAAAACAAGATGACAAAAGAGAGGAAACTGAAAAACAAGGAAAGGAAACAAACCAAAATCTTAATTACCTATGTACATATGGGGGACAACTCGTTTTCAATTTAGATAGCACTTAAGGTATTTCCCACTGTAGGGTAGAGAAAAATGAGTTCCCTTTGGATATTCTAAGTAATATGTGCTATCTCCACATAAATTTCTAATTTTGAAAGGGCCCAGCCACAATGAATCAAACTTACTGTGTTTTCCTTTTGGTTCACGTCTCTTATCCCATAGAGGAACTAGGTCATTGATTTGAAATTGTCTCTCCTTAGTTTTTTTGTTGAACAATTTCTTTACCTTGGATTGGTGTTCCTCGATCCTATTCGCTATTTGACTTCTATGTTCTTCAAGATTTCTTAGGAACATGATCCTTTTATCCAACGCATTGGCTAAGCATTCATCGTCAAATGCTTGAGCCAATCGTAACGTCAGTAACTCCAATGTGATGGGAATTTAAGCAACAGTTCCATACAAGAGTTGGAATGGAGACATTCTAATTTCTCTTTTGGGAGTCATGCAGTCAACCCACAATGCATCATATAAATTTTTGTGCCAAGTTATTTGATTTTCTTTGACTAACTTGTGCATGATAGTAATGATGTTTTTGTTATTGGATTCTTGTTGACCATTTCCCTGAGGGTAGTAATCTAATGAATGAGATAAATATATCCCATACCCATAACAAAAACCTATCATCTCTGCATAAGAGAAATTGGTGGCATTGTCTGTCACAATCTTTTGTGGAATTCTGTAATGAACCAATATATTCTCTTTGATGAAGTCACAGATTACCACAGTAGATGTTTGTTTCACTGGAATGGCTTCTACCAACTTAGTAAAGTAGTCAGTTGTCATGAGCACGTGAGTATTACCATCACTGGAATTTGGATTCAAGACCCTAATGAAATCTAAACCTCATTGTTGAAAGGGTTCTTCAATGATAACTGGCTTCAAAGGCAAAGCCGTCAATTTAGGTCTTCCAACAAATTGTTAACAAGCTTCACATTTGGATACCCATTTTTGGGCATCAGAAAACATAGTGGGCCAGTTAATAATGTGCTCACAGAATCTTATGAGATGTTACTAGTCCAGTGAAATGACCACCACAAGCATGATTGTGAAAAGCTTCAAGCAACCTGGGTTGTTGTTCATTATCAACACATCTGAGGAACATGCCATCAATACCTTTCTTAAACAAGGTGTTGTCCCAAATGACATACCTGGCAGCTCTCAATTTGATAGCTCTCTTTTCTTTAGATGTCTTATTCTTAGGAAATTCACCATATGTGAGAAAGTAAGCTATATAAAAAAAACCTGTCATTTGTGGTATTGATGAAAACTACCAATGGTAAACTTTCTTCAACTATTTCTTCTTCAAGTCATCTCGTGGCTCGTTCTCTGCGATGAGTTGGTAGAGTCCTCTTCCTCGAACTAACTTGGTAGGCTTGATGTCCAAGTCATATTCCTAGATCTTGGAGACCTAGTTACCTCTTTTAGATCCTGGTTCCTGTTGTGTCAACATTGATTTAACTGTGGTTTCTGGAACTAAGACTTTGGTGTGAGAATTCAATACATAGTACTTGAAATGTTTCAAGGCTCTAACCACCGCATATGCATGCCTCTCAAGGGGAGTGTAATTCAATTCATGTTTCTTGAATCCATAACTCATGAATGCAATAGGAGATTCAATTCCCTCTTGATTATGTTGAGTCAGGATGGCAAAGATCATGTGTGGGGAAGCATAACAATAGACTATGAAATCCTTTTTAAAATCAAGACACACCAATGTAGGAGCTTTTGCAATAGCATCCTTGATTTGTTCAAATGCTTCTCTACCTTCCTTCAACCATTTGAAGGATTCTTTGAATTTCATCATATCAGCAATTTCTTTGGTTAGCTCGGCAAAATATGGCACAAACCTTCTCAAAATTTTCACCTTCCCAAAGAATGAGTGGACTCTAGGCTTACTTGTAGGTAAGGAAATATTCTTGATAGCTTGAATGCATTCAGGATCAATCTTAGTTCCTTCTTTAGAAACAATATGACCTAGGAGTTTTCCTTCCATAACTCTGTACATGAACTTCTTTGGATTCAGGGAGATTCTATGAAGCCTGCATCTTTGCAATATTTTCTCCAAATCTCTTAGATGGTCTTTTTGCTTCTTTGAGAAAATCTTCAAGTCATCTAGGTATACCATGATGATCTTGTCTTTATAATCTACAAATTCCATATCCATATCCCTTTGAAAGGTTGCACCAGAATTGATCAAACCAAAAGGCATTCTTCTATATGGGAATATTCCCCAGGGGGTGGTGAATGCAGCTTTATGTTGGTATTCTCTAGCCACTTCAATTTGATTATAACCAAAGAAACCGCCTAGCATGGATAGCATTTCCGATCCAGTTACTACCTGCAGAATATGGTCCATGACTGAAAGAGGATATTTATACTTCAAGGATGCTTGATTAATATTGTGGAAATCCACAAAAATTCTAATTTCTTTGTTTTTCTTGTGAATTGGGACAATATTAGCTATCCAGGTTGAATGTCGAATAGGAAACACTATTTGTGCATCTAAAATCTTTTGAACCTCATGGAATATTGTCCCTATTATCTTGGGATTATACTGTCTTTGATTTTTCCTGAATGGATTTGCACCAGGTTTCAAGGGTATGTCATGCTCCATTTCCCTAGATCAGAAAGACTTCAAGTTTTCATTTGAGTAAGCCAAGACATATGAATATTTGGTAAGGAGGCTTACACATTTCTTGTGCTCCTCAAGTGAGCAACACTTACCAATGTTGACTAGGTGATTTTTGTTCCTTGGTACCAATGTCAACTTACTCATAATCAGTAGAATTCACAGGTCCTTGCCTGCTCTTTCTCTTTTATAAACTTTTCATGTTTATCAAAAAGTTCTTCAAGTGAAACCAATCCTTTTGGAATTTTATTTCCTTTGAGTTGAATGATTCCATCACCAGGATCCTCATTCTCAACTCCTTCTTGAATGGGCGAGGTCATTGATTCACGAAATGTAGAATCACTTCCTTCAAAGTACAACTATTCAAAATTATCCCTCTTTTCCAAGAAGGTAATAATTTGTTGATCATCATTGAAGACTTGCCAATTTTCTACATTGTTAGGAACACTTGGCCTAAAAACCATTTCAATGGTGTATTTGTCTTGATCAAACTCTGAATGAGGGATCATCAATGAAGTTGAGACTGCTAGGGAATCTTATTTTTCATTATTTTCACAAGGAATAGATTGTATGGAAAAATCATTGAAGGTTTCTATCATGTCCCACACTTTATTTCTGTAGTGTCTCAAATGATCATTCTTTACTTGAAACTGATTTTTTACTTATTTCACGATCAACTCAGCATCTCCGAAGACTTTCAAATTTTTTATCCCTTTCTCTTCTATAAACTTGGAGGCCAAGGATTAATGCCTTGTATTCTACAGTGTTGTTAGTATTTGAAAATTGGAGTTTGTAAGAAAAAGGAAACATTTTACCATTTCGGGATATAAGCACCACTCATGTGCTGAACCTATTGAGCAACATCTTCCATCAAACTCAAGAGTCCAGATCTCATTGGGATCTCATAAAGTGACCTGAGGTGCATGAACCTTTGTAGTCATCATATAATTACCCATACTTGAGTTTTGAAACCAGGACCTGTGCATGGGGATCATAAGTTTTCGTTACTGTGAACTTTTCCTGAGTCTTTGGCATTAGCTTCCTTCATTTCTCCACTGATAGGGATCATAGCATGAGACCAGTCCATTTGAATCTCACCACCTAGGTATCTCTAAAATTTCCTTCTTAACAACATACCATATGAAGCAGAGAATGTTAGCAACTAGAATGGTTACCTTGACTCGCTTTTAAGGAAATTGAGCTAAAACCATTTGAGCGTCTTTAGTTTTCCCAATCAGAGGAACTTATCTTGTCTCCATGGAGTAACAAGATACAAATTTTCTCATATAATTCAAATCAAGAGCACGAGCTACTTTTGTAGGCATCACTTTATATGAGGCTCTAGAATCTATAATGCAATTACTTAATTTACATCAGTTGATCTGAAAGGACATAAATAAAGGTTCAACCTTTTCATTTGAAGGTGTAGTGGCCACCACAATATTTTGAGTCTTCTTGTCTTTGGGAGTTTTCAGAATTCCTTTAGAGGAATGAACAGTAGAGTCACCTTTGATAAACTAGACCAATTTCTCAAGTTGATCCTTATTAGACTTTAAGTACTCAACCTATGACATGGAAATTTTTTTTATTGATATGATCAATGATATAAAATTTGGGAAAAATGACTATACTTGATGTCTCAGATACTAGTTCTTTCAAACTTGATGATGTCTCACTTTTGACCTTTGCTTTGGGCTTAGTTGATACTAATGTGGAAGAAGAAAATTTCTTTGTAGTTGATTTATCAACTGATTGACTTCAAAAAGGTCCTCATTTCTTTAAGATATTTTTGACCTTGGAAACCTCAGTCACCTTGGAATCTTTAAGAATCTCAGTTATTTTAGATTCTTTGGAAGTTCTTAGTCTTATATTCTTTAGGAGCTTCTGTGGAGCTCTTTTTGTCTTCCACCTTAGTGGTACTCTACTTATATTTCTGAGACCATGTGAAGACCGTGAAGGATTGACTATTCATATCTTCTCATAATTTCTTCATATTCATCTTCCTCTTTTGAACAGTACTTGAAGAAATGATTATTACTTTCTTTAAGGCTCTTCAACTTCAGGTTCAGATGTTCCAGAGTCTGGCTCTTCTTTGTCAACTTTGACGACCTCAACTTCATCATCACTTTCTTCAATGACATCACACTTTGAGTTAGTTGCGGGAGCTACTTCAATAACAAGCCTTGTTGGAAAGCCTGCAATTCTAGCTTTGTTAGGAACGTAGCCTTTTCTTGGGATGTCTTTGTAAGTAGCAGGTTTACTACTTTGAGCAACTTGTTTTTTCAAAGCTAGCACATCATTAGCCAACTTAGTGAGTATGGTCTCAGAAGCATTGGGGGTTTCTTGACTCTTTCCCTTGAGGTAAGTTTTCTTGAATTTTCCCGCCATGATTAATTCATCCTCAATTTCTATGGCCAAGGATTGAGTAAGTTCCAAAGTAGCCACTCTAGCCCTTCTCAGCTGATAACACACTTTTGGTTGTTGTGCGTTAATAAAGAAACATTTTTGTCTGTCAGGGTTTGGGTGAATTCCGGCAGGAACTTTGTTCACCATATTTTTAAACTTAGCCATAAAATTGCTCATGGGTTCTGTTGGTTCTTTCTTCTCCTGAGTAGTTAGGCAAGAAGGGCATGTTCATCTTCTTTCATTTTGAACCTGTCTTCAAACTTAGTTTTCATATCATTCCAGTTTGTAATGCATCCATTCGGGAGATGATGAAACCAATCTGTGGTAATGTCTTGCAATGTTTCAATGAAGAGGCAAACAACAACATCTTCATATTCCACTAAAAAAACTACACATGCAACAAAGAAGGTGGAAATGTGGTCATCAGGTGAAGTCTTCCCATCTCCATTGAACTTGGGAAGAATCTTCATCGATCCTCGTGGGAGGTCATGTCGAGCTAGTAAGGCTAATGGCCTATGGAATTTCCCCATGGTACATTAACTTGCATCTTGGGAAAGGTGGTATGCAAAGGTAAATCAACATGTGCAAGAACAAGTTCTTGACTTGTAGTGATTAATCCCTTACTTACTCTTTCAGGACTTGATGCAAGGCTTATGGATTTACGGGGAGTGTTCCTCCTTGGAGGAGATAACTTGAAACCAAACTTTCCTTGAAAATAAAAAATGGGATCAGATCGACCTTTAGCTTTTTCTCCTCGTGTAAACCTCTTTCCTGTCAGTTTGAAATCTTTACTGTGAAAGGATCACTTGACACGTTTTGATCAAATCTAGCCTTTTCTCTTTGCTCTCTTTCTTGATCT
Source organism: Taxus chinensis (assembly GCA_019776745.2). NCBI lineage: Eukaryota > Viridiplantae > Streptophyta > Pinopsida > Cupressales > Taxaceae > Taxus > Taxus chinensis. Next base: position 453,917,698 of record CM034151.1, on the reverse strand, counting down.
CTTTACGCCTGAATGACTCTAGCAACTCTCGTAGCTTGATTCTCTTTTTTATCCAATACTAATGTGGCATGATGAAAATGATAGTCGTTCATGCACTTTTCCCAAATAGCTTGCCTCAAATATGATGATATGTCTTCTTGAGTATCTGCAAAAAGAAGATTTGGTTGCAAGATAGGTGAGTTACCTGTAATAGTCATACAGATTATTGCCTTGGTAAAAGAGGGTCGCGTTGATGAACAACAATCAACATGTGTCCAGGAGGTCTTTTGGCCACAAGTGTCGGTGCTCTTCTTATAAGGTATTTAATGTAGATTTCTCTATCTATTTCTCCATCAACAACCACAAATTGCTGCAAGCTTTCGTGGTTTTCCCAAGATAATATCTGAAGACTAAAAATAATGTCTCATTGAAAATATTTGTTGAACACAAGATTTAGTTGAAGAACTGGAGCTTGTGTAGAGGGGATAGTCATAAATATTTAACCAAGTAGTGCTTATCGATTCTAGAATCCCCAACGAAGTCACAAAAAACTGTTAGCATATGGATTTGCAGGCATGCAAATGACATGCAATAGTAAGGGAACAAAGTCCCTCCTCAATGAAGGTGAGGTTGCCTTTATTGAAAACAAAAATTGTATTTACATCTATACATTCAAAATTGTATGTGGGGGGTGTTTTAAAACATCAAATGGAAAGAAATGTGAACGAGGGAGATGGAATTGAATGAATGAAAGAAATGGAAAGGAATGAATGGAAGGAACATACAAGAATTAGGTAAAAGCATAGCCTAATATTGCATGGAGGAAGAACAACACATAACTAACTCAAATAAAACAAGGTTTGAATCAGCTAAACAAGAATAAGTAAAAGGGAACACAGAAGAGAGAGTAAATATCAAAGCTTGATCACTGTGAACAAGAACAACATATTAATAACGCTCACAATAAGATCAAATAAAATATTTGCATGCAAGATTTAAACACTAACATCTAATGAACATATTAACATCAAATTCTAAAAGAGATAATGAATGGAACACAAAGTTCATATTTCATTAACTCTAAAAATTCTTCACAAAAGAACACAAAGTTTCTTTCTTGAAACAAATCTTGCACACAAAAGTATTTTCTTCTCCTCTATCAAAGCCCCCCTTACAAATGAGCCTCTAACTTCCTTTTATAACCCAAAAGTTGGTTACAAAGTAGTTAGCGTTTGCATGAACATTAAATAGGGCACCTTAAGTGACTTTGACTTTTTCAACAACTTTAAAACAAAGTAACTTGAAAATAGAAACCACTTGAGTTATCAAAAAATTTCCAAAAGTGAGTTAAACAATAACATCACTTTATAAATAAAAGTAATGGGTACATGTGGACCCCACTTAAATGACTTGGACACACACATAGACATCTCAGTCAGCAATGCGCCACCTAGATCAAGACACCTAGGATCAGTGCCTTACCCATTGGGCCAAGAGTCTGCCTATCCTAGTCGTATGTGAATGAAATCATTAACCGTGCTCCGCGATCCTCTAGATGACAAGATAGCTGAGCTTGAAACTTGAGCAATTCATCCACCTATCCGTTTGAGCAACATCCTGGTGTGAGTAATTTTTTCTTTATTCACATTCACACTCACAATTACACATAATTCTCCACATGTTCCCAATACCTTTCCATGGTGAATTATTCATTTGTCGCGAGACCGTAGTCATTACGCCACCTTGGCTTGTCAGAATCGAAATCTTGATCCTTTTCCATTAAGAAGATATTCCAAGAGTTGATATTGCAATTCAATTCCTGGAGTTATGTCTTTCGCCATTATTACCATCCTGAAGTGTTGCCATTTTGATTCGCTCATGATCATCCAATTCGAGAACGCTTCAACTTTAAGACTGGTCGATGAAGTATTGCGCCCGCTACTAACTGAGAACTGACAGGGACACTTGAATGATGTGGCCTTGCTTGATGATCCACATAACCACACTTGTTTAAATATGACATGATTGTGAGGATGTGACAGAAGCTTGATTTCTGGCAATTACTTCCAGACTTCAAAACTGAACAAATCGCCTCTGAAATTACCCTGGGAAAAATAACAAATCTTGTTCTAAGAAGCTCTCACTGGATGAGGGAGTCTATTAAGGTACCAAAAGTTTTTGGATCAGATATTTTTTTCACAAATCAAATTATTCAATGAAATATTAAAGGTCAAAGTAGACTCTTCTGAAACTGCTAGGAAAATGTAGGTGTAAAACGGTGAAAATTCCGTTTGGTTTTAGCCTGGGAAAAATACCGAACATCGCCTTGGGGATCTACAACTTGAAAAGGGAGCATATGAATATCAGGAGAATCCAAATAAATAATCCTTTTTACTTTATGATCATCTGACTTCAAAATATCGAATCTCAAAGTGAGTCCCCTTGACATGCTGAAAATTGAGCGCACAACGAAATCAAACAAATTGTGTTTTATTTGGCTCAGTGAAAAATATCAAATGAGGTGTTGTGTATTTGAAATTTAGAAAATAATTACAGAAATGTGAGGAGAATTCAAAGAACCAAACCATTCTTCTCAACAATCACTTAGGCTCGAAATATGAATTCTCAAAATAGGCCTTCCGACAAGCTAAAACTATGCACGTGACGAAATTCAAACGAATTGCATTTTATTTGGGTTCGTGAAAAATATCAAATGAGGTGCTATGAATTTGAAAATGAGTATAAAAGCACCTTAACATGATAAAAATTGTGCGGAATGATTGTTTTTTCATGAAAATCATCCAACTTCGAGATATCAAGCTCCAAATTTGATTACTTCGACAGACACAACCCGCGACAGCCTTCGTTCTGCATCTATCGTTTTCTTCATTAATTTCATTTTCTTGTGCTGATATATATCTTGTTTGACATTTTTCAAATGGTTCATGTGATTTCTCTTCACGCAAAGTCTTCCTCTTCTCGCAATTGCGTGGCTTTCAAAACTGAGTGCATGAATCTTCTTTGGTTGTTTATTGCTTTGCCTAGTGAATGTGTCTTTCTCTTTCCATGTGTAGGTTCTGAATGTTAGGAATATCTATGTTGTAGTGTGAACATAGAATATTATGTAAGTGATTATATTATCTAGGATAATATAATATGTGTTGTAATAATTAATTACATTATTGTAAATGTAATTATGAGTGGGTGAGTAAATATTGTTATGAGTTGTTGAGTAAACAAATCATTAACAATATTAGTTTTGTGAGAAAACAAAATCTCATGTAAAATAGCATGGAGTTGTTTTAGGAGTTATGTGTGGAGATATTTATGGAGATTATATCTCCTTAAATATAGGAACAACATCTCCTATTTAAATGGATGTAATACTTCCTATGAATGTAGCAAGAATAAAGAGTAAGATTTCGAATTTTCTTTATACAATTATGATATTAATTTTTCATTTGGTAACAAAGCAGGTTTGATGCAAGAAATTTCAGTGCTTTCATGATCAAATCTGTCTCAAATAATATATCATAGTTTTCGTTTATAGATGTGGGTTTTTCTATAATTTTGCATGCAGAATCACGTACTGGTCAAGAAACTACAGAAGAAATTTCAGCAGAACCCAGTACGTAGTTTGGAAGAAATACGGATTTTACTATGCAGCTATCAAATTAAGCACATCAATTCTTCTACTGAAAGTTTTCTCCAATTTTCAATAATGTTGAATTGTTAATACAAGTTCTTGACTTGCTTAGAGGTTAAAAGGTATTCAATATAAAATTTTAAAGTACTTGATTCAATTTTGTATTTTTTTATCAGTATTGTACAAAATAATGGAGAAACTAAATCTGATTGAAAAGTTTGAAGGACAAGATTTCCATACATGACAACTACAGATGCAATTACATTTAATAGAAAAGGATCTATGGGATGTGGTGAAGTCTAATTCAACTCCACCCACTGGAGGAAATGAATTGGCAAAGTGGAATGCAAAAGATCAGAGAGCATTGGGTACCATTGGTCTGGGCTTATCAAAAGTCTATCTACATCATGTGGATTTCACAAAATACGCAAAAGAAATTTGGGAGTCTCTTAACAAATTGTTTGGTTCTGAAGCTGAAATGGCAAAGACTACATTGAAGCAACGCTTGTACGGGTTGAAAATGGAAGAGAACTCAAAAATGGCAGATCATATAAATCAGAAAGCCCTTCTAGCTGAAGTAGAAACTGATTGGGAAGTCTACTCAACTGATGAAGAACTTTCATGTCCTAGTGATGAAGATTTCCAATGGTAGACTCTTTTCTTGTTGGAGGAAGGAGGCAATGGAGGAAGGAGGAAAATCAGCTTCCTCTCATCATTCACTAACGATGGGGTCGCAGACAGATGTGGTGATATTTTATTTTAGTTATGTGGTGTGTTTATACACAAGGGGGTGAAACTAGTTTCATGTTTTGATTTTAATGTGTTCACATAGACTAACAACAGTTCTTGAGTGTCTATTTGGTGTGGAAGAAGCAAACTGCTTGACTCAGCTTACAGGGGCAAATCATCTATGTACAGTCCTCTGACTGTCATATGGTCCTCTGACTGCCATACTTCAGTGGAAGGTACTTCGTTGGAAGGTGATCAGTCGATGAAGATGTTCATATGACAAGGATGATCATTAGCAACAAGATCTAGATAGCAAGATCCAGTAGCAATGACTACTCCGACAAGTTTGATGTTTCTAGGAGCTCTTACCCCATGTTCACACTAAGGGGGTGAATGTTAGGAATATCTATGTTGTAGTGTGAACATAGAATATTATGTAAGTGATTATATTATCTAGGATAATATAATATGTGTTGTAATAATTAATTACATTATTGTAAATGTAATTATGAGTGGGTGAGTAAATATTGTTATGAGTTGTTGAGTAAACAAATCATTAACAAAATTAGTTTTGTGAGAAAACAAAATCTCATGTAAAATAGCATGGAGTTATTTTAGGAGTTATGTGTGGAGATATTTATGGAGATTATATCTCCTTAAATATAGGAACAACATCTCCTATTTAAATGGATGTAATACTTCCTATGAATGTAGCAAGAATAAAGAGTAAGATTTCGAATTTTCTTTATGCAATTATGATATTAATTTTTCACTGAATGTATCTTCTAACCACCCATTTCTTGATTTCTTCCCTTGTGCACATGTTTCCTCTCTTTTCCTTAGTTGTCAGGGTCTTAGGCCAAAATAAATACGTGGAAATACTGTCTTATCTTTGCTAATGTGATCAGCTACCTTGAGTTTTGTTTTTACCTATTTCTTTGACAGCATGGGCAATTATTTCTTTGCACTTTCTTATTCTAGATTTGGCTGCATAGAAATAGATCTCCTCTTTCTTGGCTATGCATGGGCTCTTGTTTTCTTCAACCTTGGCATGGAAACTTCTTCTCTCTCTCTCTCTCTCTCTCTCTCTCTCTTTTGGACTGTATGAATGACTACTGCATGGTTTTGTTTATTTTCTTCTTACACGTGGGAATGATTTCTTTTTGGGAGGTTTTTTCTTGGAAATATGTGGTCTTCTATCCTTGGACTGGTGTGTGGAATATCTTATCTTTATGTAAATGTGTGGAAATTCATAAAACAATATTCTTTTCTAACTATGTGAAATATTGGTCTTTTGGACTGCCATTTGCTTATGCCAATGCATTAAAAAATTGTTTGATCCTGCCCAATGTTCCTTTATCCTTCACATGGATTGTCTCTTGCTGCATGCGTTGGATTATGTTCCTTCAGTAAAAAGTGGAAATTGTGGCTGTGCTCTTTCTTTTGCGTGGGATCTTTGACCAATGGATGTATGAATGAATTTATGTATTCACTTTCTCCTGCCTACATGGATATTCAAAAATAGAAATGCGTGTGTAATTCTTTATCTTTCTTTCCTAGCATGGACTATTGCTTCCCGAGTTGTCTGTGAGGGATGTGATAAAAAATATTTCTCGAAAAACACTTCTATAGAGGAAATAAGAAGAATTTGAAAACAAAAATCTTGAAAGCTTCTTCGCACGACATTTTCCAACAAATTTTCACGGAGAAAAGTTACGAGGATTAAAGAAGCTTCCCTGTAACCGTTTATTTCTTTCCATTGAAATAACTAATTTCCCTTTCTTTGGGTAGTGGGAATTTATAGCCAGGTGAATATGGGAAAAAACTTAATCATCTACTTGTGGCAATGGAAAAGCAGGCTGACAATTCCTGTTTATTTCCCCATGTGGGAAATTGGGAGATATTTTTCCTTTTTGCCATCCGGTTGGGTTGGCAATCAGTAGAAGAAATTCCACAAGCGGGGAAAAAAAGAAGATTTTGCCAGGAAAGGGAAATCTGGGAGCGGAAAGCCAAGTTGACATCCCTAACAATTCGAGGCGGAATTTTTATTTCCGATGACAATGACAAAAACTTGTCGATTGATTTTTCATGAATATTAAATTAATATTTATTTAATTAAAAACCCCCGAAAATTAATAAAATTAATTTTATTAAATAAAGGTTTATTTTATTTGTTGATACTTTGGTAAAAAGGATGGAAAATTGACTTTAGAGTAGTTTTTCAATCTTTATATGGACCATGTTCACTGTAAAATCAACTACATGGTCTCAGTTTGTAAGGAAAGGCAACTATTTCTCCCTGCTTGTTGAGGGATTCATTTGAGATTCCTTTTCCTCTGGCTAAAGTAGAGTAGGTAGTTTTATTTTCAACAAAATAAGTGCTTGCACACACTCTGCATGTTTTCTCTTGGGACATGTATGATTTTACATGTTTGTATATAGTTTTGTTGTCGTGTTTGATTCTCTTCAGGATCAGATCAGATAGTTGGAGCAATTTCTGAGCTTTGTTAAGAGCTCCACAGATCAATTTCCAGCTCGTAGTCATCAGGAAGATTCTTCATAGATTCGGGAGGTAGATTCTCACAGGGAAAGATCAAGATTAAACTCGATTCCATAGCCGAATGGACAAGGCACAAAACCAAAGATGTTGGGATCTCATCTTCATTTCTTCCATTCTGGTAGAAAAAAATATGTCCTCAGACAGAGCCAATTGGTGTCCCCAAAATTTCACTTGGAAATGGTGGGATACCCCTTTAAAAAAATAATTTTGTTCAAGGTGACATGTTTGTTTTGTGTTTGTTTCACCTGCAGTTGTCTTCATTGCTTTAGAATATTTCCAGGCAGTCATAAAATTCAAACTCGAAAAATATCCACATGCTAAAACTCACTCTATCGCTTCGCTAGGTTTTGTTTGAGAGAATTTTATTTATTTATTTATTAAATAAATAAAGTTCTGTTTAAAAATAAATTGTGATGTAGTTGAACCCTATTGAGGCTTTTCACACCAGTATTACTTTTGCCTCTCAATGGAGTGTTCACCAGGGAAGAGTTTTTACTGACCAACTAATCAACAAGTGACTAGAGCTCAAGATTCCTTCAGGAGATTGCAAGAGGTTGCTTGGTCCAGAAAGGTGCAATAATGGATTTTATGAAAATAAGAAAAATACCACCACCAATGTGTAGAGCTCAAGAAAATATGCACTTTTAGAAAAAATGACACCTAAAACGGAGCCACGGAGTGAAAGTTATGGCACTTACACGTTTTTTGTTGCTACATCTTCCCAGACCCTTTCCAAAAATGGAAAATTTTATTTTGTCCTTGCAACTTTAAAAGTAGGAGTCATGCAAGTCACACTTTTTGGAAATAAGCTTCTTCCATGTAAGTCACATTTTTTGGAAGGATGGTTTCTAAGTGCTAATGGGAATTTTGGTGTTAGCAGGAAGGTGGGAATTTGGAGCCTTCATGGAAGGTTTTTTCCCCATTATTAAAGTCAAAACACTTAAGGTGCAAATGGGAATTTTGGTGTCAGCAGGAAGGTGGGAATTTGGAGCCTTCTTTGAAGGTTATTTTTTCCCATTATTAAAGATAAATCACTTAAAGTACAAATGAGGATTTTGGGGCTGCCTAGAAGGGTGAAAATTCCCACCAAAGAAGTTTTATTCACCCATGCAAGTCACACTTTTGGAAAAAATATTGATTTCATGCTAGTCACACTTTTTGGAAAAGTAATTTCTTCATATTAATGGGAATTTCAGGGTTGCTAGGAAGGCGGTAATTTTGAGGCTTCCTGGAAGGTTGTTTTTTCCCATCATTAAAGTCAAATCACTTAAGTGAAAGATGGGAATTTTGGAGCTTCCTGGAAGGGTAAAAATTCCCACTTCCTTGCCTTCTTATTTTTCACATAACTTCTAGCCAAAAAGTGTGACCCACTTTGTCAAAGCTGCATGCCTTAAAAGATATTTATTTTTATTATTTCCAAGAAAGGTTGGTGCCAAAGGGAGTGTTGGTGCAGAATCACAACACCCTCGAATGGCTTGGTTGTGAAGTGGGGCATTCGGTGTGATTGCACAACATTTAACCATCTCTCAAGCTGTGGGACTTGCAAAACTTGAGATGGACCTCCAGAGAAGGCTCATTCTTGCTTCTTAATCTACCTGCCACAAGCTACTCTAGTGCAAGCATAACCTATTCTATCCTAATCTAACCATTCCAAGGGGAAAAGGAGAGAGAGAGGGTGAAAGAGCCTACACTAAGTAGTGATACACCAGAAAAGTAAGTGGTTGAATCACAGATCCGACTGCCTGAAGTGGAGAGAGGTGAGCAGAGGAGAGGGTGGACAGAATGCACCACAGACCAAAGATAGATTTCACATGGAACACCACTTCAAAACCCATTAAGCACAACTCCCAGAACCTGCAACAAAAATTAGAGTATGCATTGTATACCCTGCAATGATGAGAGGTAAGAAGAGACAATAAAATGAATCAAGGATGGACAGATGCATCATGAAACATATTCTATTGCTCCAAAAAGTTACATGGTACATCATTAGTGGGAAAGAGGAAAGGAAATGCCATTACAGAGCCTTGAAAGGAGGCTTAGAATCTGCGTTCTACCCTAAGGAAGAAAGAGAGAGGGGACAAGAGAGAAAAGATGAACAACCCTTTGAATATGCCCATTCATTACAATATATAGGAAGAATGAGAGAGAGGAGGGAAGAATTCGAATCCTGCTTCAACCACCTTGAGATATGCATTGAATATTTCTTTGAAAGCTCAACCACTATTAATTAATGACCCTCTCAAATCCACCTACAATCTATCAAGTCCGTTGCTCTGTGTCTGTTTGGCATGCTAAGGAAGAAGAACGACAGATCAAATTAAATCTAATCTAGTATTTGAAGAAATCAGATTATGAATTAATGTCTTGAAAGACGTTTTCCTATTTTTCACCCACTTAACCTTGTCAAAAATAAAATTTGTAGGCTTCCATGGCATAGATGAGGGCGAGATCTTTCCAAAAAGTCTTCTCCCACCCAAATCTGAGCTTCCAGTCAAAAGATATGGCCGTCTGAAGATCAGGATCGCGGGCACACAATATTTAAAAGAGTCTGTCCGTACCGGGTCCACGTGGAAACCTCATACACCTTGAAGATTCAACTCCTTCCTTATGCTCTTAAAATCACGTCAGACTGACACGTGGCGGCTTCCGCGAGCTCCTTGGGATCCTTTGTATTTTTCCTAAGTCTCCTTGCTTGGCAGGGCCAAAAGTATGACCCTGGACACGTGGAGGCCTGGCGCTTGTTTGGAAACCTGCCCCAAATTTTAATTTTGAAGTAGCACCGTGCTGACACTTGGCTCCCTCAACTGGCCTGCCTTTGCTTTGACTTTTTAATCCCAACCCTATCCCTTTTGACTTGGGACATGTGGAAGGTTCGCGCTCATTTGAAAACCCACTTTGGATTTTACCTTTGAAGGAGCATCGTTAAGACATGTGGCGCCTTCTGCTTGCACTCTTATACTTAACCAATTTAGGCACGATTTTGAATTTGACCTCTATTGACCATTGGTCACGTGGAGGGCTGGCGCAAGTTTGAGTCTCCACCTTGGGCTCGCATCTTGAAATTGTGCCGAGCTGAAACATGTTTCCTTTCGCTTGTTCAGACTTTTCAATGACCGGCTCTATCCTTTTTCAGGCCTAGGACACGTGGAAGCTTCACGCTCATTTGAGTCTACCCTTTTGAGCTTAATCTTTGGAGATGTGCCAATGAGGCACGTGGAGGCTTCCGCTGATTCTTCCATACTTAGCCAATTTTAGGGCTCATTCTGAATCATTTGTAGAGCCCGAAGACTTTGAGCCTTCTCTGTTTCTTTTCCTTTGAGCCTCTAGCTTCTTTGGCACTATTTTCTTCATTCCCTGATCATGCTCCTCCATTTTAGAACCTTCCTGTAACTTGTTCATTGGATTCAAAGCGTGGGTTCGTTTGACGAAACCATTTCTTGAATTTCTTCCTACATAGGTTCGCATTTGATCAATTTTGTCGGGGAAAAAATAGAGATAACAGGGAGAAGTTGTTAGCATTAAAAAATATTTTTAATTGTTGGGAAGCATCCAATTTTGGTGCCTAGGGTTGGAAAGGATTTCTTTTTATTATTCTGGCTATCTGCATGTTGATGTGAGTGCACATGTGAATAAAATAATATTTTTTAGCTTGCTTGGTATGCAAGAAAAGTCTAAAAATATAGGGCAACAAAATTTATAATCAGATTTTGGTGAAGAAATTGGGCATTCATGCCATGGATTCTATGTTGGTCTGAATTATTTGTAGGAATATTTCACTAGTGCTCATATTGGTGAAAAGGAGGAAAATTCAATGTCTGATACATTGAATATATCTTTAGAATCAGAGGAAGCAATTACAACTTCTGCATACAGAGATCCAAATTTCACAACTGCAAAAGCTTCACACAAAGGTGGAAAAGAGAAGTCTAAGATAGAAACAAATTCAGATAGAATGAAGGGTGATGATACGGGTAATCCAACAAAACCATGCATAGTGTCTAGGCATGCTGAACTTAATGATACAAACACGAGGCACATGTCTATCATCAAATTAATGGACAAATCAAGGGAAATAATGAAGTGTTACAGTTGGAATAATTTCTTCTCCTCTTTCTTCTTCTTTCTATTGTTTTCTCCGACAAAGTGATTGTGTGATTAATTAAAGTGTAAAACTTAGGTGATTGGTTTAAAAGTTGTTACTTCAAGTTACTAGAAAAATTTAATTATTTGGGAATATGTGGCAGACATGCAGGGCATTGATTTAGTCTTCAGATGCATGTCATGCAAAGAGGAACTCCAGGGGAAAGGTTTCCAGTTGTTTCCTTTATACCTTCAGCATGTGTGAGTTTAATTAAAAGCTTCCTATTTGTAATTTCCCTCTATGTACTATAAATAGAGGAAAAGTCTACGAGTTTAAGGATAAGAACTTGTTGACACAATTTTGCTAGAGCATTCTCGAGTTTTCAGAATTTGTGTGGTAACCCTTGATGTTATTTCTGTGAAAGCTAGGGAATTGAATAAAAGACAGATTTACGGAGAACTTGGTGTTTACGATGCTTTTCTTCTTACTTCTATTTGAATTTTTAGATAAACTTTGTGTTATCTGAGATTTAGGTTAGAAGCTATTCTTTTCCTTTACTTTTGAATATTGTGAGATCTATTTGTTTATTTAATCTATGTGTATGAGACTAACTCTGAGAACTATTGGTTGAATCACACATCTTTCTTCCTTCTTTCCCAAATTCCATATTTCCCCCTTCTGTAAATACTTCATAGCAGCTACCTACTTGGTGTAGAATTGCTAAGCTATGGTTCATGATCTTTGTAATTAAATTAAAATCCCATAAATAGTTATTAGGATTCATGCCCACTACATTGATAAACATCTTACACGGGAGCCTCACCGTTAAATGAGGGAGATTTATCTCATGACTGCCTAGGTTTTTAGCAGTGCATAAAATCTAGCCAACAAAAGGGTAAGAAATTAATTAAATATTAATTAATTAATTATTAACGAAGTTTACGACATGGCGGGAGGATTTCTCACCCGAAATGGAAGAAACGAAGACCAAAATGATCACGAGAAAAAGATGATCATGACGAGGGTGATAAATCACATGAAATAATACTTTCAATTTTTTTTAAATTTTCGCATTTAATTTGTGAAGTCAAAATTAGCTGATAACAACGTCCAACTAAAATTCAATTTTGGAGTGGTTCAAACACCTTTATCTCACAAACATCTAAGTTTTACTTTCTTTCAACAACTGCACCTCATCAATGAAATTGAAGTTCTAAAGGTTATTAAAAATTTCATTCACCTTAGACACTAATTGTCGCAATTGAGAACACAACTTGGAAAACGTGGCCTAATGCAAATCACATCCGTAACTAAACCTTCTAAGAGATATCTCAACAACCATATCCTTTTTGAGTCACCCTAGACTCTAAAAAACACTCACGTACAAGAATTAATTATCCTAGAATAAGTTTGAGCCAAGTTTCTTTTGAGATAATTAATAACATGAGGGAATCACCACACTATGTGGTTTACCCAAGTTTGATTGATCACAATACAATGAATGGTAATTTCCTTCTTTATCTTCCCTTATGGTCCCATACACATACCTTGATTAGCCCTAACAGAGAGGCTTAGGCTAAGATGACCATTAAAACAAACATTGTTAAACATGACATCATCTCATGTTGCAAGGTGAAACTATATCCTTACTACCACAATGTTCACAATTCAACATGCACAAGAAACCCTTTTTTGGTAAACAACACACAAACAATTCAATACTCAAGGGTAACCTTCCCAAGGGATGTTAAGTTAGGATCAAACATATAACTTTTAAAATAACCTCCTAAAAGAGGTCAAACAATAACCATTCCTATATATGGTAGTTTCTTTTATTTTGAATTTTTTCAAGCATTTTAAAATAGAAACACACAAGGATACATGATCATCACTTTCACATAGGAAAATATTATAAATGGTCCTTTAATTTTCATTTAAAAATGTATTTAGCAAGATATATGCCTACAATCAAAATTACTTCTAGAATAGAATGCGCCCCCTTTTTTCCAAGCTACTAATAGAATACAATCTCTTACTCATCACAAAATAATCAATAGATAACCTTCATGTTCATTACAATAATTTTGATACATCCATTTAATATTATAAGTATATTTCAACGATATCTCATATTACGAAAGCACAAGAAACACTACCATTTTCTTCTGGTCTCGCATACCTGGAACCACTGTATAATCAACACAATTATTGGCATGGCATCAAACTACAATCAAACACAATTTACGTTTTCAAAATTTTTTAATAATAATGAAACTATATTTATCACACTTCAAAGGAGAGTAAGAAAATACAATTGTCAAATTTCATTTTGTTTTCGAAGCCAAGGAGAGAGATAAAGAGAGGAAAGAGAAAAACACCATTTTTCCACAATCAGTTTCTTAACAAGTAAACTACAAAAGAAAGTTTCCAATAGTCATGTATTCATGTTTACAAGGTTTCTCTATTGTCATTTTTCTTGGATAAGGTCATATGACAGTTTTCACCAATGAGTCACAAGTTTCCAAAAAAGTCAAATTTAAACAAGTTGCTCAAAAACCATCTTTGAGACTCAAACAACCACGGAAACAAATTCCTAAATATTCCCCTATATACAAGGAAGCACTCAGAGCTGACGGAACCCCAAACTGGAAAATAGGATTAAAATGGCACTCGTCTTTCAGAAGGTAGTGATCGCAAATGCACTCAAGTAGCCTTTTCGCCTAATGACCGAAGGCCTACAAAACCTAGCAAGAAAACTAGCTTGCGGGCCTTTTTTCTCCAAACTGAGGGTTTGTAGCAATTTTCTCATAGAAATATTAGAAGTATGTAGAAGCTAAAATCTGTTTCGACACCCTGGGCCAAAACAACGGGTCAAAACCAAATTATATTTTTAACTTTTAACATTTGTTTAAAGTTATGAACTGGCCCTTTGGGCTCCTAAACACGTTACGAAGCAAGCTCAAATGGAAAACTGAAGAAAAAACTAGGGTTCAGTTGAGCAATCCACCTGATAAGGTACATAGCTAAAGTTTACTTTTCTCATTTCTGGGTATATAAGGATATTTTATGCCTCATTGAAAACATGTTTTTATTTAAACTTACAAGGTCACCAAGAAATAGTTTTGAGCTAACATTCAAGTTTGAACTCACCAACTGTGTGACTTCCGTAACTGGTACTGATATCAATTTTTTTTCCAACCATCTAAGAGGCAAATGGGAGTGGCGTTTACATTCATGGTTACTAGTCTGATTTCATACAAACAGAGGAAAAAATTTACTATGGAAATAATACATCTTGTTTAATTCAACCAACCGTTGTTTCTCTTTATATTGATTTACAACCATATTTAAATTTATAAATAAGAAACGATAAAATCATGCAAGAGGGGGTAAGATGATCATACCTGTGTGAGAATTAAAGTGGTACAAGGGAATCCAATTTAATTGGAATGTGTTCCAATGTCTGACCAGAAACCAATCCCACGGGATCTTCCATTATTTCTTGTGTAATTGGACAAAATAAAGGTTGCAGAGGAGGTAGTGCTTGGTTTTTCCCAATATACTTCTTTCTCAGATAATTGTTTCCTTTCTCATTTACGGTTTGTGTCACATCAACATAGCTTAAAATGTAATTATCTATTGAATTTCCATGACCTCTTCCTAGATTTTACGAAGTTGTGCCTCTTCTTTCTCTTTCTTGAATTCATCATGCTTTTATTTCAAGGAAACCAAACCCACAGCTCTTGCAATCAGCACCAAAATTTCATTTGCATAACCACTATCAAATTGATGATTTTTTTGTGCCAGAATTGATCTTGTCTACAATCTCTTCCTCTTTGACCGCTGCCTTAAATCGAGAATTTACCATTGTTTTTTTTTCAGAGCAATTTTCTTCTTCTTTTAGATGAACATGAGCTTATTAATTATTTTACCAAATTGATATCTCTTTCTAGAGATTCAACAAACACTCGAACTTTACATCTACCGAAAACATTTTCTTAAATGCCTCTAAGTCCTTCTCAACGAACCCATTTTGTAGATACCCTACAACCATGGCCCTCCATGAGATGACATCTGGTTGATGAATTTCTGTAAAAAGATTTAAAGTGTCATAAAAAACACCGCTTTGTGCAAATCCCGCAACCTTGACATTCCAAATACTACACTTTTTTGAGGTAATTTGTCAAACGGTTTGAGTGTTTTGTATGCTTCCACATTTTGCATACGTGACTAACAATGCACTTGAAAAACAAACAAACCAAAACTGTCCAAAAAACTACTTTTTAACTATGCTTGGATGGACGTCCTAGTGTTGCACTAATCTCCAAATTGGACTATGGCAGGGAGGATGCTGACAGAGGGTGTGGAATTTGTCATTACCATATCAAAATGATTCATTTTGAAGTTCCCATGGCCGTAATAACTATCCCAATTTCTTCCTAACGGAGCTCCTTCCTCTATAAATAAATTTGAACCATATCTTTAGTAAGGCCTCTCCTTTAAAAAAAATTCCTTTCTTGCACCAGATACTCAAAATCATTTCCAGCCTAATGTAAAACATCACAATAAGCTTGATCGCTATGAGATTTTGTAACATAAATCAAACAGTTACTACTATTATCATACCACCAAGTATGTTGTTTTATATATGGATCTTGCGTAAGAAAAGTATTCATTAGTGATCTATTTCATAGTCTAGTCTTCTGTCTTGTTGGTCTTTACCATTGTTGGTCTTGTATAGTTGTCACTCTGTTGGTACCCAATCTTACACCTCCTTGGGGTTAGTCAACATCAACAAGTAAATTGATGTTCTTTAAGAATGATAGACTTGCAATTTAATGTTGTTTGCAGCTAGGGAAAATGTTTGGAAAACTTATTGAGACTTAGAGTTGAAGGGATTGGGTGACACGTACAAAAGGAATGGCCAACCCTGCTTTTTTTGGTCCTGCCTATGACGAGGGGAGAGGACCCAATATGTAACCTGAAAAGCAAAGGGGTGAATGGAGTCTTGGGTTTTAAATTCCCTCAAAGTTCGTAGGTTAGTTTTGGATGATCATTGCCAATGAATGCAACATTTAACTCTCACAAGTTGTCAAACTAAATGGTGCATATGTCAATCTGACTAGACTCAGGTTACTCTAGGCGGATAAGCTGCATTATTGTTGCATTTTTATAATAAAAAGAATTTGGAATTAAAGGTTCCTTCTACTGATATTTTTAAATCAAAACAACATAATGACTAACTGAATATCTATATTGTGATAAGAACTAGATGCATGTTTGTATTTTTAGAGGTGGGGGATTGTATGAAAATGGATCTCCTAATGACATTGTTACAGTACTCACTTAAAACAATACAACATCCTAGATGAGGAAGAACACTTCATCACTTAATCACAATTTCAATTTAAAGGAATATTTACATTCATTGATACTCAATTAGTGCAAAGATTCCACATAACCTTTAAAATACTTAACACAAAGGCTTATGCAAATATTTGAATGAAGTATTTCTTACTTTTGATCTCATACGCTTAAGATTCACTCAAAATCTTACAAGAATTCATCAACAAAATGTTTTCAATAAGGATTTTATAATTTTATTCAATATTGTAAAACAAGTACTCACAACATAATATTGAACAAATAACCAAAGCTTAATCACTAAGGACATATCCAGTGTAATTCAGAGAAGCAAGAAATACAAGATTGCAATAGAAAATGTAATCCATTAACCAAATTTTCAACATACAAAGAACAAAATATGTAAGCCAAGTTCATAATCAGACATATTTCATTAATATATACCAAATTATTGACAAGGGAACATAAAAACCAATTATCTAAATATCCATTAATGGCTATACATTATAACCATATTAACACTAGAATTGAAAGAGTGAAACCTTATAATGTATTTCTTACAAAAAATTATGTAGTGTCACAACAAGATATTTAAACTTTTCTTTGTTTACAAAAGATTAAGAAAAAATTCCCCTTTTGTATGAGGAAAAAACCATCATACTTATACAACTTTTTATCAATTCATTTGATTTAATTCCCCCCAAAATTTATCCCAAAGGATCCTTTGAACTCTACTTCGTGCAATTCAAAATCTTTCCAAAGTTAAGGAAATATATTTTAATTGAGAAGATTCCTTCCTGCTTCTTACTGGGTTGGGTGAAGAAGGAACAACATTGTGACACATGAAAATAATGGAAAGGATATTCCTATGTTCTTAACAAACTTTCGTCCTCTAGAAAACTGCATTCTGTTTGAGAAAATATTTGTTTTCAGAATGTCTCAACGTGTGGGTGAGTTTTTTTATCTCTCCTTTATTTTTCTGGTTCCACTCTAGTAGACTGATTTACCGAACTGCCTCCCCCTCTGTCTTTGTAAACATCAAAATTTTTAATAATTTGTGTGATAATTTCCTCATCGGCCCCGAATGGTAGTGGAATACTATTACCTGTGTCATCAAGTCCTGTAGAAATAATTCTTTCTTTCTTGATCCTTCTTAACAATTTATCAATTGTTGATTCAATTTGTGCCCATTTCTGCATGGTAGATATACTGAAAACCCATGGATCCCTAGGTTTACCCAAACTATAATTCTTGAAAAGTATAATTAAATTCTTCGTATTCTCTAGTATTATTCTTTTTCCATTGTCTGTCCCAATTAATTTGTTTATCAGAAAATGGAGGCCATCGATATACTCCATACTTTTATCTCGTAAATCATCAAGGATTTCAATATATTTCATCAGAATATCCAATCTTGCTTTTGTAGCTTCGTAGTATTCCTTTTGATTTCCTATAGACTCAAGAGATATAATTCCTTCCTTAACAACCAAGTCATCACTTAAGTCCTTGATAGCTTACATTTTTGGCAGCATATCAGTAAACATTAATTACTCAGCCTCACATTTATCTATTAGTGCTTTGGTTGTTTCTACCTTTTCAAAAATATGGAAACAATGTTTCACATATTCCTTGATTATTTCTTCACCTCTGGTGACCAAATCTTTTTACCATTGGATGGTGGCCTCCCCACTTTCTCCTAGGTTACTCACTCTCCTGATATCCTTACTGGTAATCTCAGGAATTTCAACCTACTGTTGTGAGTTTTAGTTAATTTTCTAACCAAGGTAGATAGTGCTTCCTTCTTGGCCTTTAAATCCTTCTTGGTTTCTTTAAACTTGTCAATATTTTTGAACACTCTTACTGCTATAGAAAAATCATGTTTCATTTCTTTAGTAGAAGGCTTACTGAATGAGATTCGAGAAACCTGAAAATCAGACAAGGCTGCTTTTCCCTGGGGCACATAAGTTTTCAAAGTTGCAACGTCTATGAATCTTTCTCCTTTCTTATTTAGAGACATCCTTGAAATAACTCTTACATTTTTGGGTGGTCTTGCTGGATTAAGGAGATCTAGGCTTTCTAAATCATCATCATTCAACTTTATCTCCACCTTTTTATTATTTGGGAGACCACTATCTATCCAATCCCTTATGGGAGACTCATGTTCATTAAGTGATTGTAAAACTAGAGTTATAGGAATGACTGCAAGGGATTTGGAAGATGAAGAAGGCCCATAAATACCTTATGGAGCTGCATACATTAGTTCTTCTTGAATACCTAGTTCTATAGGCTCACCTTTATCCGTAATTCCATCCATAGACTCAGATTGGTCTCTTACTTCCTCAACTACCAGGGGTTGTTGGATACCAACTTCTTTTTTCTGCCTGTACCAAGTCCTCACCCATTTTATTACTCAGAGCAGGGACCGTATCACAAGGTTCCTAGGGAATAACTTCAGTTGTGGGAATCTGGGCTTCAAGAATTTCTGCAACCACCTCAGTATCTCGAGGTGTTGCTACAACTATGACACCCAAAGCTTCTCCCTATGTTATTTGTACTGTAATCCTCTCTATTTGAGGATGTACTTCATGTTCAATGATTTTCTCCTCTTCTACCACCTTCCTATTTGGGATTTTCTCTGGGCTGATCTCATTATGTTGTTGTGGAAGAGTTAAGACATTAAGCGTAAGAACATCCATAATGGGTTGTTCCTTGATGGGCGAAGCAACTGGAGATTTTGGAACAACAAGGGTTGACATCACATGTATTGGCTGCTCAATGAGTAGAGTTACAGGAGGTTGGGTGATAACAGATGAAAGGACAAGGGCATCAAGAACTACTAACTATTTAGTTTTCTCTACCTCCTCTAAATCAACCAACTCGGACACCTTAGTTCACTTTCTTCTTTGAAGATGGACTTGTTCCTCCTCCTTTGATTATTGTAGACCGTTATTTGGTGTTTGAATTTCACAAAGTATTTAAAACAAACTTCAATCCTTATGATTTATGGGAGTGGATTCCATCATTTTCTCTTTCCCTTTGGATCTAGAAACATATGCTGGAATAACTTGCAGGGGGTAGTGTTGTCACCAAATCACTGCACCCCCCGAATGGCCTAAAATGAATCATGACATTCGGTGTGATTGAGACACATGGGATCACCTCTCAAGCTGTGGGACTTGGGCTCGAGGTGAACCTCTAGAGAAGGCCGGCCTTATTATTCCTAGACTAAACACAACACTACTTCTGATGTAAGAAAGATGGCTAACTAGTCCTATGCTAACATTTCATGGGATTTAGGGAAGAAGAATACAAGGAAATAAAATCTATTCTAGAAGTGGTGATGCACCAAGAAAAGGGAGATTTAACTTCTGGAAGGGTTAATGTGGGTATGATGATTTCACCATTAACCACCCTCACCTATTGCAACTTGGAAAGGATATAAAATACCATAGACTAGAAGCACACGTTCCTCTGTTAAACCTTAAACATACACAATAGAGGGATCAGCTTTGATTTAACACACAGGTAATTTATCAAAGGGATAATCACAAGCACATGTCCATTATTCACTTAAATGATAATAATAATGTAACTCTTGATTAGCAGAAGGAAAATATTTTCTCATAACTGATGGGAAGAAATCACACTATTCTTTTCTTAATATGAAAATAGATAACTTGAAATAAAGGTAAATTAATCAAATAATGCTAAGGAATCACACTCACAAGGCATGTAATGACTAATCATTCAACACAATCAAACAAATCTTCAAGTGCAAGAAAAAACTCTAAATATAATTAAAAGGTTTCAACAAATCTCTGAAAGTACTCTTCCAAGCTTGAAGAGCAACTTTCCTCCAAATCTCTCCAAAATATATATCTCCCAAATAATGGAGAGCACTCCATTATTTATTAGTTCCTAGGCTAAGCCATTACAACCGAGCCTTAACTACCAATTAACTAAAAATAGTAACGTCATTTATGAAAGGGAACAGGCTCCCATAAAAATAACAAATTTGTTGCAAAGGGTTGACCAAGTCAACCCTGCAACTTCGATCGTTTCTAGAGCTCAAAACTATCCTTCCACGGCTGCTCAGTTTCGGCTTGGTTCACCCTCCTCTTCTTTCTCTGCATCTTTTTGTTTCCCCTCTTCCCATATGGCCACTCAGTGTCTGTATTCGAAGAAACTTGACGATACCTTGAGTTTCTTCATCTCCAGGTCCGCACGCATTGTGATTTACCACATTCACTGTTTCAATTTCCTTTGTGATCCTAGCCGACAACCTTCGAAGATTACTTACGACTTTCTTTAGTCTCCCTATGAAGTTCTGGCACAAAACTAGTCAATCAATGGACTCACTATTGAAAGTCTTCGCAACATCATCGTCCCGCTTTACCAAGTCTTTGAAATTCTCTTTGATCTGGTCCTCGGGAAGAGCATCAATATTCTCATTGAAAAACTTGTAGTGGGTGTTGTCAAACTCTTCAGAGATATCATTGAGGGCATCCATAATTTCCACCCGCTTATCCTCCAATTTCTTAATTAGATCTTGTAGCACCTGACACTGGAATTCCATAGCCTTTTGATATTCAAACAATTTTGAGGCATCATCAATTACCTCTTCCTGTAGAAGTAAGTTAGAATCTTCCTCTCTTATGTCACTCCACATCGCCAAGGTTAGATTCAAGTTATTATTATCTTCGGAGAGGGATTCGTCCATCTTAGCGATGGTGGTTTTTACAATCTGTAAAACAACATAAATTTCCACAGCTTCCTTGATCAAGGGGTTGGCCTCCTGTAAGATCCTCTCCATCCATCCACTCACTGTTCTCCCTTTCTGGCCTAGTTTCTCAATCTCATGAGAAGATATATCATCGACTGTAGATGATATTGTCATCGCTGTAGTAGTTGAGATGTTAGTGGATGAAGTGGAATGAGTTACTCTGCGCAGCAGTGTAGTGAGCTGCTCGATCTTGGCCTTAAGCTCATCTTTGGAGGCCTTGTCTTTATCGTACTTATCCAAAATGGCCCCAAGAACAATGTGTACATCCTGCTTGGCTTCTTCATGAGTAGCCTTCCCCAAAGAGGACTTTGAGATCTGGTAGTCTGTTGTTATGATAGTTTCTGTAGTTTTCCCCTCAATAGGGGTAGCCACCTCTATCACGTGCGCTCCTGATGGATTAACCGTTAGACTTGATACGGTTCTCGGTCTCTTGGCTTGTCTTTTGGGTATGGAATCCAAAATACTGAGATCTATCATGTCTCCTAGAGGAACCTTTTTCTTCTGCTTAGGATTCTGCCTAAACAGCCACTCTGGTATAGCTAGAGCTGAGGAAGATAGAGTAGCAGATCCGATACCTGAAGTACCAGTTAAGGTAATATCGCTAGACATGCCAATTGATATCTGAGCAGAGGTAGCAATGATGGAAGGTGTGGGAGTGAGGAGAGCCATGAGAATTGACAAGGAAATGTTGGGGGTTGAGATTGAAGAAAATGGGAGTGTCAAAGGAAGTGAGGAGGAAATGGGTGACCCAATATTTTCCCCAGCTGATAAAACTCGAAGTGATGAAAATACCTGGGCCATAGAAAGATATGGGAAAGAGGAAATGGTAGAAATGGAGGGAACTGATATTGGAAGTGATAATGGAGGAAGGGGAAGATGGGATGGATCCTGAATGATACTTGGGGAATCACTTACTTCCACAACCTCAGCAACTGATACTGTAGATGTTGTAACCCTGGAAGCAGCAGACCTAGAAAGAGATGAGCCACCAACCAAAAATGAGATCTTCTTTGGAACCATGGGAACCCTTTGAGTCGATCTCTTGCCTTTTGTAGGTGTTGATTAGTTTACTGATGATGTGGGCCTTGTATTTGAAGGTTGATTTTCCCCTTTGGGTGAGATTCCCAAAGTGGCCAACCAACTGAAAGTTATTTTTAGAATGGGGCCCGCCCTTTTTTTGGTATTGCTGAATTCTTCTACATACCAGTTAACCCATGGC
This sequence comes from Taxus chinensis, assembly GCA_019776745.2. Lineage (NCBI taxonomy): Eukaryota > Viridiplantae > Streptophyta > Pinopsida > Cupressales > Taxaceae > Taxus > Taxus chinensis. The sequence goes on along the minus strand of CM034151.1, from coordinate 453,895,334 downwards.
AGTGGTTGATTGGCAACATCATCATCCCTATATGATGCATCTAGGACCTCATCATTTTCTTGTAAGTCTTGTGGCACATCAACCAATCCAAACTGCCACACTTCATCAAGGGTTAATCTTTCGTAATCCCTTTGCCGTATGATGAATCCGTCTCGACAATGGATCCATATATCTTCTAATTGAGTTGATATGAGCACTGGATTTCCCTGTCTCCCCGAACTTACCCCAATAGTCAAAGTTAGTTCGTGGATGGAAGGTCTGCAGGGTTACCTCAGCCATTTCAGCATCCACATTTCTTGCCTTATGGATAGTTGGGCAAGAATACCTGCCAATTGTAACAAGGAAATGCATTCCCGCCTTGTGATGCTTGTTTTGGATTTTGTGGTAATCCAACAACTGCCGAACCAATTCCAGAAGAACCCACTTGTCAGTGGGGCACCTTGGCAACTTGCTGGGGGCACCTATGAAAGCTTGGAATCTGAAGTAAGTGAATGTGGGAAACTGAAGGTAAATTGCTCCCCATTCTCGTACCTCTTGGAAAGCCTTTTCGGAAATCCGTTGATTATATAGCTCCTTGTCAAAGTGATAGAGGACAACAGTGAAGAAAGCATCACTGATTCTTCAGAAGTGCTTGCTCCCCTCATCCAGAGTAAGCTGGGGATAAAATTCATATATTTGGGATGTGCTGCAAACACCCCTGGTGTTTAACCCTAAAAAATCCCCCATAGCAGTAGCTGCATACACTAGGAAAGATGTCATGTAGAAGGATTTAGTTTCTGCCACCTTGCCCAACTGGTAGTGAATGTTGCTACTGATATGTTCACCCCATCAGATAAACTCATCATTCTTCTTGATCGTTGCTATGTACAAGAACATCCATTCTTGGAATTCTTTAGTAGAAGGAAGACCTGAAACTCTACTTAAGAGTATAATGAGGTCGTTGACCTCCTAAATAAAATCTGATCGATGTATAGTCTTGGGCAATTTGGAAAAATTCTTAGTTAGGTAAGACTTCATCATAACCTTCGAGCATACTTCCTGCTTTTTATCCCAGTGCTCAACTGATATTTCAGGTGAGATAGTGGCGTAATCTTGTACGTCTGGAAGTTTGAAAAAGTCCTCGAAGAAATCCAGGTCCAGATGGATTACCACCTTATCGTCGCTATCTCTTATCGACATAGAGTCTTTGTCGTAGTGAGCTGTTGTAGCTAGGAAAAATTCCTGGCATTGCATGGATGCGAGAAAACCAGCGGCAAGGGAAAGACCACTGTCAAAGATGGCCTGCATCCATGGATTTTTATTTGGGGCCTTTAATCTTTCCCAGAACTCAGGAAGATCAATCTGCCTGAGATCAGTGTCCCCGATATTTCCTAAATAAGAGGTTAAGTAGGATTGGGGAGCAACTCCAAGAAATGTGTACTTCATCTTTTCTTTCCCCTTTGAAGTAGAGGCAGACATCAAACCTATGTTTTGGGAGTTTGAATGTTACAGAAATCTTAAAATCTGAGAGCAGGGAAACTCCAAAAACCCGAACTGAAAAGTCTGAAAGAAATCTCTGAAATGTTTTTCTGAAGTGAGGGGTCCCGAAAGTCTGAAATTTTTGATTCTCCAAAAACCTGAAGTCTGAATATATCTGAAAACCCAAAACTGGAATCTCTGAAATAGTTTTTCTCTAAAATTTCAAAACTGGAATCTCTGAAAATCTCTAAAAACCTAAAACTTCTCCGAAAACCCGAAACTAAATCTCTGAAAACCTCAAAATTCTGAAAGTCTGAAAACTTCGAAGATTTTTTTCTGAAAAAGTTTCCCTGAAATATTTTCCCGCGTTGTGATCTTTTGAAGGAATTCTTTGAAATGAATTTTCCAAAAAGAAACTCTGAATGATCTCTAAAGTAACTGCAAAAAAGAAGTGTTAAGAAACTAAAGTGGATCTTGAGAAACAAGAGGAAGTATGAGGGACTCAGAAAGATCCCCATACTTGAAAACCTAGAAAAACCTCCACAACAAAACAAGGTGAAAAAGAAGGACATCATAAGAAAATAAAAAGGGGAAACAAAAGAAACCCAAATGGAGGGAAAAGGGAAAAAGACCTAAAAACCAAAAGAAAGTAAAACAAAAAAAACATACCTTGAAAAGGACGCCGAAAAGGACAAGAATGAAATGTCAGAGTGAATGTGTCAGGTAAAAATGAAAAGTAAAAATCTACGTTTATATAGAAATCCTGACATTAATGGTAAAAAATATGATCCGTACGGAGGTAGGTGAGAATTAATCATGCATAGAACCTCTGAAGTTATGAAACCTAAAAGTCTGAAATTCCAAAAATTTGGGATTTCAGACTTCGGAAAAAAAGGAAAGCAAAAGATGAATTGGCAACTAAAAGTCCGAAACCTAAAATTTTTAAAGTCTGAAAATTCAAACTTTTGAAGTTTTGGACTTCAGAAAAAATCAAGTGAAAATCCTAAAATGACTCGGAGAACTCCAAAAACCCGAAACCTGAAAGTCCAAAATTTTGGACTTTCGGAATTTTGGATTTTGGAAGTCCGAGTCGGATTTAAACAAAAAAGCTCTGAAATTTCGAAAACCTGAAAGTCTAAAAATTTGGACTTTCAGAGCTTTAGACTTCAGAAAATCTCAAATTTAATTCCAAAATTTAGCTTAAAAAATCTGAAAAGGAAAACCCCGAAGTCTGAAAATTAAAAATTTTCGGACTCTTGTTTTTAACAAAATTCATTATACGAGGATTTCCAAAAAACATAAGTCTGACATACATCCTTCCTCCAGGTAGGTTAAATGGTTAACATTTTTGGTGATCTCTAGGGAAAGCTTACCTGCTAAGCTTCTAGACCAGTAGCCTTTAAGAAAAACATTGGGCAAAGGAGTCTAAAAAAAACAAGACCAAAACATAAAAAACACACAAGCAAAAGAAATGAAAACCAAACTATGTGCAGAGCACTTGGAGGAAAACTGAAAAACTGTATAGGGTGGAACCTCCTCAAAAGCAAGCTTTGAGGTGTATCCCATTCACATGAATAAAAAATTCTTCTCCATTGAGTCTGGATAGGCAAAATGAATTTGTCTCCTTGCAGCTTGTAATAACATAGGGCCCACTCCAGAGAGCATTGAACTTGGCGTGCTTGCCTAGTTTGGCACAATCTTCATCCCATTTTAGAACCAAATCCCCTTCCCTGAACAACTTATTAGAGGCTTTCCTGTCAAAGGATTTCTTAACCTAAGCCTGATGTTCTGTCAACATATTCATGGCAGTGTTCCGAATCTCCTCTAGCTCCATGAGTTCTGAAAACCTCACTATCAAGGCTTCATCCTCCATAACTTCTAGCTGATAAGCAAAATCCAAGGAAGGAGTTTCTAAGGAAAGTGGCAACTTTGCTTTCCTTCCAAATACGAGCATAAAAGGTGAAACCCCAATTGGCCTTTTTAGGTGTTATTCGATATGCCCATAGAGTAACCTTAAGCTGTGTATGCTAGGTACATTTGTTGGCCTCCATTGTGCGCTTGATGATTCTTATCAGGTTCTTATTGCTAGACTTGACCAACCCATTTCCCTGTGGATATTAATTAGACAAAGTCTTGAGATAGACCTCGTTCTTGACAGCCCATTCACTTATTCTCATCCCAAGGAATGCCATTGCATTGTCAGAGATGACAATAAATAGAACGCCATACCTTGTGATGATAGTCTCCAAGAATTCAAGGACTGCTTTTTCATTGCTTTCCTTCAAGGCCACTGCTTCTGTCCAACGGGTGGAATAATGTGTCGCAGTAAGGACCCATTTATGTCCTTCACTAGATGGAGGGTTGATCATATCAATAAAATCCATCCCCCATTGAGCAAAAGGTTGATCCACTTGAATGGGATGCAACGGGAGGGCTGCCAGCTTTTGTTTTCTTGCAAAAAGAGCACACTCCTTACATTTCTGTACCAAAAAATGGGCATCTTTGAACAAGTTTGGCTAGTGGTAACCAGCCTGCATGATCTTAGTAGCATTCGTTCGTGCTAGATAATGTCCTCCTGACAGCCCATTGTGGAATTCATCCAATATCTTGTTTACTTACTCTAGTTTGATGCAGCATAAAAGAACGTCATTCAAATCCTTTCGAAAAAGAATGGCATCGACCACAACATATGGAATAGACTAGAGACGGAAAGTTCGTCGTTGAATCTTATCCATATTTGGGGGATATACTCCTGAGAGTAGAAAATTTTCCATTATAGTAAACCAATCAATCTAACCATTTCTTTCATCAATGTTGAGGAGTGCAACATCCTTATCATTCTTTATCTCCATGTCCGCAACCAACTGCTAGCATAACCCCTTACCTCTGCCAAGTTTAGTGACTTTAATGTGTACATCATACTCCATTAATTTCATGATCCACCCAGCCTGTTTCTCATTCATCTCCTTATTCAACAAAAATTCTTTAACGGTGGGATGGGAAACCATTAAGTGTATCTTGTTGTTGGACAGCATATGTCTAAACTTTTTCAAAGCTCAAATGACCACTAAAAACCTACTTTTCGACAAAAGAATACTTTATCTCATATTCCTTGAGAGACTGACTGAAGAAGGCAATAGGTTTCTCCATCCTATTGTCATCGTTTGCTGAGTGAGGATACCTAAAATACTCTCATGACCCATAAAATTGTAGAGAATAAAATCCTTGTCAAACTGGGGATTTACCAATGTAGGAGCTTGGGAAATAGCAGCTTTGATAGCCTCGAAGCTTTCTCTCTCCTCTTTTTTCCATGAGAAAGGAATGTTATTTTTAAGCATGGCCGTCAGCAGCTTGGCTAACACTGAAAATTCGGGAATGAATCTTTGAACAAAGTTTATAGTTCCTAGGAAGATCTAGAGACCCTTTTTTTGACTTGGGAGAGATAGAGACAGAATCGACTGAATCCTGGTCAGGTTGATTGAGATTCCTTCACCTGAAACAATATGCCCAATAGATTTCCTTCCTGTATGGAAAAAATGCATTTTTTGGGGTTTAGTGAGATCCTAAACTCCCTGCACCTTCAGAAAACTTTCCTTAGATGAGCAATATGACCTTCGGAATGTTTGGAATAGACAGTATTATCATTGAGGTAAACCAAGAGCATATCATTGATGAGTCCTTTAAACGCCATGTCCATGGATATTTAAAAAGTATCCCCCGCATTAGATAATCCGAATGGAATTTTTTTGTATGCATATGTGCCCCACTTAGTGGTGAAATCTATTTTGAATTGATCAGATTCTTGGACCAAAATCTAATTATATCATGAATAGCCATCCAGCAGAGAAAACCTTTGAGCACTTGCCACTGTTTGGATGATCTATTCCATGGATGGAAGATGGTAGTGATCCTTTAACGAGGCGCAGTTCAAATCCCTAAAATTTATGAAAAGTCAGATCTTGCTGTTCTTTTTCCTCATGGGCACTAGATTAGCTACCCATGATGAATGCTTGATGGGAAAAATTATGCAAGCTGCAATAAGCTTTCTTAGCTCTTTCCTCATTAGCAACTCAACCTTTGGATTGAATGGCCTTTGCTTTTGATGAACTATTTTAGAGTTCGGATCGAGTTCAATCATGTGTTAAGCTAGGCCTAGGTCAAAACCACGCAAGTCTCTATAGCTCCATGCAAAAATATCATGATATTCCTGACGCAACTCAATGAAAACTTCCTTTTCCTGTAGTAGTTCTTATCTTACAAATCTTTAAACATTTTTCACTGGCCACCTTAACTTCCTCAAAATTTTGTTCTTTTACCACCATATTTGTGTTTTGTCGTTTAGCATGGTCATCTGAATTGAAGATAGATTCAAGTGTGAGACCAAGCCTTTTGCTAATTTATTTCCTCTCAACTGAATGACTTGGTCACCATAGGATTCTTGTAATTTACCTTGTTGTTTGGTAGCGAACTCTGCTTCTTGTTGTAGAAAGAGAATAATTTTCTCATCACTATCAAAAACCTGCCAACTGCTTACATTATCTAGTACTGTAGGATAGACAACCATTTTGACTATTTTCTGCCCTTCCTTCATGATATCCGTAGGTATATCATATTGAGATCCAACGGTGGCAAGCCTATTAGCCTCTTGATTTTGAGTTCTAGGAACCACATGAATTCCAAAAGATTCGAAGTCTTCTATTAGGTCCCAAACTCGATTCTTATATGATCTTAAGAGATCATTCTTTGATGTACTATGAGAAGTTACTTGATGAACCACCAATTTGCTATCACCAAAAGTGATTAGAGATTTGATTCCTCTTTGTTGGGCCAGCTGCAACCCTTGTATAAGAGCCTCATACTCAGCAACATTATTGGTATAGTTGAATTACAATCTAAAAGATGAGAAATATTTATCCCCTCGTGGAGAAATTAACATGACTTCTGCACCAGATCCATTCTTACTCCTCGAACCATCAAATAAAAGCTATGCCATAGTCCTTTGGAATCATTAGGCATCTTAATCAACTAAGGTACAGTTGTACCTTCTTCATCTATACAATAAGTTCCTAAGCTGGTCTCATAAAAAAACAACAGACCAGATTCTTCGTTAGCCAATAAATCAGCATACGGGTCATATTGATGGTCTATACTTACCTCATCAAGCATTATATTAGGCACCTCTTCTACAAGAGTAGTTGGTTCATGATCTGCGATCTCTTCTTCTGGGTCAAAATGGCATAGTTACCTTCTATGGGCTTGGACATGTATGGTTCCACATGGGTAGGAGAAATTGGTTCTGCTCTTATGGTTACCTTCATCCCATAACTGAGTTCTCAAGATCATATGTGACCAGTACTGATGACAAATATCCTCCCATTTTTTGCAGTGAAATCCCATGATAAGTAGATGGTCGAAGAGGGGAGGGAGATCAATGATGGATATATCCTATGTGAAAGTCAAACTAGGACATGCGTGGATGGTGAGATGAAGCCCCTTAATAACCCCCACAATTTGGACTGCAGTACCATCTAGTTAAACATCTCCTCTCGAAATTGGAGCATATAGAATTTGTAATAAATTTGTGATCTGCTTAGGTATCATGGAACTACTAGCTCCCAAATCAATCATACAATTATGCACCAGATGGTCACCAATGATCAGTGATATATAAAATGGTGGAGACTTGTTGGTTTTAGCCTGTATTTTTGTTTTAGGTTGGCACAAGCTGGTTGCTGCTGTGAATTCCTAGCCTAATGGTCTGTTAGTAGTGCCAAATTTGTTTAAAGATTCTTGTAACAAGTTCCTTTGAGAAGGAATTGAAAGTTCATCCCACATTGTGATGCTCAAATTGGTTTTCTTCATTTGTTCCACTATGTTGAAAGGAATTGCTCCCACTTTGCTAATATGTTTTGGGATGTTGGTGTCTTCCTTCGGATAGTGATTATTGGGTATCGTGATATTGGATGTCCCATCTTTCTTTGTATTCTGATCATTGGATATTTCTGGTGATTTCTTTCTCGTTCCTTTATCATCTAGTATCTATTTTGGGGCTGAGAAGTGGATGCTTGATCAATATTGGAAGACCCTACATATATTTCCCTTTTCTTAGAACTAGTGTTAGATGCTATGGTGGAGGAATCAGTATTCAAACCACAAAAGTCCTCTTCTTGCCAATTTAATAATGTGGTTTCATCAGGAGCTTGATCTTGACCTTCTAAAGTGGATGGTCTAGCAAATGATTCAAGTGGAGTTGTTATGCTTTGAACCATGAGAGCTTGACTCAAAACTCCATTTGGGAAAATATTATGATTATGGGGCTGAGAAAATGGATAACACCATTCGTAGTCTTATGATGAGGTTGTTCTGTACTGGGACTATGGCTCTGGATGAGCTGGTAGCTGAGGGATTCTTGAAGTTTAAAGGCTTCACATTTATAGCTTGGGTTATGGCTTGGCTATGTGGCTGACCATTTCCCTGAAATGGAGGACAGTTTGTTTGATATTGGGGTTGAAAGGGGTGATTATATTGGGACTACTGCCTCTTCATTACTACGAGTTCATTCCCAAAGGTCTGTAATAGTGACTTTACCTCAACCAAATCATTTGAGGTATTAAAAGCATGCGTAGCTATTAGAACCGAAGCAACCGGGATTGGGGTGATGATTGGCTGTTGTCGTGCCAACTTTGCAAAAATAGGAATAGGAGGTCTTGGAGTAATTTTACCTACTTGAATCAGGTAGTTCTTAGCTCGTACGGCCACTTCGTAATCATCAGGGATCACAGTCCCCCCATGGATTGGATCATGACAATGACATCACTATTCAATTCCCATAAGTAATATAGAAAAGCACTTTCTGGGGATGGCCTTATGAGTGTTGGGATCCATTTCCAAGTCCTGTCAAAGAGGAGGTTGAAGTTGCTCATATACTTTTGGGAAGATCGCTTGATAGTATGAAACTGCTCTACAAGTGAAATATTATCACTCTTATCTTCAAATTGTTTACACAACTTTGTGCCTAAATCATTCCAATTGGTAACGGATCCTACAGCTAAACTCCAGAACCATTGAAGTGCCCTGCCTTTGAATGAAGTAGTAAGGAGTCAAACCACCATGTTATCTTCTATAATACTATGTACTGCATAGATGGTGGCCACATCCAGTATGTGCTCCTGAGGTGATACATTATTCTCCCCCATGTAAAATGGTAAAATTTTCAAAGCGGTTACTGGTATTGCATCTCTTTGTGCTAACAACAGGGGACTGCTAGTATTAAATGGAGGACAAGTATTGGCTGCCATGATGTTCATAAACTAGTTGTACCTTGGTAAGGGGAAATTTCCTTTAGGAGGAGTTGAATGTCCCCTACAAGGTAGAGCTGCAACTGATGGTACTGAAAGGTTTATTCCCTTTCTTCTTGGAAGAGACAAAGAAAGATCTGTATGAAAATAATTATCCTACCTTGAAGAAGATCTTGTGAAATCCTTCACATAAGTTGATGTATTGAACTTTGAAATCTAGAGAGATGTAGTCGTTAGGTACCTTGTGTCAATCGAATGAGAAGAGAAGTACCAACTCTTTCCCATTAGGCATGCCAAAAACTGTTGTCACAAAATCACTGCACCCCCCGAATGGCCTGAAATGAATCATGAAATTTAGTGTGATTAGGACACATGGGATCACCTTTCAAGATGTGGGACTTTGGCTCAAGGTGAACCTCCGGAGAAGGCTGGAATCCTATTCCTAGACTAAACACAACACTACTTATGATGTAAGAAAGATGGCTAACTAGTCTTATACTAACATTTCATGGGATTTAGGGAAGAAGAATACAAGGAAATAAATCTATTCTAGAAGTGGTGATGCACCAAGAAAAGGGATATTTAACTTCTAGAAGGGTTAATGTGGGTATGATGATTTCACCGTTAACCACCCTCACCTATTGCAACTTGGAAAGGATATAAAATACCACAGACTAGAAGCACACGTTCCTCTATTAAACCTTAAACATACACAATAGAGGGATCAACTTTGATTTGATACACAGGTAATTTATCAAAGGGATAATCACAAGCACATGTCCATTATTCACTTAAATGATAATAATAATGTAACTCTTGATTAGCAGAAGGACAATATTTTCTCATAATTGATGGGAAGAAATCACACTATTATTTTCTCAATATGAAAACAGATAACCTGAACTAAAGGTAAATTAGTCAAATAATGCTAAGGAATTGCATTCACAAGGCATGTAATGATTAAGCATTCAAAATGATAAAAAAAATATTCAAGTGCAAGGAAATTTTTTGAATATAATTAAAAGGTTTCAACAAAACTATGAAAGCACTCTTCCAAGCTTGAAGAGCAACTTTCCTCTAAATCTCTCCAAAATATGTCTCTCAAATAATGGAGAGCACTCCACTATTTATAAGTTCCTAGGCTGAGCCATTACAGTTGAGCCTTAACTAACAGTTAACTAAAAATAGTAATGTCATTTATGAAAGGGAACATGTTCCCATAAAAATAGCAAATTTGTTATAGAGGGTTGACCAAGTCAACCCTATAACTTTGACCATTTTCAGAGCTTCAACTGTCCTTTCATGGCTACTCAGCTTTGGCCTGGTTCGCCCTCCTCTCCTTTCTCTACATCCATTTATTGCCCTTCTTCCCATATGGCCATGCGGTGTCTGTATTCGAAGAAACACTTGACAATACCCTGAGTTTCTTCATCTCCAGGTCCACACACATAGTGATTTACCACATCCACTGTTTCGATTTCCTTTGTGATCCCAACTGACAACCTTCGAAGCTTACTTATGAATTTATTTATTCTCCCTATAAAGTTCTGGAATAGAACCAGTTGATCAATGGAGTCACTATTGAAAGTCTTCACAACATCATCACTCCTACTTCACCAAGTCTTTGAAATTCTCTTTGATCTACTCCTCGGGAAGAGCATCGATATTCTCATTGAAAAATTTATAGTGGGCATTGTATGAACTCCTTCAGAGATATCATTGAGGGCATATGTAATTTCCACCCACTTATCCTCCAATTTCTTAATTAGATCTTATAGCACCTGACACTGGAATTCCATAGCTTTTTGATATTCAAACAATTTTGAGGCATCATCAATTACCTCTTCCTACAGAAGTAAGTCAGAATCTTCCTCTCTTATGTCACTCCATGTCTCCAAGGTTAAATTCAAGTTATTATTATCTTTGGAGAGGGATTCATCCATCTTAGCGATGGTGGTTTTTGAAATTTGTAAATTAACATAAATTTCCACAACTTCCTTGATCAAGGGGTTGGCCTCCTGCAAGATCCTCTCCATCCATCCACTCACTGTTCTCCCTTTCTGGCCTAGCTTCTCGAGCTCATGATAAGAGATATCATTGAATGTAGATGAGATTGTTATGGACGTAGTAGTTGAGATGTCAGTAGATGGAGTGGGAAGTTACTCTGCACAACAGTGTAGTGAGCTGCTCGACCTTGCCCTTAACCTTGTCTTTGGTGGCCTTGTCTTTATCGTACTTCTCCAAAAGGGCCCCAAGAGCAGTGTGTACATCCTGCTTGGCTCCTTCATGAGTAGCCTTCCCCAAAGAGAACTTTGAGATCCGGTAGTCTGCTGCTTTGATAGTTTCTTTAGTTTTCCCCTCAATAGGGGTAGCCACCTCTATCACTTGCTCTCCTGATGGATTAACCATTAGACTTGATACAGTTCTTGGTCTCTTGGCTTGTCTTTTCGGTATGGAATAAAAAATACTGAGATCTATCATGTCTACCAGAGGAAGTTTTTTCTTCTACTTAGGAATCTACCTAAACAACCACTCTGGTATAGCTAGAGTTGAGGAAGACGGAGTAGGAGATCTGATGCCTGAAGTACCAGTTAAGGTAATATTGCTACACATGCCACTTGATATATGAGTAGAGGTAGCAATGATGGAAGGTGTAGGATTGAGGAGAGCCATGGGAATTAACAAGGAAATGCTAGGGGTTGAGATTTGAGAAAATGGGAGTGTCAAAGGAAGTGAGGAGGAAATGGGTGACCCAATATTTTCCCCAGCTGATAAAACTAGAAGTGATGAAAATACTAGAGCCATAGAAGGAGATGGGAAAGAGGAAATGATAGGAGTGGAGGGAATTGATATTAGAAGTGATAATGGAGGAAGGGGAAGATGGGGTGGATCCTGAATGATACTTGGGGAATCACTTGCTTCCACAACCTCAGCAACTGATACTGTAGATGTTGTAACCCTGGAAGTAGAATAACTAGAAAGAGATGAGCCACCAACCACATATGAGATCTTCTTTGGAACCATGGGAACCCTTTGAGTCGATCTCTTTCCTTTTATAGGTGTTGGTTGGTTTACTGCTGATGCGGGCCCTGTATTTGAAGTTTGATTTTCCCCTTTGGGTGAGATTCCCAAAGTGGCCAACCAACTAAAAGTTCTTTTTAGAATGGGGCTTGCCCTTTCTTTGGTATTGCTGCATTCTTCTACATACCAGTCAACCCATGGTAGTGGTTGATTGGCAACATCATCATCCCTGTATGATGCATCTAGGACCTCATCATTATCTTGTAAGTCCTTTGGCACATCAGCCAACCCAAACTACCACACTTCATCAAGGGTTAATCTTTCATAATCCCTTTTCTGTACGATGAATTTATCTCGAAAATGGATCCATATATCTTCTAATTGGGGCATATGAGCACTAGATTTCCGTGTCTCCCCAAACTTATCCCAATAGTCAATGTTAGTTCATAGATGGAAGGTCCACAGGGTTACCTCAGCCATTTCAGCATCCATGTTTCTTGCCTTATGGATAGTTGGGCAAGAATACCTACCAATTGTAATAGGGAAATGCATTCCCACCTTGTGATGCTTGTTTTGGATTTTTTGGTAATCCAACAACTTCCGAACCAATTCCAGAAGAACCCACTTATCAGTGGGGCACCTTGGCAACTTGTTGCGGGTGCCTATGAAGCCCAGAATTTGAAGGTAATTGAATGTGGGAAACTGAAGGTAAATTGCTTTCCATTCTTGCACCTCTTGGAAAGCCTCATTAGAAATCCATCGATTATATAGCTCCTTGTCGAAGCGATAGAGGTCAAATGCTAAGAAAGCATCACTGATTCTTTAGAAGTGCTTGCGCCCCTCGTCTAGAGTAAGCTGGGGATAAGATTCATATATTTGGGATGTGCTGGGAAAACCCCTGGTGTTTAACCCTCCAAAATCCCCCATAGCAGCAGTTGCGTACACTAGGAAAGATGTCATGTAGAAGGATTTAGTTTCTGCCACCTTGCCTAACTGGTAGTGGATGTTGCTACTGATATGTTCACCCCATCATATAAACTCATCATTCTTCTTGATCGTTGCTATGTACAAGAACATGCATTCTTGGAATTCCTTAGCAGAAGGAAGACCTAAAACTATGCTTAAGAGTATAATGAGGTCGTTTACCTCTTGAATAAAATCTAATCGATGTATAGTCTTGGGAAATTTGAAAAAATTATTAGTTAGGTAAGACTTCATCATAACCTTTGAGCATACTTCTTGCTTTTTATCCCAGTTCTCAACTACTATTTCAGGTGACATAGTGGCATAATCTTGTACGTATGGAAGTTTAAACAAGTCCTTGAAGAAATCCGGGTCTAGATGGATTACCACCTTATTATCGCTATCTCTTATCAACATGGAGTCTTCGTCGTAGTGAGCTGCTGTAGCTAGGATGAATTCCAGGAATTGCACGAATGTGGGAAAACTAGTAACAAGGGAAAGATCACTGTTGAAGATGGCCTAAATCCATGGATTTTTATTTGGGGCCTTTAATCTTTCCCAGAACTCAAGAAGATCAATCTACCCGAGATCGGTGTCCCCAATATTTCTTAAATCATAGGTTAAGTAGGATTAGGGGAGTAACTCCAAGAAATGTGTACTTCATCTTTTCCTTCCCCTTTGAAGAAGAGGCAGACATCAAACCTGTGTTTCGGGAGTTTGAATGTTACATAATTCCAAAAATCTGAGAGCAGGGAAACTTTGAAATCCTAAACCGAAAATTCTAAAGGAAAACACTAAAAGAAATCTCTGAATTTTTTTTCCGAAGTTAGGGGTATCGAAAGTCTGAAATTTCTGATTCTCTGAAAACCTCAAACTAGAATCTCTGAAATAGTTTTTCTCTAAAATTTTAAAACTGGAATCTCTAAAATAGTTTTTCTCCAAAAACCTGAAACTAGAATCTTTGAAATAGTTTTTCTCCGAAAACCCGAAACTGGAATCTCTGAAAATTTTTTCTCTGAAAACCTGAAACTGGAATCTCCGAAAACCCGAAACTGGAATCTCCGAAATAGTTTCCCGCGTTGTGATATTTTGAAGGAATTCTCTGGAAAGAAACTCTAAATTATCTGTAAAGTAACTGTAAAAAAGAAGTGTTAACAAAACAAAGTGGATCTTGAGAAACATGAGGAGGTATGAGGGACTCAGAAAGATCCCCATACTTGAAAACTTGGAAAAACCTCCACAACAATTTTTTTAAAAATAGAACGACATCAAAAGAAAATACAGAGGGGAAACAAAAGAAACCCAAATGGATGGAAAAGGGAAAAAGACCTAAAAAACAAAATAAAGTAAAACCAAAAAAACATACCTTGAAAAGGACGCAGAAAAGGACAAGAATGAGATGTTAGAGTGAATGTGTCAGGTAAAAATGAAAAGTAAAAATCTATGTTTATATAGAAATCCTGACATTAATGGTAAAAATATGATCCGTATGGAGGTAGGTGAGAATTAATCACGTAAAAAACCTCCAAAGTTCCGAAACCTGAAAGTCTGAAAATTCATAATTTCAGACTTCGGAAAAAATGGAAAGCAAAAGATGAATTGGCAACCAAAAGTCTAAAACCTGAAATTCCGAAAGTCCAAAAATTTAGACTTTCAGAGTTTCAAACTTCAGAAAAAATCAAGTGAAAATCCTAAAATGACTCAGAGAACTCTGGAAACCCTAAACCCAAAATTCTAAAATTTCAGACTTTTAGAATTTCAGATTTCGGAAGTCCGAGTCAGATTTAAACAAAAAATCTAAAAAGTTCTGAAATTCCAAAAACCCGAAAGTCTGAAAATTCAGATTTTCGAAGTTTCAGACTTCAGAAAATCTCAAATTTAATTCTGAAATTTAGCTTAAAAACTCCGAAAAGGAAAACCCCAAAGTCCAAAAATTTAAAATTTTTAGACTCTTGTTTTTAGCAAAATTCATTATGCAAGGATTTCCAAAATGCTGGGGTTAGCACATCGGTTGTATAGACAATATATCAGATCTAAGCATACATGCAAATAAAAGCAGATATTCTACCAAAAGAATTATACAAAATAAGAGACATAAATCAACACCAGATTTAATGTGGTTCACCCAGTGTGGGCTACGTCCACCAAGAAACAAGCCAATCTATTATCCAAAGCTTTGACAAGATATACAATGAAGATTTACAATCTTCTACACTTCTCAGATGTTCAGTACTTTCTTCCTTCAAGATTTTTGATTCTTCACCAAGAATTCTCTCTCATATAATTATCTTGTAATTATAATTAATCCTCTCATTCTAAACCCTAGCTTTATGCTTTAAATAGTCATTTAAGACTTTAGGGCACTTAACCATGCAATTAAATTCATTAAATCTATTCCAATGCTAAAAATAGAAATAAATCCTGAGAGTTAATTAAAAACTCGTCGCACAGGTAACCGATGCTAGTTTTGCCCAACCGTTGCCGGTTCCAACTTACCCTAACCGATGCTGGTCACACTCTAACCGATGCCGATTACTGTCAACTTCCAGCAAGTTCTATTTGCATGCTAAAACATGAGTAATTTAACTCCATACTCAACAATCTCCCACTTGGAGTTTAATTACTACACCATACATGTACAACATCATTCTTGGATCCTTCCTTGGCTTTGTTTCTTCCTCTTCAAGTTTCAAACTTGAAGACCAACAAAAGTGGAGTGTAGCTCCAACTTCTCCTTTGCTAATGGCTTCGTTAGCATATCCGCAGGGTTCTTGCTCATATGAATCTTTTCCAGATTCAACTGTCCATCCTCCAATACTTGTCGTATGAAGTGATATCTCAATTGAATGTGTTTTGTTCTCGAATGAAATGCTGAGTTCTTTGCCAAATGAATTACACTCTGACTATCACTGAACAACTTACAATTGCTTTGCCCCTTTCCCAACTCTTCCATGAACCTACTTATCCATATCATCTCCTTGCTAGCCTCTGTAGCTGCAACATACTCTGCCTCTGTAGTAGAAAAAGCCATAACCTTTTGCAATCTTGAAATCCAGCTAACTACCATTCCACCTACTATGAAAATATATCCAGTAGTGCTCCTCCTACCATCTAGATCTCTAGCCATATCCAAATCAACATAGCCACGTAATGAAATATCCGAACCTCCATAGCATAACTGCATGTTAGATGTCCCTTTCAAATACCTGAGTATCCATTAGACTTCTTTCCAATGCTCTTTACCTGGATTAGCCATATATCTACTCACAACTCCCACTGCCTGTGTAATGTCTGGTCTTGTACAAACCATAGCATACATGAGACTTCCAACTGCTGAAGAATATGACACTCGTGTCATTTATTTGACCTCCTCTTGTGATGAAGGACACTAATCTTTACTCAATTTGAAGTGTCTAGCCATAGGTGTGCTAATAGGTTTTGCATTCTACATGTTGAACCTTTCTAACACCTTGTAGATATAATCCTCCTGAGACAAATACAATTTCTTATTTTTCCTGTCTCTATGTATTTGCATGCCAATGATTCTTTTTGCAGCTCCCAAATCCTTCAAAGCAAATGTGTGAGCTAGCTTTCTCTTAAGCTCACCAATGTCCTACATACTAAATCCTGCAATAAGCATATCATCCACATACAATAAAAAAAATAATATAGCTCCCATTTTCAAGCTTCTTGAAATAAACACAATGGTCAAATTCACATCTCAAGTAACCATGCTCATGCATAAAACTATCAAATCTCATGTACCATTGCCTTGGAGCTTGCTTGAGCCCATATAAGCTCTTTTTCAACCTGCACCCTAATTTCTCCTTACCCTTGACTTCATACCCAAGCAACTGCTGCATATAAATCTCTTCATCCAAATCATCATGAAGGAAAGCCGTCTTCACATCTAGTTGCTCTAAATGCAAATCTTCTACTGCAACTAAACTCAATACAGTATGAATAGAAGTCATCTTAACAACAGGATAAAATATTTCACCAAAGTCAATACCTACCTTTTGTGAAAATCCCTTTACTACAAGCCTTACCTTGTACCTTTTCTATCCACCCTCTTCTTCCTTAATTATGTAAACCCACTTGTTCTGCAATGTTCTCTTTCCTGCTGGCAATTTAACTAAATCCCAAGTTCGGTTTTGTTCCAAAGAGTTCATATTCTCATCCATGCCATGCACCCACTGAACGTGAGTTTTATCTTGCATTGCTTCTTCAAAGCTTTCTGGTTCACCACTATTAGTCAATAATAGATAAAATAGAGAAGGTGAAAATCTTTCTAGAAGTTTACTTACCCTTTGTGACCTTCTCACATGAGTTTGGGGTACCGGAGGCTCAATCTGGACCTCCTGGACATTAGTATCAACTTCTGATAGTGACCGATGCTAGTCACCTCTAACCGACGTTGGTTCGGCTAATTGACACCGATTCTGCTCCTCTGTAACCGTCAGCGGTTCATCTGACTGATGCCGGTCAAGGCCTAACTGACCACAATTACTGTGTATTTCTAAAGGTGTTTCTTTAAAACCCGAGAGTTCATTTTCATTAATAAACTTCTCATTTTTCTCATTGTTGGGTACCAAAATTTGATCCCTGTACATTATCTTTTCATTCCATTCAACATCATGAATCCTAACAATTTTAGAATTCTCTAAATCCCAAAAATGAAAACCGAAATCACCAGATCCATAACCAATGAAAGTGCACCTCTTGGATTTTGCATCCAATTTTTTTCTATTTTCTCTATCAACATGTACAAAAGCTTCTGAACCAAAAAATTTAAGAAAAGAAAGATCTACCTCTTTTCTGGTCCATGCTTCCTCTGGTATTCCTCCATCTAGTGAACTTAAAGGGCCACAGTTAATCAAATAAACCACTGTATCAACTGCTTCTACCCAAAACTGCAAGGGCAATCTAGAATGTATCCTCATACTTCTAGCATGTTCCATGATTGTCTTGTTCATTCTCTTTACAACACCATTATGCTATGGTGTTCTTAGAACTGTTCTTTCTCTACGTATCCGATTCACTGAAAATAATCATTGAAATCCTTGCTACAATATTCACCACCATTATCAGATCTAAGGCACTTTAACTTAGATTTTGATTCATTCTCAACAAGGGCTTTCCATATTTTAAAAGTTTCAAAAACATTAGACTTGTGTTTAATACAATAAACCCATACCTTTCTTATAGCATCATCAATGAAAGCAACATAATTACTGGGATCCACCATGAGAAGCTACCTGAGCTGGTCCCCACACATCTGAGTGTACAAGATCTAATTTCTGCTCCTTCTTAGTTGCCCCAATTTTGAGAAATCTGACTCTCTTTTACTTTCCAAAGATACAATGCTCACAAAAATCAAGATCTAAATCTTTCAAATATGATAACTTACTCTTAGCCTTTAAGATCTACATTCCTTTTTGACTCATATGACCCAACCGATTATACCACATGCATGCATCTGAATCTGAAGTAGATAATGTAGAAAATGAATCAGTAATACATGTATATAGATATAACGTTCCTACCTTCTTACCTCTTGCCACAACAAAAGCACCCTTGGTGACTTTCCAAGAGTCTCCTATAAAAGTAACCATGCAACCAGATTCACCTAGTTGCCCTGCAGAAATAAGATTCCTCCCGAGGCTTGGCACATGCCTCACATCTTTCAATACCCATGTATTTCCATTATGCAATTTTAGATGAACTTCCCCTTTACTAGTAATACTGCAAGGTTCATCATCACCCAAATAAACATGCCCAAAATTTTCTTGGACATAATTTTTGAAATAACCCTTATTAGGGGTTGCATGGAAAGAAGCTCCTGAATCTAAAACCCATGATTCAATTCTAATATCTAAAGAAAGAATAAGAGCATCTTGCATTACCTCTGATGCAGCAAGATTCACCTCTTTACCTTTGTCTGGTTGTTGGTTCTCTTTATTTTTTAACCAACAATATTTCTTTGCATGTCCTTTCTTTCCACATTTCCAACAAGTAATTCCCTTACTTCTGGATTTAGATCTGCTATCCCTTGACTTTGATTTCCCATTACTATTACTCTTGGATCTCTCCTTCTGCCTGCCTCTACTTTCTACATTCAAAGCATTTCTAGATGATGTTTCCTCTGTACTTTTCCTGTGAATTTATTCATTCAAGATTATACTAACCACATCATCAAACTTAAAAATATTATTAGTAGATGCTGTATTACTAACAGCCATTACCAAGTTGTCCCAACTATCAGGAAAAGAACATAAGAATAAAAGTGCTTTTACTTCATCATCAAATGGTATTGAAATTGATTTTAACTGATTTACAATAGATCATAAATCATTCAAATGACTAGAGGCAGATTCACCTTCATGCATCTTAGAACTAAAAAGTTTCTTCATCAAATAAACTTTATTTGAAGCACTAGGTTTTTCATATAAATTAGCAAGAGATTTCATTAAGTCTACCGTAGAAGCCACTTCTATAATATTGGAAGCCACGGATGCTGCCAGGCTCAATCTTATAGATCCCAAAGCCTTTCTGTCAAGAATCTTCCATTCTTCATCCGTCATCTTCATAGGTCTAGACTTCTCATCCAACGGTAAGTACAAATCTCTCTGATATAGATAATCCTCAATCTGCATCTTCCATAATTGATAATTTCGGCCATCAAACTTCTCTACCTTGTATTTATTATCTTTTTGTCATTGTTGTAGCTCCCACTCAATTAGAAAACCCTCTGTGAGTAAATCTGTCAACACACAAAACCCTCAACAAAGCTTTGATACCAGTTGTTGGGGTTAGCACACTGGTTGTACAGAAAATATATCAGATCTAAGCATACATGCAAATAAAAGTAGATATTCTACCAGAAGAATTATACAAAACAAGAGACATAAATCAACCCTAGATTTAACATGGTTCACCCAGTGTGGGCTACATCCACCAAGAAACAAGCCAATCTATTATCCAAAGATTTGATAAGATGTACAATGAAGATTGACAATCTTCTACA
This sequence comes from Taxus chinensis, assembly GCA_019776745.2. Taxonomy (NCBI): domain Eukaryota; kingdom Viridiplantae; phylum Streptophyta; class Pinopsida; order Cupressales; family Taxaceae; genus Taxus; species Taxus chinensis. The sequence goes on along the minus strand of CM034151.1, from coordinate 453,875,567 downwards.
CTTCTCAAATGTTCAGTACTTTCTTCCTTCAAGCTTTTTGATTCTTGACCAAGAATTCTCTCTCACATAATTATCTTGTAATTATGATCAATCCTCTCATTCTAAACCCTAGCTTTATGCTTTAAATAGTCGTTTAAGACTTTAGGGTGCTTAGCCATACAATTACATTCATTAAATCTATTCCAATGCTAAAAATTGAAATAAATCTCGAGATTTAATTAATGTCAGGAATATCTAATGTTGTAGTGTGAACATAGAATATAAAGTCTAGGATAATATTGTAGAGTTAATTAAAAACTCATTAACAATATTAGTTTTGTGAGAAAACAAAATCTCACGTAAAATAGCATGGAGTTGTTTTAGGAGTTATGTGTGGAGATATTTATGGAGATTATATCTCCTTAAATATAGGTAACCGATGTCGGTTTTCAAATTTTCTTTATGCCCAACTGATGCAAGAAATTTCAGTTTTCATGATCTCCGTGCCCTAACTGACGCCGATCACACTCTAACCAATGCTAGTTACTGTCAACTTCCAATAAGTTCTATTTGCATGCTAAAACATGAGTAATTTAGCTCCATACTCAACACAAAAAACATAAGTCTAACATACATCCTTTCTCCGAGTAGGTTAAATGGTTAACAGGTAGCATGAACAATAGGGCCCTCAACCATACCTTCCTTGTCTATTTAGAATTTCTCATTTCATTCTTGTTTTTTGAGGAAGACTTCGAAGTTCTAGTTCTACAACAAGGATGATCTAACCTGGGCACTTACAAGTATGATGTTTGCATCCATTTCACACTGGTGTGGAATTCTATGTTGTAGTGTGAACAACTTCTTAAAAGGAATCTTAATCTTCTGTCTCCATGAAACATCCCTAGTGGCATAAACCTTTTGATTTGGGGGAAGAACATCATCAAGAATCTTGTTAGCCCTATTATCTCTCAACACAAAAAACATAAGTACATACATCCTTTCTCCGAGTAGGTTAAATGGTTAACAGGTAGCATGAACAATAGGGTATTTTGGTAACTTACATCCACTCCCTTTTAAAATAACCACCTTAAGGAAATTCAAATGATATTTGCGGTTTTTTCTTGATTATACCTTTTCTCACTAGCTTCTCAATTGATTGGCAGCAAAGGATGAGAAGCAATAAAATCCCAGATGTAATCTTCACTAATCACATTACCATCATATTCTAACCCTTCAGAGTCTTGGATAACCCCAAATTCAATCATCTGGGACAATTTCATTCTTGAATGTTCTCTTCGTCTAACTTCCCTCTCATCTTCATAATTCATTTTGAAATTCTCATAATGAGGTTTATGATCTATCTGAGTCGGTGCAATATTTTGCAAAATTTGCTTTATATCATAATGCTTCCTTTCCTCAAATTTATCCAACATACATCTATTCATTTCTCCTTCCAGTGTTTTTGTCTTATGGATATTTGGGATAGTGTAATTCCCAATGATCATGGGGAACTTGATAGGGGATGTTAGAGGTTTGTTGGTAATAATGTGGTGTACTGATAAAATTTTTGGGACCAATTCCATTAGTGCCCACTTATCATTCACACATGTGGGGAGTAGGCAAGGTTTCCCATCAAAACTGCTAACCTTGATATATGAATAGGTCCTGAATTGGATAAAATAACACCCATATTAAGTAATAAATCTCTTGGCATTAGGAGAAAATCTCTCAATCTCCCAATCAGGGTGGTATAAAAAAATTGTGGGTGCAAAGAAGTGATTAACAATATTTATGTACTATATTTCATAGTTTGTCAGCTTTGTTGATAGAAGAAATCATACACCTTGGCACTACTAAGATCAATATTCATTATCAACCCTAGAAAAAATCTATGAAATGTTATGTTATAAACCAAGTAAGAAGTCATGAAAAATTCTTCCATGATGTCCTTATCTCTTCTCTCAATCTGAGAAACTCTCGTCATTTGTTCATGACAACAGTTACCTATTATCTCATCCCAAGGGAGAGGATTTTTGTTTTTGAGTATTACTTGAAGGAATTGAAACATCCATTCATGAAAAAAATTAGTATATTCTATACCCATTACTTGGTTCAGTGTTACAATCACATCGTCAACTTCCTCAATGAATTCAGCTCTGTTCAACTTCTTCGTCATTCTAGGAGCAGAAGTTCGTGGATTGGTTAACAAATGGGTATTCATAAAATTCATCCATTTATTTGAATGCGAGTTCACATACTCCTATGATGAATCCTTGGTAATAGCCCTTTCTTCCCTTGTGGGAGTAAAACCCAACATTCACTCAAATACCTACTCCTGGAAAGATAAAACCAAATCCCCCTTCCCATCCCAAACTTATTTAGTTATAGGATTATAGTGCTGAGCACACACCCATATAAACTCTGGGTTTGGCATAGCAGGAGGGAAAACAGCTGCGAGGTCAATCCAAATGTTGGTTACATGGGCCATGGTGTTACTTCTTTAAGGGGAATATAACCTATGCCTAAAATCTTCTAGGTTCGCAGATGCAATGTCAGAATCTGTAATTCTGTCTAGAGGGGAAATAAGATTGGAACTTGTTCTTACAAATTACATATAAAGCCTCATGATTATGACATAGTTTTATCAAACCTCTTTTCACAAAAACTCAGACCTTTTAAACAAATTATCAAAATATCATAGAAAATATGGGAACCGATGAACTTACCTTTTAACAAAACTCTAGTTCTTGCTTGGAACTTAACTGAAAGGCACTGCAATTAAACTATGATCTTTGGAGCTAACTCTTTCTTCAACTCTCTTTTAATGCCACTTAAATATACTTCATAACATCAAACCTTTAAGTATCGGCAGGATATTTATAAACATTTATAACATTAACTACTCGTGGATTCATGCAATAATGCCGAAGATTGCATTCATGGGGAATTTTTGTAATTATCATATTTTTCCTCTTTTCAACTATTGCAATATTTTCACGTCCTATCATCTGCGTATCACCATTACATGAGTCATCCATATCAATGGGCCTACTCCTGTAAGACTAGTGCATTAATGAGCCCTTTTTAGTTGTTAACATGATTCAGAATAATTTTACAAAATGATCCGCACACTGCCTTTGTAACATACAAGATGCATTTATTTCTTCATTCATGTGTATGCTATATTCTTGGTCTATGTACTTAAGTCTTTGGGCCTCAATTTTGCATACCAATTGCATGTCTCAAAGGAGCATGAGATTTTGTTCCCTTTTTTTCCAGATTCCTGACTCGTTGTTTTCACACATTGATTCATAGGGACTCCAATCCCAGGAACCAACTTGCACTTTTATCCTTGTTATGTGCTCATTTATTTGAAGAAATCTGATCTTTGAAGAATTCTCTATTATGAACTTTAGGGTCAAACTGCATCCTTTGGATGTGAAAATTATATCATATCCATTAGCTACAGAAAGCTGTCTTGGGGAAAAAAATTATTGTGTCTCATTATTTTATCGGGAACAAAAATAATCCCATCCCTGCTTGGGAATACAAGACAGATAAATAATAATAAATTCTCTTCAAGGGCTCCTCATTAAAAATTGAAATAAATCCCAAATGAGAAAACAACTCAATTTAGGCACAGATCAGAATCAATGACACAGACTATACAATAGTGCATGGATTTAATAAGACCCAATACAGGTACCAACAATGGCTCTGACTCGAGGATGAGAACCCCCCGTGGGTGTCACAAGAAACAATAAGATAATACAAAAGACAGACCAATTACCTAATCCATTGGGTAATAGAGTCATAATAAAAACACACACATGACATCTTTGAGAAAATACACACAAAAAATAATTCCAAAACACCAAGAAACTTGGTTAATGTAGACCAGATCACAAAAAATGGAAACAAAAACAAAGAACAATAAAACTATACACTATAAAAGGTCATACCTGAGCATTTAGTTTAATCCAAAAAGTGTTTGAGATGCCTTCCATTGACATGAACTCCAATAAATTTCCTTGTAGATATTTAAGAAAGAAAGTACGCTCACCAATCCTAATATCAATGGAATATGGTCCCATTCATAAGGCATAAAACTTCCCATGTTTACCCCTGTCTTCATGTCTAGTATCCCATAGTAAGACAAAATCTCCAAAATTGAATGCCCTTGGAGTTACTTTCTTATCAAATATATTTTTGAGTCTTTCTTTGAACTTTAGGTATTTTTGGTGGGATTCTCTTCTTTCCTCGTCTAACTCTAATGTCTGATTTATTATTTCCTTGTAAGGACTTATTTCTCCTTCCTCCCCAAGTTGTTGCATGAACTGATAAGATGATAATTGCAAGTGTAGAGGCAACAAATCTTGCACTCCATAAACTAACTAAAAAGAGTTTTTTCTAGTTGTTCTCTTAGTTGTAACTATATCTTCCCACAAGGCAAACTTAAGTTATTCACCCCATTTTTTCTTGTTAGTTTCTAATGTCCTCTTGAGTATCTTGAGTAAGTTTCTATTACTTGATTCAGCTTGACCATTTCCTTGAGGGTGTTAATTTGATGCATAGGACAAATTAATACCATATTCTTTATACATAACTGCTAATGGTTTAGCCTTGAAGCTCATAGCATTATCAACAACTTTTTTTGCACGTACCCCAAATTTGCAAAAAATATATTATTCAAGATGAAGTCCATGACTACATGGTGGATTACTTTTTTAGCGGGGATAACCTGAACCCATTTGTTAAAGTAGTCTGTAGAAACCAATATCCATTTGTGTCCAACACTTGATGAATATGATATCTCTCCGATAAAATCCATTCCCCAAATTTTAAAAGGGACTTCAATTGAAACAGGTTGCAAGGGCAAGGCACCTAAGGATTTTAACCTCCCAAAAAAATGTTGGCAATTTTCAAACTTTCTCACCAGCACTACAACATCTCTAAATAATGAAGGCCACTAATACCCTTCCCTCAAATTTTTCTAAGTAGTAAATCTTCCAGCAAAATGGCCTCCACATACTCCCCAATGAAATTCTGCAAGTATTTTGGGGGCTTCTTCCTTAGTGATGCATCTAAGTATCACTCCCTCTGGATTCTTCTAGGCTAACGCATGCTTAATTGTGATATACTTCTGGGAGGCTAGTTTGAGTGTCCTTCTCTGGTTCTTATTCAAGTGACCAGGACAATCCAAATTCTTTAAATAATAAACTATGTCCTTATACCAAATAGAATTACTCATTTTTTCATGGGGATCCAAACTACCTTCCTTAATTACATTTATCTCCATTACCTATAAGTTAATTTCAACCATTAACTTTGCCAATCCCAAACCTCCAAACTAATTTAGTGGTTTGTATTTCCATATCATACTCTGGTAGCTTATTCACCCAACGAAATCTTTTACTGGATATTTCCATTTGAAAAAAATATCTTTGACCATTGTATGAGGGACATAAGCCACAATCTTAGACTCAGGATATAAGATCTAAATATTTTAGTGGCTCTCACCAAGGCAAAGGCCTGTTTCTCCATAATGGTGTAATTCAGTTTAGATCCTTGTAGGGATTCACTAAAGAAATCAATATGCCTCTCATTTCCCTCTTCATTCTTTTGTAACAACACAAATGCAATTGTATTTTCTGAAGCAAAGGAAAACATTTGAAATGATTTCTTGTAATCATGGCTTGCTAAAATAGGGGCATTCTTTAGTGCTTTTTTTATTCCATTGAAGGTCTAAACAAATCCTTCCTCCCAGTTTATAATATGGTCTTTCTTGAGCATGTTCATTATAGGGATAGTGATCTTAACAAATTTTGAGATGAACCTCCTAATAAAATTTATTTATCTAAAGAAAGACCGAATACCCTTTGTAGACATGGGATAAGGACCTTTCTAATTTCTTCCACTCTTTGAAGATCTATCATGACCCCTTCTTTTGACATAATGTGCCCCAATAGCTATGCCTTTTGAACTCCATAATGGCATTTCTTGGGATTCAATGAAATCCCATATTCCCTGCATCTAAGAAACGTTTGTTCTATATGTCCCAAACGGTTACTTATTTTCTTTGATAAAATTGTTACATCATCTTGATATACATCTATGAAATCATTTATAAGGCCTGAGAAAGTGACATCCATGGCTCTCTGAAAAGTGACTCCTGTATTCATAAGTCTGAATGACATCCTGACATAAACATATGTTCCCCAAGGTGTAGTGAAGGTAGTTTTAAATTGTTCTGACTGCTTCACAACCACTTGATTGTACCTCGAGAAACCATTCAATGTCGACAATAAATCTGACCTTGTGACTTGTTGTAATGTATTGTCTATGTTTAGTAATGGGTAATTGTCCTATTGATGCTTTGTTGAGATTTCTGAAATGTAAACAAAGCCTTATATCCCCATTATTTTTTCTAGTTGGCACAAGGTTGGCCACCCACGATGAATACCTAACAGGCTGTATGATTCCACCATCCCTGAGATTCAAAAATTCTTCTTTCATTTTGACTTTAAGAAGGGGGTTGATAGTCCTTTATTTCTGTCTGAAAGGTTTGGAATTAGGTTCCAGAGGTATTTCATGCTGAAATAAATCCTCCATATAGGATTTCAAATCAAAATATGACCATGCTAGACAATCCTGGTATATTTTTTGTAGTTTTGTATAAGCCTGCTTTTTCTTTATTTATATTACACCCTAGCCATACCTTCATGGGTTTTGTTGGGTCCCCAAATTACATTCTTCCACCTCTCTAGATATAGAGATGGGTCTATTGATTACTCTGTTAGCATTTTCAAAGTTTGATTCAAGGGCAACTAGTCCCCTAGGGATAGTGTTTGTTTTTAATTGAATTATATCTTTACAAAAGAGGGTCTCTTTTCCATCACAGAATGTAATCATCGGTTCAACATCAATATGTTGGTTGGTAAAATCACCTTTTCTTTTCATAAATCTTTGTATTTGAGAATAATCTATGTATTTGAGCATCATTCTCAAATACTTGCCAATGCTTGATTTTTTCAGGTACAAATGGTCTAGCTAGTATTTCCACATCATAACTACAATAGGGAGATACTATACAATTGTCAAAATGGGATGCAAGGAAATAAAGTCTATTAGTTGATGCATTTTGAGATATTTCATGATACAAAATATTAAATGAATCAAACATCTCAATAAGGTCTTATACAACATGCTTATACTATTTAATTCTCTTATTTTTAGTAGCATATAACTTTCTAACTTGTTTTGTGACTAACTCAGAGTCTCATTTAACAATGATTTCCTTGATTCAATACTTCCAAACAACTCTTAGACCAAGGAGCAATGCCTCATATTCTACAATATTGTTAGTGCATTCAAAACTTAATTTGAATGAAAAATTAAAAGTCTCTTGATCCGAGGAGATGAGGACTATTCCAACTCCACTTGCTACACTAGAGCATGCTCCATAAAATATCATGGTCCAAGGAATACCAACATATTCTGGTGTCCCCAGATTTCACCCTGAAATCTGAGACTACCCCATGTAAAAAAATTCATACTTTTAAAATAATGGGTCGTTTTATGTTTTTATTGCCAGAAAATGTCTGTATTGCCTCAAGATATTCCCAGAGAGTCATATGAGCCAATTTCGACAAATACTCAGATGCCCAAACATGTTTTATCCCTTTCCTAGGATTCGTCTGTGGGAAATTTTTATTTAATTATTTTAAGCCCCGTTTGAGGAAAATTATGCTCTGGTTTAATCCTGTTGTGGTCTTACATGTTGATATTCCCAAAAACCAGTAGGGTTTTAACCAAGAATGAATCCTGGGCTTTATCTGTGACTTCTGGCAATGTTTTGCATTTTTGGTGTTTTCCCGTTTTGTTTTCTGTGAAATTTATCTAGGTCAATTCCTTTACAGGTTTAGTCTGATTTATTTCTTGGAGTATCTGGAGATCATCTATGGACGTTATGCTAGAAGGAGTTTTCCACAAGAGGTGTGGTTCTCTTTGAAAAGATGAAGTCATGCACAAAAAAGCTTCTTCTGGGCAGGTCACATTTTTGGGAAAAGAAGGTTTTAAGCTCAATGGGATTTTTGGTAGCAGCAGACAAGTGAGAATTTTGTACTTGCTTGGCAGGGTACTTTTTCCCATGGGGGCAAAGCCACTTAAGTCATGATGGGATTATTAGAGGTAGCAGGCAGGTGGGAATTTCTTACCTACCTTGCAGGGTGAAAATTCCCATTGTGAAATAAAAGAAAATCACTTAAGGCATTGATGAGAATTTCTTACCTACCTTGCAGGGTAAAAATCCCATTATGAAAGTCAAACAACTTAAGTGGATCATGGAATTTTTTGAGCTGCGGTGCAGGGTGAATAATCCCATTAGAAAGTGATTTTTAAAAATAGAATTCACCCTTGCTAAAAAGTGCAACCCACCTTGGGTGAATAATAATGCATTTAATAATATTTATTAATATTTATTCACCCAATTTTGGTGCCCAAGCATGAGGAAAAGTCAATGCATGATGAAAGGATAAAGAAGATTGGAAATAGAATTCTAAAATTAAATAAATTTAATTTATTTAATGCAGCCCCCTCTCATGCAAAAAAGTGCGACCCATATTGAGGAGAAATAATATTTTTAAAGTATTAATTAATGGAATTAATTCCTATTTTTAGTGCATGAGGTCAAAGCACATTGTGAATTCAAAGTGGACTAGAAGTAGAAAGCTAAAATTAAATAAATTTAATTTATTTAATACAGCCATGAACATGCACAATTTTGGCGCCCAAGTTTAAAGAGAGAAGTTGATTTTTAATTAATTAATTGCCAAGAATAGGAGGGACAATATTTAATTATAGAATGATGAAGATTATATAAGAATGGGCTGCCATAATGATGAATTAATTAATGCTTTAGCAAAGAGGTGCAACCCAAGCAATTTTATTGCCCAATTAAGGAGGAATTTTTCTCAGAAGAAGGTGTTTTCACTGCCGGAAAGCTTCAAAGTTTGGCACCTAGGTTTGAAGGAGCTTGATTTAAGTCTGATTAGTTATTTGCATAATGGTACATGTGCCCAGGTGAAGTTGACAATATTTATGCTTGCTTTGCATGCAAGTAAAGCTTCAAATTTTAGGGCAGTGGGCTTTATATGTAGATTTTTATGATAAAAATCAAGTGTTCATGCTTTGGAATCTGTCTTTGTTTGAATTAATTGTAGGTATTCATTACAGGTGCTTATATAATTGAAAGGAAGTTTGAATCAATGTCCAATACATTGAGTATATCTTTCGAATTTGAATAAATTCCCAGATCTACACCCACTGTAAAGAATTTCAGGGGAATAAAAAGAAAAAGAGTTACTCAAACAAAGATTACTCTAGCCATGGTGAAGCATGATGAAAAAAAAGGATCAACAGAATCATGCATAGCTTCCAGGTTCAGATCCAGATCTAGATTCAGATCCAGATTCATAATTGTAAAGGCTTCATCCTCTTGTTTCGAATATAGCCCGTGAAGAAGTCAGTGCATGGAGAATTCCTTCCAGGACCTTGTGCATGTTCTCCCAATCTTCCAGTTGAAGCCTTCATTGAATTTTCATTCACCCAGAGTGCTTTCTAGAATTGTTAATTGCTCATATGCAATTAAAAATAAAAATGATGAGTTATTTATGGCAAACATTGCACTGATGCATGTAGTGGAGAAGAATTGTAAAAGCTTCAATGATAAGAGGGAAGACAAGGCAAGGGAAACACCCATAAGAAAAATTCCAGATCTAGCCACTTCCAGATCCAGCTGTTTCTAGATCTAGTATGGTGAGAATCAAGGGTAAAAGAATCAACTGCATGCAGAATATGAAAAAAGAACAAGACTACAGCTTTCCTCTTCCTTCTTTCCTCCAACAAAGTAATTGAGCGATCAATTAAATTATAAAACTTAAGTGATTGGTTTAAAAGCCATTACTTGAAGAAGTCAACTACTTGGAAATATGTGGTAGACATGCAAAATAGAAGGTTCTATCTTCAGTTTCAAATCATGCATGTCATGCAAAGAGGAATTCCAGGAGGGAGATTGCCAGTTGTTTGCTTTCCGAATTCCACATGTGCCAGTTCAACTAAAAGCTTCCTATTGGTATTTTCCCTTCTGCATTCTATAAGTAGAAGAAGAACCTTTGGGTTAAGGATCAGAATTTGTAAGCAACATTCTTGTGTTCTAGAATTTGTGCTGAATCCCTTGATAGCTATTTGAAGCAAAGGAATAGAAATGAGTAGATTTCCAGAGAACTTTGTGTCACGGTGCATTTTGTTTCTAGCTTTTTATCTTAGATCTACTTATAAACTTTGTGTTATTTTAGATTTGGATTTGAAAGTTGCCATTGTTTATAATTTTGAGTGCTAATATCTATTAGTTCTATCTATGTGCATGTAATCAACTCTATTATCTATTGATTGGGTTGTACATCTTCCCTCTTTCTTTCCTGTGTTTATATTATTTCCTTCTTCATTAGATTTTTCCTTTCTTTAACAACTTCTTACTTGCTGCAAAACTCTACAGCTATGGTTCATGAGCTGCATGGTTGAAGTAAAACCCCTAAATAGATAATAGCATACTTTATTGAAAAATCTTACACGGGAGCCTTATTGGTAAATGAGGGAGATTTATCTCATGACTGCCTAGGTTTTCAGCTATGTAGGAAATCTAGCCAACATATTATAAGTGTGTAAAAGTGTTTATGCAGTGATCTTCAAAATCTACGTAGCCTATGAAGTTGCCTATGTCTACATTAACAAACAACACTTCATAAGAAACATTCATGGGATCCTAAATGATATTGATCATTTTATTTTCTCCATGTAACTTTATATGTTTCCCCTCGAAAGGTATAGTAGCATAAGACATATCCATTTGGACACTGCCTACCACACTTACAATCCACTTTCTTGACAACAACATACCCCATTTAGCTGGGTAATCGACTATAACCACATTCATGGTTAGATACTTGTGTAATAACAAGTTGAATAATTAAACCCTTCACATATATGATAATATGTACTTCCCTTGAATCCATGGAAAAAATGTTCCAAATGTTGATGTTATCTTTATGTCTATCTCATTCATAACTTCCAAGGGCATTATATTACATGAGGCTCCCAAATCAAACATACATTTATGAACAAGCCTCTCATTTAGAATTAAGGTAGTGAAAAATGGGTTCACATCTAATTGTGACTCAACCAAAGAAGTACCCAAATATACCTCTGGAGGATCCCCCATACTTTATTGTTCCTTTGACACTTCTATTTCAACTATAGTAGGAGGGATGTCAACATTGTTTACCTCCTTAGTAGTGGAAACTTATTCTTCTTTGAATCCCAGATAGTCAAATGCTCTTTTTCTGTGCTCAGGGATTTTGAGCAACTCAAAAATTGGTACAATGATTTTGATCTGACTCAAAATCTGAGCCATATCACATATGGCATACTTTGGAAAAGTTGTAGCGGGAGACAATGTGATTTCCTTTTTAGATGGGATGAAATTTTTCACTGCTTGAGTAACAACAAAAGTACTTGGTCTATCAGTAACAACATGGCCCTTATTAGGAATATAATTTTTAGGAGCATTTTTAGGAATAATAGTCAAGAAAGGTACCGACGAGTCGTTGTATTACCAATCATTAAACCAAATCATAGACAATTTGGTGTCATTATAACCAAGGTGGTGTCTAAAGCTGTATGTAAAAGAAGAAATAAAATCTTATTCAACAATACTTCTTCCTAAGAAAACTAACTGAAATCAAAGATGCATGAAAAGGAAACACACAACAAGTAAATTACTGAAATAAATTTGTAGTAAATGAATTATGTTAAGAAATAACAACAAATCCTCCTCCTTGGGGAAGATTGAATTTTGGCCATTCTCTTCCCTTTGGATTTAGAGCAACTACAATTAACTTTTTAGAACTGCACTTGTACTGATTCAAAACTAATTTACAAAATTTTCCCTACTTTCCAAGTATATGGAAGAGGTACTTATAGGCATCACTCCTAGTTTACTTGGTCCACACACCAAGAACTAACTACGTATTCTTGGGTGGATTTATTCAAAGCAATAAATCATAAACAAACTTGACTACAACAATCCACTTATAGTGGAGAATGCTTCTACAACTCATCCCTTTAATCTAGGAACACAAAGTGGGCGAGTACTTATTCAACATTCCTAATACTATTCCACTATTTCTCATCCTTGAAACATGGAGAGAAAATGGAGGAGTGCTAAGTCCATGACTTTGAATTATTCTTGGAATGCCACATGTTTGGATTTCTATTCTTTTTTGATGATGTGGAAGAAAAGAGTGGGATGAATAGTTTGGTGCTCCTTTACATTACTTTGGAACAAACCAACAAATGGTCACTAGTTGGGCATTTTAGTAGCTGCGTGAAGAATTTCGGTAGCTGGGCATTTCAGTAGCTGCATGAAGACTTTCGGTAGCTGCAATATATGAACTTGGAGTAGAGTTTCTTATGACTTGTTTTCTACACACTATTACATTTCAACTTTAGAAGAAATATCAGGAAATAACAACCATTAGATTGCAAATAGAGTTCTAAAGAGATGATAAGATAAATCCTATATTCTACCTTAAATATTATATCCATTATTAAAACTACATCTAAATATCAAAAAACTTCATTTGTTTTAGGTATGGTTTGGCATATAAGAAAACTTTGGCTATAATTGTTTCTTTGAAGAGTTAGGTGTACATGAAAAATAAGAAGTTGAGAAACAATGGTGAATTGTTCTGGGAAATGGGATGGTTCAAGGGCTTCTTCATTTATTGGGAATGAAGGGTTTATTATGAGAGGTTTTGGGTATGATCCCTAAATACAAATGGTATGTTGGCATTTCAATTAGCATATACTGTTTAAGACAATATTTTCCTACAATCATGAGAAGAATTAACATTGACTACAAAATATCAAAGGGTTTTTTAGTGGTTCTAGTAGTTGGGAAAATAAGTTTAAGAAAAACTCAAAAAAATTGAGACAGAAAGGGCAACATGGAATGAACCATGTAGTGAAAATGAGGAGTATTAGAAGAATACTTGCATGCATCATAAGAATTTTTTTAATAAAAGAAAAAAATAGTCTTCAACATGTTATATATTTTTAGCTGCATGCATTCAAACTGTGATATCTCAAGCATTTCTCAATGAAAATGAACGATTCAAAATTATCTAAAAATCTCAGATCATGTAGAACAAAATATAGAAATAGTTTAAGCTATTTCTTTACAAGCTACGAGAATTTCGCATTAGAAAATGTTGTTTTTTTTCGCACGAGAACTCCTTATCAAGTGAATATTTTTCTTTGACCTCTTCTTCAATGCCCCTTTTCTTTTTGCATTTGTCCTCTCAATCTGTTTGCACAAATATTCTACAAAAATATTTGTCTATGCTAACTTGCAAAAAGTTAGTTTTTTTTACATTTTTTGCATGCAAGAACTGTTATTTAATCTTTGTAGAAGTAACAATACATGCAAACAAGAAATATATTAGAATAGGAAACCCAAATCAATTTATACCCTACAAAACTATATTATTTTACAATTTTTATAAAGATTAAGAAAACTTATCATTAGATTCTTATTGTATCCATTCCATCACACCAAAATACATGGGTAACTAGCCATTGTAATTGTTGTGTATATAGGAAATGAAATTAGATACAAGTTTTATTTGATGACAATGCATATTTCTATTATGATTTTTCATCCATACGCTGATTAAGGTAATCAATCTTATCAACAAGCTACAATATCATATTGAAATGATCAATATGAATATAATAGAAATAATTCTTAATAGAATAAATAATTACATAAACACATGTCCGATGGACTAATATAAACATGAAATGATGTTTCCATTTTATTGAGGGGAGGGGTTTCTTTTGGAAATCTATGATAGGTTTCTTAATCTAATTGCAGAAATAAAATTTAATCTATTTACTGAAAATAAATTTACAGAAATAAAATTACAAGAAAATAAAAACTTGAAAACAAATACTAATCTAGTTTCATGAAAAGAAATTCTAAAAAATTTATTGAATAAGAATCTCCTATCACCCCAGTTGGATGTAAATGACCCCATGCATTTCACCACTCTAGCGCCATTTACCTCTTTGTAGACCATCAAATCAAGAATAGATAAGGATTTGAAGAAATAACATCTTTGAGTAGGCTGGATGAGATCAAGTTTCTGTTTTGTTGCTGATAGCATGTTGTTTTCATGTTGCTTATTTACAGTTTTATCCCTGTCTTGCTTTTTTTTAGTAGTTTCTCTTTTGGTTACTGTCTGGCTTATTGTAATATTTGGATTCAAATCCTTTTTTTTACTTTATCATATTTATCTAGCTATTGAGCCTCTTTTGTAACATGGTATAGTCCCTTAAAAACTATTTGCCATTAATAAACAAAGAATCTCCTATCACAAATCTTGCTAAGAGGTATTCTACTGTGACTAAAATATTCTTTTAGAAAAATTTGAGTCTCCTAATAACACTATGATCCTAAAAAATGACACGAAAAATGATGGGTTATTGTATTACCAGTCATTTAACCTTCTAATAGACAAGTTGGTGTCATTATAATTAAGGCGGTGTCTAAAGCTGTATGCAAAAGGAGAAAGAAAATCTTATTCAACAATACTTCTTCCTAAGAAAACAAACTGAAATTAAACATTTATGAAAAGGAAACACACAACAAATAAATTAATGAAATAAATTTGTAGTAAATGAATTATGCTAAGAAATAAAAGAAAAATCCTCCTCCTTGGGGAAGTGTGGATTTTGGCCATTCTCTTCCCTTCGGATATGGAACAACTACAATTAAATTTTTAGAACTACACCTGTATTGATTCAAAAATGATTTACAAAACATGCCCCCTTTCCAAGTATATGTAAGAGGTATTTATAGGCATCACTCCTAGTTTACTTGGTCCACACACCAAGAACTACCTATTCTTGGGCAGATTTATTCAAAGCAATAAATCCTAAACAAACTTGACTACAACAATCCACTTATCATGGAGAATATTTCTATAACTTATCCCTTTAATCTAGGAATACAAAGTGGGAGGGTACTTATTCAACATTCCTAATACTATTCCACTATTTTCTCATCCTTGAAACATGGAGAAAAATGGAGGAGTGCTAAGTCCATGACTTTGAATTCTTCTTGGAATGCTAAATGCATGCATGAATTTGGATTGCCACATGTTTGGATTTTTATTCTTGGTTAATGATGTGGAAGCAAAGAATGGGCTGAATAGTTTGGTGCTCCTTTACATTACTTTGGAATAAACCAACAAACTTTCACTAGTTGGGCATTTCAGTAGCTGCGTGAAGAATTTCGGTAGCTGGGTATTTTAGTAACTGCATGAAGACTTTAGGTAGTAGCAATCTATGAACTTGGAGTAGAGTTTCTTATGACCAGTTTTCTACACACTATTACATTCCCAATTTAGAATAAATATCTAGAAATAACATCGATTAGATTGTAAATAGATTTCTAAAGAGATGATAAGATAAATCCTATATTCTACCTTAAATATGCTATCCGTTATTAAAGCTACATCTAAATTCACTTGAAAGATTGATTTTAAGAGAGAGAATAAGAGTGCTATTTGGTGATATAATGAGACATATTTTGGTCTCATCATGTACCTTTTGCTTAGGAGGAGGGATGAACCCTTTAACTAATCTCCTTCAAAGGTTATAATCCTTTTTTTGAGCCACAAATGCATTCATCAACAACTTCCTATCTTCCTCAGAGGGGATACCATTGTCATAATTTTAATCATTAAATCCATCAAATATTCAAAATCATGATTAGACAAATCAAGTGATTGGACGATGTCAACATCAATATTAGTTGTAGATGGGAAAGAAGATACCCGGTTTATGCAATTCCAAAAACCCTCCACAATTATAACATTTAAAATCTCAGTTAAAGTGGATCCTTATTGCAAGTGATTAGAACATTCCATCATGCACACATCACCAAAAGAAACCTCATCAATAACATCATCATTTCCTTCAATGGGATCATAAGGAGAATGTGGTAAAAAATATTTATCGCACCATTTAATAACATAATTTTCCTCTACCAATGATACTCTGGCAGTAAGTGGATCAAGAACTATCTTACTATCCCTAAGGGGGCGGCTACTTATTCCATGATCCCATAGGTCCCTTTCCCCTATCATCAACTCTATGTTCATCCCTAGAATGATTTCCAAATCTGTTTTACCCTTGGGGTTGGTGTTGAGCTTGAGGATTCGACCCTAGGGATTTCTCTGCCCCAGAAATCTTCTATGAAATTTCTTTTACTGCCCCTGCCAAGGTTTTGACTACTTCTTATAGATCCACTTCCTTGCTTATTTGAGGTTTTTCTGGGTTAATAAACTTGACACCCTCCCTCTTTGGAGGTTTCCCAGCTACCTTGATGTTGTTCTCAATTTTTACAACCATGGAAAAAGTGTCTTAGAGTTATGGGATTTTTATCCCTCATGCAACAAGTTTTTTTCTAATAAAAAGCATTTGAGTACTTGATCAAACAAGAATCATCGCTAGGTCTCAAATTCATAGGAAATATAGTCAAGGTTTTATTAAACCTAGTATTGAAGTCTTGGACACGTTTATTTGGATTCTTCTTGATGCCCTCAAACTCAGTCAATAAGAACCTATGATCAGTTTTATTAGCATATTGCAATTTGAAAGCATTCTTCATCTCTGTCCAAGAGTCAATATAATTATCTAGAAATGATTTATACCAGTCCATAATATCCTCCTCCAGGGTATGTATGAATGGTTTGACACATACATCCTCATGTTCCACCTCATAATCCTCCATTATAATTTGAAAACCTCTGAGATGATGATCCCTACTTATGACATTGTTTACTTAAAACTTAGATAATATATTCCTTATTTCATGAGGGACTTTGTTTGGGTAACCCACCATCTCCTGGAAACTTATTCGTTTGTAAGTATTGACCACAAAAGGAGGCTTGGGTGGAGGTTGTGTCATATTTTTTGGTGTAGGTGTTTCAAAAAAAGGGTTAAAACGGTAGGGAACTAGGGGTATTTGAGGTAATGGAGTGTGATATTCAAATTATTGATCCTTTAGTGATTCAATTTCATAAAATATTTGATTATTTCTAGTCAACATATGAGGAAAACGAGAAATAACCCGAATAATTGAAAATGAAGGGCCCCTTTGAAATGGAATGTGAAAATTAGTATAGGAACTGCTTGATACATAACTATATGAATAATATTCCACTAAATGTTGATCAGATTAAACACCGTGTATAATTTTTTCTTCTGACCTTTGATTGCCCAACACTTTATAGATTTTCTTTCTCCTTGGATTTATCTTTACTAGCTCTAGAAACAACCTTTTGCTAGGGTTTGATTTGAAGAAATATATCCTTCCTTCCAGATTTTTAGAATTGAAAATTAAATCAACAAGAATTAAAGTTTTGTGCACTAGTATATACTAGTTTTTCTTGTAAAAGATGAAGCCGCCGCTAAGGTCTTGCACCTTAGATGTCTTGAACAACTTAAACAACCTATCAGATGATGAATTTATAGATAGGTGAATAATGATTTACAAATCTTGGTGTCATTTATTATGATTATTTCACTGAAGTCAAATTTAATGTAAAGATTTCTTATTTTTAGAAAATATTGAGCCAATTAATTTAGATCAGGCTCTATTTTAGAAAATATCAAAAAAGGAATGGGTTTTGAACATGAATTTAGACTAAACACATTGCAAATATTACCAGATACTTGTATATTTCTTACTTCCAGGAAATAATCCCCAACAACGGTTCCAGAAGAGTGTTGGTACCTTATCTTACACCTCCTTGGGGCTAGGTAACATCAAAAAGTAAACTAGGGTGCTTTAAGAATGGAAGATTTAGAATTTATGTCATTTGTAGTTGGGGAAAATTTCTAGAAAAAATATTGAGATAAGGATTTAGACAGATTGGGTGAAACATACAAAAGGAATGGCCAACCCTGCTACTTTTGGTCCTACCTATGACCAGGGTGAGAGGACCCACTATGTAACTTGAAAAAGTAGGGTGTGAATGGAGTCTTGGGTTTTTAATTCCCTCAAAGTATGTAGGTTAGTCCTAGATGATCATGGCTAATGAATGCAACATTTAACTCTAACAAGTTTTCAAACTAAATGGTGCATATGTCAATCTGACTACACTCAGGTTACTCTAGACAGATAACTTGCATTGTTGTTGCATTTTTATAATAAAAGAACTTGTAATTAAAGGTTCCTTATACTGATATTTGTAAATAAAAAAATAGAATGACTAACTGAAGATTTAGATTGTGATAAGAACTATATGTATGTTTGTGTTTTTAGAGGTGGGGGATTGTATGACAATGGATCTCCTAATGACACTGTTGTAGTACTCACTTAAAATAATACAACATCCTAGAAAAGGAAGAACATTATATCAATTAATCACAGTTTCATTTTAAAGGAATATTTACATTCATTGATACTCAATTAGTGTAAAGGTTCCACATAAAATTTAAAACACTTAGCACAAAGGCTTATGCAAATATTTTAATGAATTATTTCTTACTTCTGATCTCATACACTTAAGATTCACTCAAAAGATTATAAGAATTCATCAAAAAAATGATTTCAGTAAGGATTTTATAATTATATTCAATATTGTAAAGAAAGTACTCACAACACAATATTTAACAAATAACCAAAGCTTAATCCTTAAGGACCAGGGAAAATTTTAGTGGCGAATATTTGTAATATGGTGAATATTCCATTTTTGAAAATTTTGAAAAGGAGAATTTTTTTGCACGGGTCAGTGACCTGTTCGCCTAAAAATTACACTTTAATTTTTTTTAGGGGTCGGCTTCGCCTACCCTTGAAAAATATCCCCTATATAAACCTAGATTATTCGCCAGGTAGAACACTTCTACTTCACATTTTTCAACAATATGATATATCCCATATTATAAATGCGCGATAAGGGGGTAAGTTATTGACGCGCGATAAGGAGGGTTTGCAGACAAGGAGATACTGCAGATATTGACGCATAGTAGATGCATGACAAAGAGTTTGTTGACGAGCGACATGGAGATTTTTTCGATGCGCAAGAAGAGGGCAGAGGCTGCAGACGTGTGACAGGATATTTGCTGTCGCGCATCAAAAAAATGCAATGACGTCCGTCACTAGACCTTAGTGACGCGTGTCAACAACTATGTTGACGCACGTCACTGAGGTCTAGTGATGCACGTCACTGAGGGTGATTTCCGACCTTGACGGATAGTTGACGCGTGACAAGGAGGTACAACAGATATTGACGCATAGCAGACGCACGACAAAGAGTTTTTTGACGCGTGACACGAAGATTTTTTGATGAGAAAACAGAGGGCGGAGGCTGCAGACACGCGACTCAGACAGCACCCTCAGTGACGCGCGTCACTAGACCTCTTTGATGCGCATCAAAAAGGTTGTTGATGCGCGTCACTGAGGTCTAGTGATGCGGGTCATTGCATTTTTTTGACACGCGACAGAAAAATATCCCATCACGCATCTGCAGCCTTCTGTCGTAGCACTTGACAATTAGGCAAAAAATTTTCATACAACCCCCAAAAAATTTGCCTTCCCATGAAACCGGTTCCGGGGATATTCACCAGGTATTCTCCACCTCCGATTTCCAAGAGGTCTCTTAAAATGAACCCTACTAAGGACATATCCAGTGTAATTCAGAGAAGCAAGAAATACAAGATTGTAACAAAAAATGTAACCCATTAACTAGATGTTCAACATACAAAGAACATAATATTAAGCCAAGTTCATAATCAGACATATTTCATTAATATATCCCAAATTATTGACAAGGGAAAATGAAAACCAATGATCTCAATGCCTGTTAATGGCTATCCATGGTAACCATCTTAACACAATAATTGAAAGAGTAAAAACTTATAATGTATTTCTTAAAGAAAATTGTGTAGTGTCACATCAAGATATTTCAACTTTTCCTTTTTTGCAAAATCTTAAGAAAAAACCCCCCTTTTGTATAAGGATAGAACCCTCGTACTTATAAAACTTTTGATCAATTCATTTTATTTAATTTCCCCCCAAATTTATCCCAAAGGATCCTTTGAACTATACTTCATGTAATTCAAAATATTTCCAAAGTTAAAGAAATATATTTTAACCAAAAAGATTCCTTCTTAATTTTTATTGGGTTGGGTGAAGAAGGAACAAAATTGTGAGACATGGAAGGAATGGAAATGATATTCCTATGTTCTTAACAAACTTTTGTCCTCTGGAAAACTGCATTCTGTTTGAGAAAATCTTCATTTTCAAAATGTATCACCGTGAGGGTGAGTTTGTTTTGATCTCTCCTTTATTTTTTTGGGTCCACTCTAGTGGGCTGATTTACCAAACTATGTCCCACTCTATCCTTGTAAGCATAAATTTTTTCAATCATTTGCATGATAATTTCCTCATCGGGCCTCGAATGGTAGTGGAAGACTATTTCCTATTTCATACCTGTGTCATTAGTCCTGCAAAAATAATTCTTTCTTTCTTTATCCTCCTTGAAAATTTATCAATTGTTGATTCAATTTGTGCCCATTTTTACACGGTAGATATACTGAAAACTCTTGGCTTCCCAGGTTTACCCAAAGCATAATTTCTGAAAAGTCTAATTAAATTCTATGTATTCTCCATTCCGATTCTTTCTCCATTGTCTGTCCCAATTATTTTGTCTATTAGAAAATGGAGGCCACAAATATACTCTATTGTTTTGTCTCTTAACTCATCAAGGATTTTAATTTTTTTTGTCAAAATATCCACTCTTTATTTTGTAGCTTCATAGTATTCATGTTTATTTCCTACAGACTCGAGAGATATAATTCCTTCCTTAACAACCAAGTCATCACTTAAGTCCTTGATAGCTTTTATTTTTGGTAGCATATCAATCCACATTAATTGCTTAGCCTCACATTTATCTTTTAGTGCCTTGGTTGTTTTTTTACCTTTTCAAAAATATGGGAATAACGTTTCACAGATTCCCTGATTATTTCTTCACCTCTGGTGACCAAATCATTTTCCCATTAGATGGTGGCCTCCCTCTTTTTCCCAGGTTACTTACTCTCTTGATATCATTGCTGATAATCTTAGGGATTTCAACCTGTTCTTACTTATGAGTTCTAGTAAATTTTCTAACCAAGGTGGATATTGCTTCATTCTTGACATTTAACTCCTTCTTGGTTTCTTTGAAATCATCAATATTTTGGAACACTCTTACTGATATAGAAAAATCATGTTTCATTTCTTTAGTAGAAGGTTTACCTAATGAGATCCGGGAGACCTAAAAATTAGAAAGGGATCCTTCTCCCTAGGGCACACCAGTTTTGGGAGTTGCAACGTCTATGAATATTTCTCCTTTCTTATTTAGAGCCATCTTGGAAATAACTCTTTTTGGGTGGTCTTGCTGGATAGAGGAGAGTTAAGATTTCTAAATCATCATCATTCAACTATATTGCCACCATTCTCTTCTTTGGGAGAGTACTATCTATCAAATCCCTTATGGGAGACTCATGTTTCTCAAGTGATTGTAAAACTAGAGTTACAGGAACGACTGAAAGGGATTTGGAAGATGAAGAAGGTATAGAAATATCTTATATAGCTGCATACATCAGTTCTTCTTGAGTATCTGGTTCTATAAGACCACCTGAATGTTCAATTCTATCCATAGAATCAGATTGGTCTCTTACTTCCTCAACTTCTAGGGGTTGTTGGTCACAAAATTATTTTTCTTCATGTACCGAGTCCTCACCCATTTTCTTACTGGGAGTAGGGTCCATTTCACAAGGTTTTTGGGGAATATTTTTAGTTCTGGGAATCTAGGATTCAATAATTTCTACAACCACCTTAGTATCCTGAGGTGTTACTACAACTGTGGCACCTGAAGCTTTTCCCTGTGCTATTTATACGGGAATCCTCTTTGTGTGAGGATTTACTTCATGCTCAATTATTTTCTCATATTCTGTCACCTTCCTTCTTGGAATTTTCTCTCAGGTGATCTCAATATGGTGCTGTGAAAGAGTCAAGACATTATGTGCAGGAACATCCTTAATGGTTTGTTCCTTGATGGGCAGAACAAATGGAGCTGTTGGAACAATAAGGGTTGACATCATAGGTATTGGCTTCTCAATGAGTAGAGTTGTAGGAGGTTGGGTGATAATAGATGAAAGGACAAGGACATCAAGAATTACTGACTGTTTAGTGGTCTCTACCTCCTCTAAATCAACCCACTCGGACACCTTAGTTCACTTTCTTCTCCGAAGATGGAATTTTTCCTCCTACTCTGATTCTTGTAGAATAGTATCTGGTGTTTGAATTTTAGAAAGTATTTCAGAGAAAATTCCTTCCTTAGGCTTCATGGGAGTGGATTCCATCATTTTATCCTTCCATTTGGATCTATAAATAGATGTTGGAATAACCTGTAGGGGGGTAGCATGAACAATAGGGCCCTCAATCATACCTCCCTGAAGCATTTCTCCCATTATTATTTTTTTTTAAGGAAGGGAAGTTCCAGTTCTACTAGTTTGGGCACTTACATCATCCATTATTGGCGTGGATTCCAACTTCTTAAAAGGAATCTTAATCTTATGTCTCTATGAAACATCCCTAGTGGTATAAAATTTTTGATGTGGGGGAATAACATCATCAAAAATATTGATAGCCTTATACTCTCTTAATACCAGGGTATTTTGGTAACTTACATCCACTCCCTTTAATAATAAACACCTTAAGGAAAGTCAGATGATATTTTCGGTTTTTCCCTAATTATACATTTTCTCACTAGCCTCCTAATTAACTGGTGGAAAAGGCTGAGAAGCAATATAATCCCGGATGTAATCTTCACTAATCATATTACCATCATCTTCTAACCCTTCAGAGGCTTGGATAACCCCAAAATCAATCATCTAGGACAATGCCATTCTTGAATTTTCTCTTCATCTAACTTTCCTCTCATCTTCACAATTCATCCAGAAATCCTTGTAATGAGGTTTATGATCTATCTGAGTGGGTGTAATACTGTGTAAAATCTACTTTATATCATAATTCTTCCTATTCTCAAATTTATCCAACATGCATCCATTCATTTCTCATTCTATTGTTTTTGTCTTCTAGATATTTGGGAAAGGGTAATTCTTGATGATCATGGGGAACTTGATAGGGGATGTTATATGCTTGTTGGAAACAATCTGGTGTACTGATAATAATTTTCAGACCAATGCCATCAATGCCCACTTGTCAATCATGCACATGGGGAACAAGTAAGGTTTCCCATCAAATCCGCTAATACTGATATATGAATAGGCCCTGAACTGGATAAAATACCACCCATATTGAGTAATAACTCTCTTGACATCAGGGGAAAACATATTAGTCTCCCAATCAAGTTGGTATAATCAAATTGTGGGTGCAAAGAAGTGATTAGCAATATTTATGTACTATATTCCATAGTTGGTCAGCTTTAGCTGATAGAAGACATCATACACCTTGGCACTACTAAGATCGCCATTCATTATCAACCCTGGAAAAACTCTATAAAAAGCAATGTCGTAAACTAAGTAAGAAGTCATGAAAAATTCTTCCATGTTGGCCTTTTCTTCTCTCTCAATCTGAGCAATTCCCATCATTTGTTCATGAATGTGGTTACCTATCATCTCAGCCCAAGGGAGAGGATTTTTGTTTGTTAGTATTACTTGAATGAACTGAAACATCCATTTATAGAAAAAACAGTAGATTCTATACCCATTACTTAGTTCATTATTACAATCACATCTCCAACTTCCTCAATGAATTCAATTCTGTTCAACTTCTTTGTCATTCTGGGAGCATAAGTTTGTGGATTGGTCAACCAATGGGTATTCATAAACTTCATCTATTTCTTTGAATGTGAGTTCTAGTACTGCGTGCTGAATCCTTGGTAATATCCCCTTGTTTGCGTTGTGGGAGGAAAACCCAACATTTTGTCAAACATCTACTCCTGGAAAGATAAAACTGAATCCCCCTTCCTGTCCCAAGATTCTTTAGTTATAGGATTATAGTGCTGAGCACACACCCATACAAACTCTGGGCATGGTGTGGTAGGAGGGAATGTAGGAGTGAGGTTAATAACTCTGTTGGTTACATGGGCCATGGTGTCACCTATTTTAGGGGAATATAACCTTTCTTTAAAATTTTCTAGGTTGGAAGATGCAATGTTAGAATCTCTAATTCTGTCTAGAGGGCACTAAGATTAGAACTTGTTCTTACGAATTGCATATGAAGCCTCATGATTCTGACACATTTTTATCATACATATTTTTACAAAATCCCAGACCTTTTAAACCAATTCTCAAAATATCACAGAAAATATGGGAACTGATGAAATTACCTTTTAACAAAACTCCAGTTACTGCTCGGAACTTAACTGAAAGACACTGAAAATAAACTATGATATTTGGGGCTAACTCTTGCTTCAAATCTCTTGTAATGCCACTTGAATATCCTTTAGAAAATCAAACCTTTAAGTATCAGTAGGATATTTATAACAAGTTATCACATTAAATGCTCATGGATTTATGCATTAATGCCAAAGATTACGTTAGTTGAAAATTTTCTTAATTCTCATCTTTTTCCTCTTTTCAACAGTTGCAATATTTTCGTGTCCTATCATCCACCTATTCCCATTACACGAGTCATCCTTATCAATAGGCCTACTCTCGTACGACTAGTGCATTAATGAGCCCTTTTTAGATATTAACGGGTTTTGGAATAATTTTGGAAAATGATCCACACATCGCCTTTATAACATACAAGATGCATTTATTTATCTGTTCTTGTGTATGTTATATGTTTGGTCTATGTACCTAAGTCATTGGGCCTTGGGTTTGTATTTACCAATTGCATGTCTCAAAGGAGCATGTGACTTTTTTCCCTTTCTATCTGGCTTCCCCACTTTTTATTTTCACACATTACTTCATAAGGAATTTAGGCCCAAGAACCAACTTGTAATTTTATCCTCACTATGTGCTCATTTATCGGCGGCAATCCGATCCTTACAAAAATATTTATTATGGACTTCAGTGTCAAACTTCATCCTTTGGACGTTAAAATTCTATCATATCCATTAGCTACATAAAGCTTCAAATCCATCTCAGGGAAAAAAATTCTTGTGTCTCACTATTTTATTGGGACAAAAATACTCATGTCCCTGCTTGGGAATACAAGATGGATAAACAATAATAAATGCTCTTCAAGGGATCCTCATTCAAAATCCAAATAAATCTCGAATGAGAAAAGAAAGAAAATTAGATATGGATTAGAATCAATGACACAAACTATAAAAAGGTGTCTGGATTCGATAGGAGCACATAAGGGTACTAACAAAATCATTCACATTGTTTCCATTAGGTTTCAAGAATTCCTATACGTCAGTCATCACTCAGTTGTCATCACTAGTCTTTGGCTACAATGCGTAAAGAGGGATTAGGGCACCTTGGTCTTGATTCTAGGCATTCTAGTGTATGTCACACTTGATTTTATTTTATTTCTTAGAGGTCGGTCTTTTCATTTTTTCCTCTCATCTCCCTAGGTACTAGTTGGCATGTCATGTCATTATTGTTGAAATTTGAACAAGAGATCCCTATATAAACACAACATACACACTACCTTATGGGAAGGCTATTACTATAAAGGGCTAGCTATCTACATAGTGCAAGGGACTACATTTGGGGATTATTCGCATCAGACACTACATAGGAAGGAGATTAGTCATTCTATTTCATCCACCATTTTGCATTTTATCTATCTAATGCCCGATATCTCTGCGCCATTGGCGCTAGGGCAACCTAGGAACATCATTGCACACAAAAACACATAGAACTACATCGAGTCTAAGATGTAGTGTAATGATTAGTTATACATCCATCCATTTGGTAGCTGAGGAAGGTCTGTTGCATCGTTATTTTTTAGGGGTTTGATGCTTTGTGTGGGGTTTCGTAGGTGATTCTTCATTGCAGGTTTGTGGCGACATCAACAAAATAAGTGTGACATTCACCTAACCAAAGACGAGGTACTGTAAATACCTAAAAACTATATCAGGATCAAATTATGAGCTATTTTGTAGACCATGGCATCCATATTTTAGACTAGGGTTTGCATAGGTGCCCCTATCCCTCTCCAAGTGCCCTTGTCTGGCCAGATCTGCCTCCATTGTAATTTTCTGAAGATCATTACAACACTCTGTTTCACCATTCCATCACTCTATTCATTCTCAGATAATTGCAATGTAAGTATAATTCAGGTAAGTACCTTCAATTTTTAATTTTATTTCATTTAAAATATTAAATAAATTACTTTGCATTTACATTTCATTTATGTGTAATTTATCATAGATGCACATTCTGATTTTAATAAAATATAATAGATGTTATTGAATCATTTTGGTGAACCCGTAGCTTAGAAATTTTTTCCCTAAGATTCACTAAAACCCTAATGGTTAAGGATAGGTCTTCTCCTTCTCAGCTCATCATGCCTCATGTTAGTATAAATCCTATCTATGATGAGGCAAATATATCCGAGCTTACAGCTCTATATCATGATGTTACTATGTTGGATGATATTCAACAACTCCTAGCTAATGAATGAGATATACCTATTAACTTTGACAATTTTTCTTTTAACATCATTTCAGATCCTACCAAATTTTCTGGTAATCAACCTTGTTATACGGTTAGCCATGATCCCCCTTCTCACATTTCCAAGGAAATTCTAGATGAATCTCTTATTGATTTCATATTCGGTCTTGACGCTAGTACACATGTGCATAATGATTCTCCTCCTAGCCACACCACTACTATAGCTACATCTCATACTTCTCCTATTTCTGATAATGCTTCTCATGATCCATCACATAATCATTCACATGCTCATTCACACTATGTTGATGATCCAATTAATTACATTTTTCATATCTGAGTCTCTCTATGATTTTGATGAAACAATCAATAGTCATCACTCTACTACTTTACATACTGCTGAGTGTGAATCTCCTACTCCATTGTCATCTTCTTCAGAGGTTGTATTTAATAATATACATGACTCATCTCCATCTATTAGTTCATCTCCTCCTACCACTTCATCTCCTCCTATTACCCCATCTCCATCTATTAGTTCGTCTCCTCCTATAGTTCCATCTCTATCTGACACTCCGTCTCCTAGGGATGTTTTCGATGCTAGTAATACCATTTCTATGGACGTTCCATGTCCTTCATCACCTATTTCTTCTTTGACAACTACAATTAGTGTGCCTTTAGCATCAGATTCTCCTACACCTCCTCTCCACATGCCTATGATTACTCACAATAGAAAATTACAACCACTTAACACATTATTTCCACCCTCTACTATTCCTTCATAAGATATCTTGTCTCTCATGCATGTTGTGGATCATTTAGAGCCTCAAGTTAAATTACTCATGTTAGAAAGCAAATCCTATTATGCTTCCATTGATAACAATTCATTGCATGACAACCCTATTCCTAAGAAGATTCATAACTAAACATTTCCAAAGGATTTTATAAAGCCTACATTTTCATGTTTTGATGGTACTAAAAACCCCTAATTACATCTCAAACATTACCATATGGCCATGGCTTCATATTATAATGATCGATTATTGATTAAATCATTTCAAAATAGTCTTATCGATGACACTTTATAATAGTATACTAATCTACCATTTGGATCTATCAACACTTATCATGAGATGGAAGAAGCTTTTCTTTTACACTTTATCATCAATAATGGCCCTAGAGTTACCTATGATCATTACCTACTTTACATGAGGGAAAATCAAAACCTATCATGGATTACATCTTATGATTCAATTCATGTATGCACCAATTATTATTCAAACCCATTGATATAGAGAAGCAATTTATCTTCTGCAGTGGTTTGATTCCAACATTTAAGCACACATTGCAATATGACACATGTGAATCCTTCACACTTCTATGCTAAATTTCATTGATCTAGAACAAGACCTTATTTCTACACATGTTATAGATGATCCACCTATTGTTACTACTAACACATCATATAGTTCTTCTTCATTTCCATCGATTGAGCGTCCTACATGATATCCATCTCCTCCTTACAAGAAATCTCAGTCTAATACATTACAAAAGCATCCTTCTTATCCTACTCCATGTTAGGCTACACCTCAATCTTCTACACCTGTTTCACGTGAGCCATTAAATTCATCTCATCACACTAGACCACATGATGTGTTGCATGATTTTATTAATGAGTGTTTAATTAACTTACCCTCTAACCAACATCATCCTAAAAATCATTTACAACGTTAGAATGATCGACCATATTGTAACTATCATCATATCAATGACCATAGGGATAATGATTATTTCACCCTTCATGATCAATTGCAAAAATTAGAGGATAAGGGCATCATCTCCTTTGGCTTTAGCTCACATGAGCAGTCCATATCTCCTCTCCCTTATCCATGAGCTACTATTCCATTCGAGTTACCTCCTCCTTCTAGTGCTAAGCTCATTGTTCATCCATCACCACAGGTCATCACTCATGTGTGCCCTCCATCACATCCATCCATCGATGCACCATATCATCCACCTCTTACATTTCAACCATCGCATCATGCTACTATTTCACATTGGCTTCCAAATCCCTCAACATTTACATCTCCCACTACTGATCTGCACAACTTTTCAGTTTGGTTCATATGCTCATTCTGTATTCACTCCACATGCTTCTATCACTTCACGCCTCCTTGGTCTATGGTAGGTGATGGTTATAATCCTACCCCCAAATGATGCACTCATGTTCTTATAGTTCTTACATGACTGTTGAGGGATCTATTACAATAAGAACCTCTCTTCACGTGCTTTATCGATTCATTGAGCGCACTCTATCAAATCATTTCCCGATGATGTAGTCTTACTTTACTGTTCATTGTTGACTACTGAGGGGTCTTATCTAAATGAACCTTATAATCTATACACCAGGGTGAATCACTATTCTCCCCCTCTTATTCTTATCATAATTAAACATTACGACTATATCACACTTTTAAACATCACCGAGAATTCATCACAAAATGTTATTTTTTTCAATATTACATTTTCTATCATCACATACATTATACTCTCATCATCACACTAATTATGCATTACAAGTTAAATCGACAAACATAAACAATAATTAACGCATCAAAGCATCATACATGAAAATAAAATAAATTTTACATCATCATCACATCATAAACATCAATACACACCGAATATAATTGTTACATGCCAATAAATTTGTCTATATCTATCAATTACAATCATAGTCACAAAACATCTCATCATTAGGGGAGAAACTCCCCTACACTGAATACATCAATAAAAATCATATCTCATCATTATTATCACTATCTGATATCTCAAGTTCTCTAGAAATCAATGCCTTGTCACTCACTTTGTGCTTCTGATCGCGACCTCGATACCTGTCCATCTATCTCTGTAGTAGTGTTACCTATTTAGACTGCTATGCAAAGTGACTCTATAGTGTGAAAAAGTATGCAAACACATCCTGCACTAAAGGACTATCACCTGTTGCCTCTCTAGCTCGTCATGTCTCCTTGCATACCTCATCCCTCATGCTCAGCAACATGATACACATTACTTCTGCTATGGCCATTGGCTAAAACAAATGGGCATGCTCGCTTGCAATTTCATCCACATGCTCTAGCATCCCTCCATCCAAAAATATGTCAGTCGACACATTCTGCGTCAATGTTCAGATAAATGAGTCCACAATTAAGCTCTAATACGATTCACCTACAACCAATAGAGAAACACATTAGATAACCATAACCATCACATAAACAAGTAACCAATCATACACCATAACTATATATACACTCACGCTCTACTATCACTGTCGTTACATTTTTGAGGGCATGTGCTTTCCCCTCCACTCGTCCTCCCTATGGTAATCCCACCACATCTAAAAATAATGGAAACAAAAACACCCATCGATGCATTGTCCACCATGCACAATATGCCTCCATACACCCCACATCATCTGCATCCATCGGCTTTATCACCGCATAAGCCTCATCTGTCTTGGGAGGTACTAACTACTCTCCTATCGGCCCTGGTCTAGCTCCAACCCTCCTCAGTTCTCTAAAAATTTTAACCCACACATATGGCTATGGGGACACATCTTGGGCCATACCAAACTATCGAGATACCCGCTACACCTGAAATAACTAGGTCACACCTGGAAACTGATCCTCCAACCACATAGTCCTCCGTGTGCATCATAACTCTACAACATCCTCTGGCCATCCTCCATAATCTTGGTATGGCCTCCATATCACTTACTTTGTCCCCATATGATCTATTAAGGCTTTATAAGTGTCAATATCCATCTTCCACCCATGCACACCAACCCATCTCTTATAAAATATGTCTCACCTAGCCCTCTCTGCTCATGGAGACGAAGTGGCCTCAATACTGATTTATGCTCATAGGATTATACATGTAATAAATTAGTCACTTCGATCCCACCTCCATGATCCTCCTATGTAAATCTATAAACATATCTATACAGGTGGGCTAACACACATCATGCCCAGGCATGCCTAGTACCCTCCTCCTCTATCCAGAGGCAAATATTGTGCATTTTATATTGTATATAATGGAAAAGTTGAAAAGCTATGGAAATGAGATTAGAGAACCTCAAAGCTTAACTGACTCAACCATGCACCATGAGATAAGAGATAAACAAGGGAAAATAACATGCGATCATCATAACTTTGAAAAAAACATCAAAACCTAGCATATATACTACAATCTACTCTTTTGAAAGCTATAAAATATTGAAACTATGAAGATCCTAATAATCAAATGTTATGTTTTGATATGAAACTCAAGCTTTTAAGAATGGAGAATCACCATTAACGGCTTCAAGGCCAATGGTTATCTCCATATTACTTAAAACTTGGTTTAAGGATGCAAATGGAGGTGTTAGCTCAACAATAGAGGAAGGAAAGCTTTAGATCAAA
The DNA here is from genome assembly GCA_019776745.2 of Taxus chinensis. Classification (NCBI taxonomy): domain Eukaryota; kingdom Viridiplantae; phylum Streptophyta; class Pinopsida; order Cupressales; family Taxaceae; genus Taxus; species Taxus chinensis. The sequence goes on along the minus strand of CM034151.1, from coordinate 453,844,359 downwards.
TTTATAATTAGCTTAAAGCTAATACAAAAGAGATCTAAGATTTCTTAGGCTTGTTTTGGTCTTGTGTTATGTAAATCTGTAAGTTTGAATGGGTAGGCTTAGCCTTGTATTTATAGTTTTTGGTTTGGAAGAGTGCAAAATTTAGGTGCATGTGGGACTAAAGCTCAAAAATCACTTTTAGATTAGATTAGGATAAACATGCTTTAGGCTTAGTTAGGCTTGGTTTAGGCTAGTTAACTAGGGTTTATGCTAGTTAAGTGTGATTAGCAAGTGATTAGAGACTCATTGAGAGTTAGGAGGGTTAGTGTTGTTTTTAAACTAATGCTAATGTAAACAAAGACTAACACCTAAATAGTCTTAATTAACAAGAATTAAACAACATTATAAACACCATCATGATAAGAATTAATCAAGGGTTAGATGCTAACAATTATCAATACAAAACTATGAAATCAACTATGTTAAGCACCTAAATATCCTCTATTCTCTAACAACATATAAATGAAGGAACCTAGGTAGGTACCATGGCTATCAAAAATAGTTGTCCTTAATGTTCCAAGAACCTAGGAATGGGGGCTAATCAAAGTTGGGCTACAAGACCCTTTTGACACCTCCCATATGACCCAAGCACTTTAAGAAAGAGGCTTAACTCTTCAAGATGATGAACTCTCAAGAAAACAAGGTGCAAGCTCTTAGTCTCTTTGCTATATGCTTTGCATTTGCTCTCTAAGGAGTTTAGGTGTAAGTAAAAAGGTAGGTGGAGGGCTCTTTATATAGCCCAAAGGATAAAGGATTCAACACATTCTCATGAATGTGGGATAAAGGTAAAACATGATTAGGAATGGATAAGGTTGCTTTATTAAAGGTAACCTTACTTTAGAAGGGTTTAATACATGTTTAGCAAGTCATGGGAGTTGGGGGGTATTTTAATTAATCAAAGGTGATTAATTAATAGGTAGGTGTAAGCTTATAGAAGCCATTTAGAAGAATATTAGTGCGATTCAGGCTATTAGAAAGGGATTAAATCAATTTAATATCGATTTACTAGTTTAAATGAAGGGGAAGACTAATTAATTAATAATAATTAATTAATCAAGATAGAGGAAGTGATAATTAATGGAAGGTCGTTAATTAGGCTGTTAGCTGGGTAGGTGACTTAATCAATTAGCGTATTGTAATTAATTGATGAAAATTAGAGGGAATATGAGTGCTTTTGACGATATGTCATCTATTTGTGGAAAAGGAGATAATTAGCGCAATTTAAGTATTTAAATTGCTTGGGCATAATTATAGGTGTCTACATTTTCCCCTCTTTGGGGTGGCGTAAGTGACGTCACTTCAAAGATAGTAGATGGAAGAAATTTTTTGAAGGGATAGGAGAAAAATTAGTAGGAGGGAGAAATGCCCCCTCGAGTGTCGATGGGGTGATGAAAGAAGTCGATCGACGATCGAAAAAGGTGAGATATAGGTAGAAGGATGGGAGGAGGCAAGATGCCCCGGTGAGAGAGAAAAGCAGGGGTGAAAAGGGAAGTGGTGTAGAAGAAATAAGGAAGAGGGGAGAGAAGAGCTTAGCCTCTAGCCGTTGTTTATGTGGAACAAATTTGATGTCATCATATTGCCATAGGAACTACATCATTGGCCCTTATTAAAAAAAAAGCATACGACAAAGGTAGAATGACATGAAAAGCCATACTGCAAACAATTGTCCATTGCTGAAAGTACCAACTCCATGCAACATACAAAAATGCAATGCAATACGAGAAGGAAACAAGCTCATCTAACAGGGAAAACAAGTACGAACACACATATCCAACCCAACAACGGTCAAGACAGTTGTACAAATGTTTTGTTATCAGTGCTGGAGAGATCCACAAGTTCATGATTGATGAAAAGGGTTAAAAAATGATGCCCCAAGCAAGGATACATGCAAGGGGAAATGAAAATGGACACGGGGTCCATGAAAAGTGTTTGTGCGCAACGAAACAACACCAGGCAACCAAAAGTGCCCCAGAGTACAGACGAAGCAAGCAGCTAGCTTTTGTGAATGGTTGTGAATCCGGTGATCCATGAGTCATATCAATCGGGGAAGATGTGAGACAAACCAACAGGATATGGAGAAAATACCATGCGCAAGACACAAGTTTCAGCCGTAAGAAGCAAGTTACCATTTTGTAGGGTGTTTTACTTTTTAGGAATTTTTTGAAAAATTTTGCCTTGTTTTTGGGATTTTTTGATATAGTAAATGTTTGTATTGTTTTGGCTTTCTGAACCATGATAAACAATAGAAGAAAGGAGAAGAAGAAAAAGAAGGGCCTAGGGGCAACAGAAAGTGCCCTAGGTGGAAGAAAGGAGAAACAAACGACAAATAATGTCCTTGTTTAGTGGAAAAATTAAGAAAAAATAATTATTTGAAAAATAATTATTTACGAGGGTGTGAAGAAGAATAAAAATCGCCAGGGAGCAATAAAATTGTTCTGGGGAGAAGAAAGGGGTATTAGACAAAAAATTCCCCAATACGGTGAAAAAAGAGAAAAATAATTATTTAGTTAAAAATAATTATTCCACAGCGAACAGAGGAGAAAACGGTGAGCTAAACGGGTGTCCCGGCCATCTGAACGGTGAAAAATAGGTTAATATACCCCCCAAGGGGGGTAAAAACATCGCAATCAGTTCATTTTAACCACTTAGTTTAGAAAACTTACCATGAGGCTCTGACACTCAGGAGAGATGGTGATCGCACGTGATCATTTGAGGCGTGCTGTAGATTGTAGATGATAGATCTGTAGACAATATCAAATGTTGTTTTCAAGTGTTATTTTGATGTATATGGATGGGATGATATGATGATATTGGTGCGGGGGGGGATAGATTTTTGATTATGCGCAACCCCTCTTGCCCCCATTGATGATATGATATGTGATGATTAGCTTAGCATACATGCATGATGTAAAACTTAGCATTTTTGTTTATATATGATGTATAGATGATGCTAGATGTGATGATAGTGATGGTAATGTGATGTGAATGATAAAAAAATAGAGCACATGCAAGAAACATAGCCAAATGCTACAAAGAACACCAGGAATTAATGCAATACACCATGAATCACCATGCCTTATTAACAAGTAACAAAACACAACCAAATGCGTTAAGAAAGAAATAATGAATTAACACACTAGCATGTCAAAACCCACTACAATATGCACAAGCAAGAATGAATCTATTCTAAGCAAGAAAAGATAAACTATGACAAAGTACACCCAAGCAACAAACAACTCAAAAGTAAGCCTGCAAAACACTATACAAGCAACAAGCAAAGCAAGGAAACAAGGCAATGCAAGTAAATGTTTTTGTAAGATATGTTTTCATGCACCGATTTTCTATTGTTTAGGTTTTTGTGAAACAATTGTCTATTGTTTTTGTGTTTTCTCGAAACAATTTTCTATTGTTTTTGTGTTTTCTCGAAACAATTTTCTATTGTTTTTGTGTTTTCTTTTCTATTGTTTTTGTGTTTTCTTGAAACAATTTTCTATTGTTTTTGTGTTTTCTCGAAACAATTTTCTATTATTTTTATCTTTTCTGACGGTTTCCAAAGCTATGTGTAGGTAACCAAGAAAGCGTGGATGCCCCCAGCGTTAGGTGGGGAATATACAAGGGCAGAAGCCACACACTTATGAACAAGAAGGTGAAGTCGTTGAGTTGCCCCCAGCGTAAGATGGGAAATCACGAAAGACCACATCCCTCATAGACGAATAGAAGAAGGCAAAGCCGGATCAAGGCTGGACAGAATGGTGTGCACAAGGAAACTCGGAGGTAGAACCAGGTCCAGGCCAAAGACAACTACCCTTCGAATATAGAATGCTTGCGAACAACGAATCTTCCTGAGGCGCCGGAAACCGGTTTTCACCCAAGGACTTGCCCAAAGTGCCACAATTGCGTGGTTTTCACAAGTGGATGACCTGTTTTCTCTTTTTCTTTTTCTGAATTTGTTTGATTTTTTTTTTTTTTATTTTTTATTTTTATGACTTTCTTGCGCCATGTTCAGGCATAAAACCTCTTAAGATGCATGGCGTTCATGGGCTCCTGGAGCTCATCACCATTGGGGTGAGCCAACTTGTATGCCCCTGTGCCATACTTGGCAACTATGACATAGGGTCCTAACCAATGGGGTTCAAACTTCCCTTTCTTTTCTCGCTCTGCTCTGGTGTTGAACTGGTTCTCCTTCATGACTAAATCACCAACCTCAAACTGACGAGGGATGATTCTCTTGTTATAGTTTCTGGAGACTCTGTGTTGATATACTTTCAGGTGATTAAGAGCACGAATGCGCTTCTCATCCAGTAGCTCCAACTCAGCCAATCTTGCCACTCGGTAATCTTCATCTTTATCCAGATAGTCTCGAAGAGAGATCCTCAGGGAGGGAAGTTCAATCTCTAAGGGGATGATAGATTCTGTCCCAAACACTAGGGAATATGGTGTCGCACCTGTAGGGGTGTGAATGGATGTTCGGTAAGCCCAAAGGGCTGGATGAATTTGTAGGTGCCAGTTGCGACCTATTTTGCTGACCATCTTCTCCATTATCCTGACCAAAGTCTTGTTTGTTGCCTCAGCTTGTCCATTACCCTGAGGGTAATATGGCGTGGACCATTTCAATTTGATTTGGAACCGTTGGCAAAGACCTTTCACAGTTTTGTTCTTAAATGACTTCCCATTATCTGTAACAATGGCTGCAGGAATGCCATACCGACAAATAATGTGATTCATGATGAATTTAGAAATTTGTGCTCCTGTGACATAGGTTAAAGGGACGGCCTCCACCCATTTTGTAAAATATTCAGTGGTTGTGATGATATGTGTATGACCATCAGAGGAGGTAGGAGTAAGCTTCCCTATTAAATCGAGTCCCCATTTAGAGAATGGCCATGGGGTAGTGATTGGTTGCAATGGCTGTGATGGAGCATGGATAAAATTTCCATACTTTTGGCAAAGCACACATTTTCTAACGTAATTGCAACAATCAGTTTCCATGGTAGGCCAATAGTAACCTACTCTCAACAATTTCTTAGCCAAGACCATTCCATTTGTATGTGCTCCGCATACTCCTTCGTGTACTTCCTTGATTGCCTGGATTGACTCCGTCACATCCAGACAACGTAACAGATTCCCGTTCGTAGCCATGATGATAAAGTGTACCTCCTAAAAGGGTGTAATGGGCTATCTGGTGAATTAGGCTCTGCTTTTCAGAGTGGGAGATATCGGGAGGGAATGTACTGTCCTTAAGATAGGTGAAAATGGGTTCATACCATGGTGAATGGGGACCAACAACCTCACAAGCCAGGAAAGATTCTGGCATGTCATATGCGGGCTGGCATAGATTTTCTACGAAGAATGGCATATCATTGTTCCCTGGTGGAATATGAAGCATAGATCCCACCATTGCCATAGCATCCGCTGATCTGTTCTGCGCTCTTGGGATCTGCTCAAAGGTGATGCACACAAAATGCTCCTTTAGAGTTTCCACTAAATTCTTGTAAGGTATGAGTTTGTCATCCTTAACCTTATACTCATCATTAACTTGTTTAATGATTAACTGTGAATCACCTACAACCTTAACATGATGAATATTCCACTTGATGGCCAGCTTCATCCCTGCAATGAGTGCTTCATACTCTGCAATGTTGTTCGTGCAAGGGAAGGCCAAGCGGAAAGCCTGCGGTATAGGATCACCCGAAGGAGTAATAAGGACCACTCCTGCACCTGAACCATGAAACGTAAAAGATCCATCAAAATGTATCTGCCATATGAAAGATTCTTCAATGTAGAGCAAAGAGGCGTCTAGCAGTTCTAGACTCAAAGGCTTCATGCTTTGCAAAGGTGCTTCTGCTAGCTGATCTACGAGTATTTGTCCTTTAACTGATTTTTGATGGACAAATTCTATATCAAACTCACTAAGTAGAATGATCCAATTAGCCATTCTACCTGTAAGGGTGGGTTTGGACAACAAATACTTGAGTGGGTCGACCTTCGATATGAGCTTGGTCTTAGTATTCAGCAGGTAATGGTGAAGTTTTTGAAAGGTAAAAACAACGGCCAAGCAAGCCTTTTCAATCTGAGGATAATTAAGTTCATAGGAAATGAGGGTGTGACTCAGATAGTACACCACTTTCTCCTTATGGTTAATGTCATATTGGGTGAGCAGCACACCAATAGCATATTGTGTAGTGGAAATATAGAGCAAAAGTGGTTCTCCCAGAGTTGGAGGCATGAGAACAGGTGGATTGGCCAGGTACTGTTTAAGCAAAGCAAAGGCTTGCTGTTGCTTGGGTCCCCAGATGAAAGTGACATCCTTTTTAAGAAAATGGGTGAATGAGTGACATTTATCTGCAAGCTGTGAGATAAAGTGGTGAATGGCTTGAATTTTCCCCTGCAAGCTACGCAATTGCTTGATATTTTCAGGTGGAGGCATTTCAGTGATGGCAGACACTTTAGCAGGGTCTACCTCAATACCTCGTCTTGACACAATGAAGCCCAATAATTTCCCTGATAGCACCCCGAAGACACACTTCTTGGGATTCAATCTGACTTTGTATTCCTGTAGGCACTCAAAGATACGCTGCAAAATGACAGGATGATCTTCTCTTGTTTTGGACTTTCCCAGGATGTCATCCACGTAGTCTTCCATGATGTCATGAATCATATCATGAAAGATTACTGTCATGGCCCACTGATAAGTTGCTCCCACATTCTTAAGGCCAAATGGCATCACCTGATAGTAGAAGGTGCCCCAAGGAGTTGTGAAAGTTGTTTTGTGTTGGTCCTCCTCAGCGATTTTAATCTGATTATAACCCGAAAAGCCATCCATGAGCGATAGCATTTCATATCCTGCTGTTGAGTCAACAATCATATCAATGTTGGGTAACGAAAAGTCATCTTTAGGGAAAGCCTTATTGATGTCTCTAAAATCCATACAGATTCAGATACCGACAGGTTTCTTCTGGACAGGAACAATGTTTGATATCCATTCAGAATAGTCAATTGGTCGGATGAATCCTGCTGCAAGCAACCTTTCCAACTCTTCCTTGACCAACAAGGCCACTCTTGGATGCATCTTTCAGAGTTTCTATTTGATAGGCTTGGCATCTGCGTGCATGACCAGGTTGTGCATGACCAAAGTCAGATCTAGGCCGGGCATGTCTTTGTAAGACCATGCAAACACATCAATGAACTCTCACAACAACATAGTGAACGTCTTTTGTTCTCTAGCTGAGAGTGATGCCCCCAATTTTACTATCTTGGGATCTTCTTCAGTACCAATGTTGACATCAATGGTTTCTTTGAATAAAATTTTTGATAAATCCTCCATACGCACAGGGTCAGGAGGAAGGTTGAGATCTTCATCCAAGGATGTCTCCACGAGATTTTCATCCTTGGCATGGTCACTTTGTTTGTCCTTCGGTTTTCTTATTTCTTTGTTAGCCAGTGCCTCAAAGAGGTTTTCACTGTGCGACTTGGACTTGGAATTTTTCCAAGGCTTTTCTTTAGAACTTTTGCCCTCGGTTTTCTTTAAATTTTGCTGACCACGAAGTTCAGCCTCCTCGCCGAAGTAGGCACAGGTGTCTAAGTCGATAGAGAAACCTTTCTTATGATCTCCAATGGGGATTGTATCCCTTATGCCCATAAACTCTGCAATAGCCTCATCATTCTCAAATAAATCTAGTGGCACGTGACATTGTTGGTCCCATTCAACAAGGGAAGGGTATACAAGGTCAAGGGTTGGTTCAGTGGGGGTGATGGTTAGGACAACGTTATTCATAAAAAGGTTCATGGAGGCCAGATCCTCATATTGGCTACAACAAGAATCCGTATCGCTTGTCTAGGTAATCAAAACTATCCTCACACTCAGAACAAGTCACATCTTGATCATTAGGGTGCGCTCCATAAGGATGAATCCCAATGCCGTATATTTTTGTTTTGAAATGTGGAAGAGGGACTAGTTCTCTTTGTCCTTGTTCATTCCTCCCACATCCTAGGCCTTTATAGCCCATCGAGTACATCATTCTGCTAGATTTTTCATATTCTGGAGTTTGGTAACAGGATGGTTGAGTGTCCTCAGGGACCCAAGTAGTAGGTGGATCAAGCAACTTCTCCTCAGCTAACAAGCCTCCAGGCAGGAATGACCCAATAGTGTGTTCTTCTCTAGGTCTCTTAAAGTGGTAGTTGGGTCGACCTCTAGTCTTGGGTGACAAAGAGAGATCTGACACTAGGAGCGCTTGTTGTACATTATACTCCCTGCAGCCATATTCTAGGATTTTCATCTCCCATGAATCAAATGGAGAGGTTGAAGTAGATGCCCCATGAGTGCAAGAACTAAGTGAATCTGAATCCACATGGGATTCCATAGCCTCAGACTGAAGAGGAACAACTATATCTATGGAGGGACATGCATATGTACCCTTTCGTGCAAAGCTATTGAGAGCTCTACAATGAGCAAAGGGCTCTGAATCTCCTGGTATTGTTATCGTATGTCCCTCATGCTTCAACTTGATGCATTGATGAAACGTTGATGGCACGGCCTGCATGGCATGAATCCATGGTCAGCCTAGAAGCATATTATATGGAAGTTCCAAGTCTAGGATGTGAAACTTTGTCTGATGACAAGTGGGGCCCACCTCCATGGGTAGCGTAATGGTGCCTGCTGACTCTCTTTCCACGTTGTCATATGTGGTGATAGTAATAATATGGGACTCAAGATATTCCTCCATATGTCCCAATTGTTTGACCAGCTTAAGCATGCAGATGTTCAATCCCGATCCGTTGTCCACAAGCACCCATTTGATTTTCCTGTGGGTGACAACTACCTCGATGTACAAGGGAAGATTATGTGTAGGATACTTGGCAGGGATCTCCGTATGGTTGAAAGTAAGATGCTCACTTGGGGCAATGGTTGCCACCACAGCTTGAAGGTGTGTAGGATCGACTTCTAAAGGCACTCCCGACCCCTGAAGAGTTTGATACAGGATGTCCTTATGCACATTGGAAATCTTGAGAAGGTCTAAGATCGAAATCTTAGTGGACGTCTTCTCAAGTTGTTCTAAAAGGTTATACTTACCAGTATGCGGGGTCGACAGAGAGGGGTCCAAAATTACGAGGTGGGCATGCCTTGTTACCGTAACGCAGTCCTTTCCCTTAATCCGGATAGTGTTGACACGGTCAGCAGGGGAGTGAATACATCTGATAAGTGAATCGTAATGATTGTTATCTCTCTTGGTATACAAGTAATTCGTGGCTTTATAGGTTTGGGATGACTCTCCCCGATCCGGTTTTTCCTTTTCTGACTTATCATGCTTGGGGAATGGTTCCTTATAAATCCCCATTTTCTCGTTAGGTGTTTGCATGTGGCCAGGGTTATCCACCTCTATCTCCCCATTGTCAATGAGGTCTTGAATATAGTGGTGAAGTCGCAAACATTTGTCTGTTTTATGACCTTTAACATGATGCATTTCACAATATTCATGCTCCTTATACCATGAAGGTTTGGGAGCATTGTCGTCAAATGGTTGTGTTGTAGGATAGGTCATCATGTGGGCCACATCCAACTATTTTAGTATGACTGACAACGGTTCATTGAGAGAGGTGAATGTTCATCATTTTGGTGGTGGTTGAATTGGGCCCTTGGTCAGTTTAAAAGGTTGACCAGTTTGGACCATTTGAATGCGTTTGGAATCAGTGATTCTGTCTCCCACCATGTTTTTGTTTTTGTTGAAGATCTTGGGATTTTCCGTGGGTTTGACACTTTGGTTGTTTTTAGATTGGTTTTTAAGGGTGCCTTTAGCAATGAGAGCCTTTTCTATCTGAATCCCTTTCTCAATAACCTCCTCAAAAGTACGGACACAATGCATTTGGAGGTGGAAGGTGATATCTGGGTTGAGATTGGGAATGAAGATACTGACCAGCTACTTTTCAGGGAAAGCACAAGGGAAGTGACTGGCTATCCCTCTCCATCGTTGGAGGAAGCTAGAGAAGGTCTCATTTGGGCATTGTTTGGCACCGCACAAGTCTGCCATGGTGACATCACTCTCTATGTTATACGAGAAGTGACGCACGAATCTTTCTGCTAATTCTGGCCAGGTGGAAATTGATCCCTGTGGTAAGCGTGTAAACCATTCCAATGCTTGACCTCCAAGACTCTTGGGAAAAAGTCTGATAAGGTAATTATCACTATAAGACACCTCTTGACATGCCATGTAAAAATATTTAACATGATCTCTTGGGTCTCCCTTTCCTTTGTATTTGTCGAACTTTGGCATATCAAATTTCTTTGGAAAGGGTTGAAGGGTCATTGTCTTGTCAAAAGGATAGGGGCATAGCTCTTCATATTGATATTTCCTGATGCTCCCTATATTGCTCTCTTGTAAGCTCGCAAGCGTCACTTTCATAGACTGCACTTCCTGTGCGAGCAATTGTTCTTTAGTGGGAGAAGTAGGGATGTAAACATGATGGTACCCTATGTTTTCTTCTCCTTGTTTTTCCTGATGGAGTTCGTTGATCTTAACCTTAGGCCTTACCTTTTGAATGTTCCTGTTTGCATCTTTCTGTACATGGGAAGTAAGCAAAGCAAGTTGTCAGCTTAGGTTGCTGATTTGTTGTTGGATTGTGGCTTGGTTTATAGCCTCTTCTTCTAAAGGTTCCTCCTCTTTGTACTGTGGAGGTTCTTCTTCTGTCTCAAGTTCTATTTTGTTTCTTCGTGGCACTTTGAGGAGGGGTATTCTATGCCCTACCACTTTATCATTTTCTACGTAAGAAGTGGAAGCATGCCTACCTGTTAAAATATCTTCCATATTGATAAAGGGGTGTTCTTCCTCAGTAGTGTCATTTGTTTGTAGTATTGGTTCCTTTTCGATGGGAAATTTGGCCCCTAATTCGACGACCCGGGCCAACACTCTGTCTTTGTTTCTAAGAAGAAATTCATCTAGTAGAGTAGGGTCAAAATCAAAGTCCGCACGTGGTGACTCTAATTCATTTCCACTATGGTCGACCATTTCTTCTGTTTCCTTTTCTGCAGAAAATAGTGGTCCTAGATCGTGTCTGATAAATGGGTTTGACCCTTGTCTGTTAGAGGTTTCCCAAGCTTACACCTGTTGTTCCTCATATGTTTGTTTCTTTAACCCTAGACGCGTCTTGGGAGCCATGTTTTCGTGATAAGTTTCACTAAGGTAAGTTGTAGATTTGTTCAAAATTCAATGACTACCCCTAAGTGAAACACAATATGTACGTGTTAAGAGTAAATTAACAGTGTGAGAATACCAATGTGATAGAGTAAAAAAGTCACCAATGAAACAATCGTTTGGTACCAAAACTTAATAAAATGAAGTACTTCCTAGACTACGTTTCAAAGTAATTTACGACGCCAGATGATTAACAAGATGTCTCCACTTATGCCAAGTTCAAAGGAATGAACAAGACGTAAGTAAATACATGAAGTTAAATGCGATCTCCCAATCAAGATATACGACGAGCAAGCTCAAGTTTGATTAAGACCTATATCTCAAAAAGTGCCAATTACGATTTGTGAATGACACAACAATATCACCAAGATATGTTAACCTACTTTGCAAGAAAGTGAAGTATTGATATCGAGGTGTTATTGATATAACATGCACAAATGGTAGTGCCTAGCACCTTTTGAAATCGAGGTAATAATAAAACCAAACAAAAAAAATCTCAAAGTATAGCTAGGAATAGTTAAGAATGTGTGCAGCGTAACCGTACAATATAGGTATTTATGTCAAGTTTACAAGAAACAAGACGTAAATATCAAAATTGTAATGATACAAGACAAACAAGCTAACTCCTCTATGGAAGTCCGCGGTGATGAACCACGCCTAACTACAATGATGATCTTGATGTGGGTATCAAGATCACAATGGCTACCAAATGACGTGAAAACACCTCTGCTCACTTTAGACATTTAACTAACCCAGCCGCAAACATGGATGGGCGTAAATGGACATAAAAGTGAGAGAAACAGTCGAATGGCAACACAAAGGTAATCACACCTCTTTTGATCAACAAAGTGTCAAAAGAATATGAAGGAAATAAATCAAGAAAAATGACGAAAAATGCTAGCCTCACTTCGGCAGAGTTTCACCTCACCCTAAGGCAAGTAAAAACTAGGCGAAAGTAATACGTCACACATTTCTCAAAAAGAAGGTTCACAACTCAACACTATTTTAAAATGGTCAAAGTGGGCTCCTGGCCAAAGTATATTCTCCTAGGTGGTTCTCTCACCCTAGGTGTTACAAAGTTGCCACGAGTGAGCGCGATTTACCCAAAAAGTCACACTAACTAGTTTGGGAGTATCTCGGCTTTACTTTACCCCCTTCAAGAATAGTAGGCAACTAGTGTGTCTACGTGTACTATCACTGGGGTTGCCACAATGGATAACCTATAACGCTATCTCACAAAGGAATCACTAGTCAAGTAGGTAGTGCAGAGCACTTCCTGTTTCGTCCACAAGGTTCCCTCTTGTGTGGACTACTTTGGGGTTCCTGGAACCACCCCCATTGTTGTAGCTTAAGGCGTTATGCCAAAGGGGTTATGTTCCAGTTGAGCGGAGAGGGACGTACCCTTTTCTGAAACCTGTAATACAATGTTTTGAATATGTTGTTCTTTTTATCTTGTTTAATTAGGTGTGGTTTGCTTGAACACCTTTTGGCAACCTGTATAACAACTGTATTAGTAGTTTTTTATTTATTTTTGATTCCTCCTTTCTTTGACAAGTGTTTTTAGGTCCTGCACTCAAGCGTTAGTAGTTATCCAAGAAAATCACATTATTTAAAAGAGGATTAAGAGTTTCTTTTGATTCTCAAGATCATCCAAGGATGCAAGAGAAGAGCATACACAAAAAATAATCCAACTAAAAAGTAAAGAAAATCTTTTCAATCAATGAACCATACTAAATTTTTGATAAATGTTCATTCCCCTAAACCAAAAGTGAAAGATGAAGTTTCCAATTTACCAAATGTTATAAAATGAAGACTAAAGTTTCTTTTGATTCTCAAGAACACCCTAAGGTGCAAGAGAAGAGCATACAAAAACTTTATCCCAACTATATAGAAATGGAAAAATTCAAATCAAAGGACCATTGAAAAATGCTTTTTAAAAGGTTCATCCCCTTAAGCAAAATGAATAATAAAATTTCCAAGTTTAATCCCAATGTTAAAAAGATAGATATCAAAGTTGTTTTTGACTCTCAAGATCACCAAAAGGTACAAGAGAAAATCATACACATGCTTTGGTCTGAATAAAGTAAGCATGGAAATACAACATTCATCAAAACATTAGACATGTTAGAAAATGACCAGTTTTAAACTAACATAAAAAACCTACAATTTCTGTATGTATAAATATCGAATTTATGTTTTCATTGCATAGTTAACTTCAATACCTTTCCAACACAAAAAAATGGAGTCATTTCGAGTTCGAGAGAAAAAGTTATGGCCTTCGGAAGATGGGTTACGCATATGCTCTTATGCTCACGGGTATGCACTTGACATGCACTCAAAAAATGTAAAAAAACGTCTCTTAATCTGCAAAATGGGCAAATTTTTCCAACCAAGATTCAATTTTGACAACAACCCATCACATCAATATATGAATAGAAGACTCAACGCTATCAAACATTAACATACATGCTCAAGAATTTAAAATTTTCAAGCACGCATTGACACCACTAGCATGTAGAATGATGTAAAAAGTAAGCCCCTAAAATCATGAAAACATGATGAAATCTAAAAATTGTGTCTACACTCGTAAAATCACGTCTGCGCCAGAAACCTGTAACCACATTAGTATGGAAATAGAAGACACATCACTATCAAACACTAACCTACATGCTCAATACTCTAAAATTTTTAAGAAATTGACAAAACTAGTATGTAGAATGTTGAAAAAGTAAGCTCTAAAAATGAAAACATGGAGAAATCTTGAAGGCTTCCCATAAATTCCAATTTTGACAGTACTTCACCTCCTTTATACCTATAAGGATGACTCAACACATGGAAACTCTACAAAACATGTTAAGAAAAACAAGTTAGATCAACATGTGCATATCAAAGAGGGTTAGTAACCAAAATAATGAAACTTAACTACAAAAACTTGAAATTAAGTGCCATGGGACCATGGAGTAAGTCCCACTGGGCTGTGCCAAATGTGTGCAATTTTTGTTTTTAAACTAATGCTAATGTAAGCAAAGACTAACACCTAAATAGTCTTAATTAGCAAGAATTAAACAACATTAGAAACACCATCATGATAAGAGTTAATCAAGGGTTAGATGCTAACATTTATCAATACAAAACTATGAAATCAACTATGTTAAGCACCTTAATATTTTCTATTCTCTAACAACATATAAATGAAGGAACCTAGGTAGGTTCCATGGCTATCAAAAATAGTTGTCCTTAATGTTCCAAGAACCTAGGAATGGGGGCTTATCAAAGTTGGGCTACAAGACCCTTTTGACACCTCCCATTTGACCCAAGCACTTTAAGAAAGAGGCTTAACTCTTCCAGATGATGAACTCTCAAGAGGAAAAAGGTGCAAGCTCTTAGTCTTTTTGCTATATGCTTTGCATTTGCTCTCTAAGGAGTTTAGGTGTAAGTAAAAAGGTAGGTGGATGGCTCTTTATATAGCCCAAAGGATAAAGGATTCAACACATTCTCATGAATGTGGGATAAAGTTAAAACATGATTAGGAATGGATAAGGTTGCTTTATTAAATGTAACTATTGATGTAAACTCACAGCACCCCTGGATGTTGATCAGATTTCTAGGTTGATCATACTAGCATCCAGTGTGATTGCATAACATTGAATCCTTTCTCCAAGTGTGGGACTTGCAAAATGAGAAAGGAATCTCCAGAGAAGGCTGGTTCCTATTCCTAAACTACCCGCCACATTCCTAAACTACCTGCCACAAGCTATTCCAGTGCAGGCAAGCTGATCTAATCCTAATCTAACCATGCCAAGGAGACAGAGAGAGAGAGAAAAGGGAAAAACAGAGCCTACACTAAAACGGTGATACACCAGAGAAGGAAAATGTTGAACATCTATCAAAACTGCCATGGAACAAAGAGAGGTGAGTGATGGGAAGGATGGAAAGATGCATCACAGGCCCAAGGATAGATTTCACATAGAAAATGTCTCAAAACTCCATGAACACAGCTCCAAACCTGCAATGAACATTAGAACATGCACAAATACCTGCAATGTAGAGAGGCAAGAAGAGAACAAGCAAAAGAATGAGTAGGGATGGACAGATGCATCACAAAACACGTTTTTTGTTGCTTCAGAAGTTTACACAGAACATCATTTCAATAGTAAAAGGCAAAAACACCATTACAGAGCAGGGGAGGAGGTTCGAACTCCATTTTCAACCCTGGAGAAGAAAAGAAGGGAGGGCAAAGCTAAAAAGATGAACCACACTTTAAAATG
This sequence comes from Taxus chinensis, assembly GCA_019776745.2. Taxonomy (NCBI): domain Eukaryota; kingdom Viridiplantae; phylum Streptophyta; class Pinopsida; order Cupressales; family Taxaceae; genus Taxus; species Taxus chinensis. Next base: position 453,828,866 of record CM034151.1, on the reverse strand, counting down.
AGCCAAATCTGGCTTTTTACAATGCATGGGTCGAGCCCAGGAGAGAGAAACGTTGGAAAATGTGCAAGCCACTCTAACCATTGACCAAAACAAATTCTTCATTAAAATCGGTGGTTGAAACATCACTCTTGGCCATGCTGAAGAAGAATGCGACCCATGTGCATTAAAACTGGTTGTTGAAACATCAGTTCTGGCCATTTGAAGAAGAATGCAACCCATGTGCATTAAAACTGGTTGTTGAAATGTCAGTTCTGGCCATTACCATGCGCTAGAGATGTTTCTTGATTTTATCTCTCCAAACTAAACCAAAATGTAAGATTGACCCTGGAATCGTGTAGAGAATTTTTCCAGCTTTCCATTGATATAAAGAACATGAAAATCCAAGCTCTGGATCGAAAGTTATGGCGATCTGAAGATTTAGGGAAAAAAACAAGCCAAAACGGATATTTGAAATTTTTCCCGCGCTCTGCCACTTGGATGACACGTGTCGGGCACTGATTGGATGAGAAATTCTCTTTCCTAGGCCTCCCGTGGGTTTCCCTTTGAAATTTTTGACTTTTTATAACTTTGGAAAATTTTCCATTTTTCCCCGCGCCCCCGCCACTTGGGACACGTGGCGTGATCTGGTTGGAGGACAGGGGCGTGGGGTCATCCTTGTCTTTTAATTTTTTGGCCCAAGACTTTGCTAAGTTTCCAAAGCTCTCCCCAAGCTCTGAACTCCCCCGCCTTAGGACACGTGTCTTGTGTCTATTGGCTCGGGCCGCCCCTTCAAACCTTTCCCTTTGAAATTTTTTGGCCAAAAGACACTTAGCCAATTTCCATTGCGCTTCCCCTTCTGACACGTGGCACGTTCTAATTCGTCCACGGGCCTCCTTGTCTCTTTTTGGCCACTTCACCTTTTCACATCCCTCATGTCCCTTTGGCCCAGATGTCCCAAACTATCTGGGACAAATTTCTCCGAACCGCCCGATTCGAGCTTCGTTGTTCCTCTTTGCGGTGAAGACACATGGCAAGATTTCATTCGCTCTTGGCTCTTTCGTATTTTCGCATCCCGCGCGTACTTTTGGCCCGGATGTCCCAAACAAAAGTCCCTTGTTTTAGCCAAACCGGCCAGTTTGCGTCCTCCGTGTACTTTTGTCCTGATTGTCCCGGGATCCTTGGGAAAAATATTTCCGAACCGCCCGAAATGGACTAACTTGCGCCAAACTGACCGATCTGTGTCCCACGTGTCCCTTTGGCCCGGATGTCCCAACTGTCTCGTAGACCGCCTGGACAAGGACTTAGCTGATTTTCTTGCTTTTTTCAGCCCCAAGCTTGGCTTTCACATTTTTAAAACTTGCTGGGTTTTCTTCTTGGATAAGAGAGTTAGAAAGAACCCAAGGGGACCCTAGAAACATGATTTTGGGCCTTAAATCAATATACTTTCTCGGGATTGAATAATCTGATGCATGTTATCAAAATTTACCCTGGGGGTGAATTTTGGATAACAGTTTTGGCGACTCAGCGGGGTTATCTGCCTGCTAGATGAAGTTACTAGCTGCCTGAAGCATCCATTGGGCATGGAGTCATGAGTTATAACCTACAAACTGATCTGAACTTTGAAAGCTTCCCTCCGAACTGCTTGAATCCCACCGGACATGGAGTTGTCTTCACCAAAATGCCACTGAAATGGACTGTGCAAGAGCAAAACCAACACCACAAAACTATGTACAGAACTGAAAATCATACATGCTCCAAATGGAACATGCAGAGTGTGCACAAGCACTTCTTCTACTGAAAGCAAACCTACATACTATACTCTACGGAAACAAAGGCAAGCTAAACAAACCCTACAATTGGTTGTGAAAAATAGCTTCCTTTCTTCAAAATTGGCAACCATGCAACTGATTTGGCATTGAACATGGCTGATTGGATGAATGGAAAATCAACAAGAAGCTGGCCTTCCACCCAAATCATCAAGGTATCAGCTAAAGGAAAATTCAATACCTCTTTTAGTTGCTTTGCATTTGGATTGAAGAGGTATGACAGCTGATCCTTGGTACTTTGTATCTCATCCTCATGCTCAGAAGCAAGCATGACTGGTTGTGACTTCTCCTTTGGCTCCAATGAAGCCAAATACCTGATTGGGCAAGGTATGGTCCGTTTGATATGCCCATAGCTCTGATTTTCAACTCCAAAAATGGAGTCTTTTTGTAGACCTCCTTGACTGGATGGTGTGGAAGCGATGGTGAAATTCCTCTGTCCTTTGTCTTCCTCCAATGAAGAACATGAAAGATTAAAATCTTCCAATCTTGGTTCCAAAGAGCTGCTATAAGATGAAGGCTGCTGCAAATGAATGTTCTCCTTCATGACAGCAGACTCAAGTGTTTGGAATGTAGATGATGAAAGAGAGGATGGTGGAAACTCAACCAGCTCTTCTCCATCAAAACAGTCCTCCAAATCTGACAGATAAACTGCCTCATGGCTATCCTGCTGCAAATGCTCCACTTCCTCCATGGTGTCTTCTTGATCTGTAACTTGACCACCATGGTTTCTCTCACCCTCCAACATTGAGTTTGAGAGATCAAACTCCTCTTCAGTACTAGAACTTGAGAGAGGTGAAGTAGAAAGAAGAACTGAAGGTTCTCTTGTAGCCTGTTTTGTGCTCAAAGCCCTTGGATCTACAATTTTCTCCTCCACAACTAGAATGTGCTCCTCTTCTTTTGGATTTGGAGCAGCTTCTCCTTTCTCCAATGTTTGAAGAAAATCTTGCTCTTGATTGAACTCTTCCTCCAGCATGAAGTTTTTCAAGTCAAACTCTTCAATCTGCTGCTCTAGAGGACAAGTTGGGACTGCAAGATCTTCTTCTGAGCTTTCTTCCTTTATGGCTGATTGTGTAACTTGAATTGAATCAGCATTCCCTTCAAATAGAGTGCCAACATGGACACTACTTTCTAAGCAAACTGACTGCTGATCTGCTTCTTATTTTTGCTCTTCTTCTGCTGCCAAAAAATCAGTCTTAACCACCATTTGTTCAACCTTAGCCTCTTTTGTAGGTTTAACCATCAAGGGGATCTTTGTCATCCCAAATTTGGCAGCCCAAACGCTCAAGTTGTCTGTCATTTCTTTTCTATTGGGATCCTCTTCTTGCTGTCATTCATGGCCGATTTTTTCAATTTATTCTTCCCCACATGGAATTGGGAATGCAAGAGGAGGGGTGGGTTGTAACTCAATTGATTTGGCAATTTTTTGTGGTGGTAGAGGAGATGAAACCTCTTATTTCTTTGGGGGAGAGCGTATTTCTTTTAGCTCTTGTGGAGGGGATGACTGTTTGGAAGGAAAAAGGAAAGAAGAATTGAGGTGTGGTGGAAGACTGAGAGGTGGAGACATGGGATCAACATTTGGGATAGCAGATGGGGAGTTTAGAATTTACAATTCCAAATGAGATGATGCTACTTGAGTAATGGGAAGAGAAAAACCAGATGATGGTGTAGAACTTACCCATTGCCAAGGTTGTTCAACAACAAGTGTATAAGCCTCTATTTCTGCTGTCCATTGTGTAAGTTGGGGTAGCATCTTCATCATGAAGTCCAGCTTCTCCTGAGGGCTGAAGTGTCTTGGAAAAGGGCCTCCCCATGGACAAGGAGTCCTGCAACAAATTCTGAAAGCTCTCATTTGAGCTGTTGCTCTGGATTGCACCATCTTTACCTCCATCTTTTGGATTTTCTCTAATAGACTAGCATCTTGCATCTGATTGTCTTCATCATATGCATACTCTTGCTCTTGGAAAGCTCCATATCCAAACTGATTTTGGCATTGCTGCTCATATGGGTATGCATACTGATTTTGAATTTGTTCAAAATGCTGATTTGGAGGATTTAAAAAACATGTTGGAGGTGGGAAACATTGCTGCTCTTGCTAAAAATGTGAATTCCATGATAGAAATGAAGTCATGATTGCACAACTTCATGGAATGGAAAAGAATGAAAGAGATGGAAAGAAATATGGATGGAAATGGATGGAAAATAGGTCTGTAACTTCAGAAATGGGTTGCTGATCAGATGGAGTCACCAGATGTGTTTGCAAGTGCCTCCAAAGGCTGAAATCTTCACAGGAACACACCAACCTGCAAAAGATGAAGTGGAAGACTTCTAAGGTCCCACCCGGCGTGCCAAAACTGTTGATGCAAAATCACAGCACCCCTGGATGTTGATCAGATTTCTAGGTTGATCATACTAGCATCCAGTGTGATTGCATAACATTGAATCCTTTCTCCAAGTGTGGGACTTGAAAAATGAGAAAGGAATCTCCAGAGAAGGCTGGTTCCTATTCCTAAACTACCTACCACAAGCTATTCCAGTGCAGGCAAGCTAATCTAATCCTAATCTAACCATGCCAAGGAGACAGATAGAGAGAGAAAAGGGAAAAACAAAGCCTACACTAAAACGGTGATACACCAGAGAAGGAAAATGTTGAACATCTATCAAAACTGCCATGGAACAAAGAGAGGTGAGTGATGGGAAGGATGGACGGATGCATCACAGGCCCAAGGATAGATTTCACACAGAAAATGTCTCAAAACTCCATTAACACAGCTCCAAACCTGCAATGAACATTAGAACATGCAAAAATACCTGCAATGAAGATAGGAAAGAAGAGAAAAATCAAAAGAACGAGTAGGGATGGACAGATGCATCACAAAACATGTTTTTTGTTGCTTCAGAAGTTTACACAGAACATCATTTCAATAGTAAAAGGTAAAAACGCCATTACAGAGCAGGGGAGGAGGTTCGAACTCCATTTTCAACCCTGGAGAAGAAAAGAAGGGAGGGTAGAGCTGAAAAGATGAACCACACTTTAAAATGAGTGAAATCTAGATTTTTACAATGCATGGGTCGAGCCCAAGAGAGAGAAATGTGGGAAAACGTGCAAGCCACTCCAACCATTAACCAAAACACATTCTTCATTAAAATCGGTGGTTGATACATCACTTCTGGCCATGCTGAAGAAGAATGTGACCCATGTGCATTAAAACTGGTTGTTAAAACGTCAGTTCTGGCCATTTGAAGAAGAATGCGACCCATGTGCATTAAAACTGGTTGTTGAAACGTCAGTTCTGGCCATTACCATGCGCCAGATAAGTTTCTTGATTTTCTCTCTCCAAACTGAACCAAAATGTAATATTGACCCTGAAATCGTTTAGATAATTTTTCCAGCTTTCCATTGATATAAAGAACGTGAAAATCTGAGCTCTGGATCGAAAGTTATGGCGATTTGAAGATTTAGGGCAAAAAAACAAGCCAAAACGGATATTTGAAATTTTTCCCGTGCTCTGCCACTTGGATGACACGTGTCGGGCACTAATTGGATGAGAAATTCTCTTTCCTAGGCCTCCCGTGGGTTTCCCATTGAAATTATTGACTTTTTATAACTTTGGAAAATTTTCCATTTTTCCCCGCGCCCCCACCACTTGGGACTCGTGGCGTGATCTGGTTGGAGGACAGGGGCATGGGGTCATCCTTGTCTTTTAATTTTTTGGCCCAAGACTTTGCTAAGTTTCCAAAGCTCTCCCCGAGCTCCGAACTCCCCCGCCTTAGGACACGTGTCCTGTGTCTATTGGCTCGGGCCGCCCGTTCAAACCTTGCCCTTTGAAATTTTTTGGCCAAAAAACACTCAGCCAATTTCCATTGCACTTCCCCTTCTGACACGTGGCACGTTCTGATTTGTCCACTAGCCTCCTTGTCTCTTTTCGGCCACTTCACCTTTTCACATCCCTCGCGTCCCTTTGGCCTGGATGTCCCAAACTATCTGGGACAAATTTCTCCGAACCGCCCGATTCGGGCTTCCTTGTTCCTCTTTGCGGCGAAGACACGTGGCAAGATTTCATTCGCTCTCGGCTCTTTCGGCTTTTCGCGTCCCACGCGTACTTTTGGCCCGGATGTCCCAAATGAAAGTCCCTTGTTTTAACTAAACCGACCGGTTCGCGTCCTCCGCGTACTTTTGTCCTGACTGTCCTGGGCTGCCTGGGACAAATATTTCCGAACCGCCTGAAATGGACTGACTTGCGCCAAACTTGCCGATCCGCGTCCCACGCGTCCCTTTGGCCCGGATGTCCCAACTGTTCGCAGACCGCCTGGACAAGGACTTAGCCAATTTTCTTTCTTTTTTCGGCCCCAAGCTTGGCTTTCACATTTTTAAAACTTGCTGGGTTTTCTTCTTGGACAGGAGAGTTAGAAAGAACCCGAGGGGACCCCAGAAACATGATTTTGGGCCTTAAATCAATATACTTTCTCGGGATTGAATAATCTGATGCATGTTATCAAAATTTACCCTGGGGGGTGAATTTTGGATAACAGTAACCTTACTTTAAAAGGGTTTAATACATATTTAGCAAGTCATGGGAGTTGGGGGGTATTTTAATTAATCAAAGGTGATTAATTAATAGGTAGGTGTAAGCTTATAGAAGCCATTTAGAAGAAAATTAGTTCGATTCAAGCTATTAGAAAGGGATTAAATCAATTTAATATCAATTTACTAGTTTAAATGAAGGGGAAGACTAATTAATTAATAATAATTAATTAATCAAGATAGAGGAAGTGATAATTAATGGAAGGTCGTTAACTAGGCTATTAGCTAGGTAGGTGACTTAATCAATTAGCATATTGTAATTAATTGACAACAATTAGAGGGAATATGAGCACTTTTGATGATATATTGTCTATTTGCGGAAAAGGAGATAATTAACGCAATTTAAGTATTTAAATTGCTTGGGCGTAATTATAGGTGTCTACAACGAGTGAAAGAGTGTCGTGAATGGGCTTCTGAGAATGGAGCGAAGAATGGGGAATTAACGAAGTGTCATCAATTGGTTGAATCAGAGGAAATGCTAAGTGTAAGCATATTTTAGGTGTCTAAATTTTCTCCTCTTTGGGGTGACGTAAGTGACGTCACTTCAAAGAAAATAGACAAGCATAAACAAGTAGAAACTTTTGAAGGGATAGAAGAAAAATGAGTAAAATGAAGTATGCCCCCTTGATTATCGATGGGGTGATGGAAGAACTTGATCGTCAATAAAAAATATGATAGAAAGAGAATATAAGAAAGAATAGTGTGAAGAAGAAGAAAAGGAGAATGAGGAAGGGGGATTGAGCCACCATCCATCCAAAGCCTTTTAAACAACTTTATTTTTCATCATATTGCTAGTGATCTTCATCATCGGTCCTTATTAAAAAGAATGAACAAAAGTGTAGTATGACATGAAAATCCATATAAGAATAAATGTCCATTGCTAAAAGCACTAACTCCATGCAATATACAAAATTCAATGCAATACGAGAAAGTAAAATATGCCTAACTCCATGCAAGATACATAATGTAATGCAATATGAGAAAGAAAAAGAGCTAACCTAACAGAGAAACATAATACAATGTTTTTATTATCAAGCTTCAGTCCTAAGCTATGTGAATTAATGACAAGTGTTGAAGATGGTTCCCCAAGAAAGGATACAAGCAAAGGGAATAATGGAGGACACTTGGGTCTAATAAAAAATAATGTGCACTACGACACAGTACCAGGTAACTCGTTGTGCCCCAGATTACAAACATAGTAAGCAACTTATCTTTTGTTGATGGAGGTAGATCAAGATGATCCACGAGTCACACACATGAACAAGTGAGAACCAAAGAGTGACATTTTGTAGGATGATTTTCAATTTTTATAAGTTTTCTTAAACATATTTAAATGTTTTTGTGATTTTTATAACATATTTGAATGTTTTTGATGATTTCAAAAGTTTTTTGAAAGTATGTATAGGAAGACAAAGAAACGTGGATGCCCCCAGTGATACAAGGGTAGAATTCCACGTGCATGCACAAGAAAGTGAAGATGTCAAAATTCCCAAGTGATTAGGTGGGAGTATTCAAAGGAAAAATCTTCATAGGTAGAAGCGGGACCCAAGGCCAATATGGATAGGTTCAACATGATGATGAACATAAACCAATGAAGTGCTGGGAAGAAGCAAGGATGCCCCAAGCATAAGTTGGCCTAAAACCACATGATAGAAAGGAAGTTAGAAGATTTTTTTGGTGAAATGTGACAAAGGTGTCCACAAACATGGAAAAATAATAATCTTATACACATGGATGTTCTGAAAAAAGTAGAAGAATGATGTGAATGATATGAATGTACCTTAGAAGCCTTGCGATGAGGAAGTGATTAGCCAAGGGAAAAAATCATGAGACGAGATAAGGACTAAGGCAAGAGTCTAAACAATGTCCAAAAAAAGACACTTGGTAACATACTAATCTTGTTTACTCATAGAGATCCAATGTGTGCACATGGAAATTAATTAACTATTAAAGTGAAGATTAGATAGACAAGTGAAGAAACGCTAGCCAAAGTGTAGGAATTCTTGATTTTGAAAGGAGATTTTGTGAATGGATGGTGGAAGGATAGCCGCACATTACTGCATTGCTAGCCAAATGACCATAGCCTCGATGGAGATGTATTTGATTCTAATCACAACATTGCTCTACTTCTAGTCAGATGTCCATAACCCCGATAGATATTATTGGAAATACCCCAAGAGAGAATAATATATCAATTTACTTTTGCATGTAGCTTTTATATTTTGATTGATTGATTTTTTTTTTGTTTTTTCTTTCTGAAAAATTATTTCAGATCTCTTGTTTGACAAGGGGTTAAGAACCACAAATGGATTGATGAAAGGAGGTGGATGTGATTGTGATGATGAAATTGGCTAGTGTTAACAAATATGTCCAAAAGTTCTTCGATTTTTTTTTATTAGATGTTGAATGTGATAGGATCTCTATGAGGTCATTCATTCTTTAATTTACCAAGGTGATGAAAGACTAAGGTCAAATATATACCATAGAGATAAATATCACAAAATAAGTGTAAATGAGCTAACCAAAATATCGTCGAAGGGATGAAAATGGCAGAAGACTTGTAGAAGAAGAGAAATAAAGGGAAGAAAGAACATCCCTGTGTACGTAATACCTGATTGCAATATTTGATCTTTGTACCTTTGATTTTTGTCTTATGTTTTCTCATGTTTTTTTTATTTTTGCATTGTTTTAGATTTTTAGATTTTTGATAGTTATAGGAGGTTGGGACTAACAAAGTCACTTTGTGTGGTAAGATCCAACAAAAATGTCTGTGACTTCCTTGATAAGGGAGACTAGGCATGTTGGTTTATCAAGCATAATATTTTCTCTGATCTCGATGTTTATGGTGAGCTCATACTGAAAAAATGACTGTGATTTATCTTGAAACATTGATTGTTCATGCGGGATTTGGAGTTCCCCATCCATAGGTTTTGGCACTTTGTGCCATACTTGATGGTTATATTGATGTGCGTTTTTGAATTGCGCATGATTTATAATTTTAAGATTGTTCGAGTTATTGGGGGATTTCAAGCTCTTGTAAGTTTTGACCTGAGATTGATTAAGAAACTATTTGGGTTTCTTATAAGCTGATGCATGACTTATCTGATCTTGAGATGGAGAATAAAGTGAATGTGGACATTTAGAATTGATGTGAGAAATGACCACGGGCTTACCATAACATTTGATAGAAGAAAGATGTGATGGATGAAAAGGATACAGTCCAGGAATTGAAGAGGATGGGCTACCATGAGGTGAGCCACTGATAGAAGATGACAAAGGGCTGCTAGAATATGGCCCTAAGAGGGAAGAAATTGGGCTATAAGGACATGGCCCAGGAATAGAAGATGATGGGCTACCCAAAAATTTCCCATAGATAGAAGAGGATGGAGGGCTACTAGGAAGCGACCCAAGAATGGAAGAAGATAATAAGGGAATACTAGCGGGTGACCCAAGTATAGACAAGGAGGGACTACCAGGAGGGGTCCCATAAATAGAAGAGGAAGGGCTACTAAGATGTGGCCCAATAATAGAAGGTAGTGGGCTACCAAGAGTTGAACCACAAGTAGAAAATGGAGGGCTACCCGGGGGTGGCTCCAGGATAGAAGAAGATGATGGGCTACTCAACATTGACCCAAGGTAGGCTTTTGATTGAGAAATGATGATAGATAATGAATGATTTGGCAATGAGAAGATAGGCCATGGACCAACCCTAGACAGGTATATTTCACCATGCTCAAAGGAAGGTGAAGATGGAATGCCGGAAGACGAATCAAGTTCTATGACCTTTGGTTATTCTTCTACATTCTGACGAAAGGGATCAATTTATTCACTCTGATACGTGAGAGTATCAAGTTCAAGAAAGAACCCTTGTTTGCAATCCTCTAAAGGGATATCATCATGTAGTCTAATTACTCCTTCATTCTAAGAGAAATAAATTGGTAGAGGTTGTTGTTATTTGGCCATAGAAGGTTGAATAGAAGAAACAAGTCCGATAAGTGGGGAAGATTGATTGATAGAAGAAGATGAATCAAGAGAGGAAGTAGGATTGGAGGCAAGCATCTCATAAATGGACGGTTTAGATCTAGTCTTAGATCATTTTTCTAGAAGATGACATAATGTAGGTTGGAAAGTAGGATCGCATAGCCATTCGTTAAGTTGCGACATAGGAGTTGAATTGGGTGATTGACTAGAGGGAATCCAAGTCATGTAAATCTTTGATGGAGGAAGTGGTCATAAATATGACTGATGAAGGAGGTTCTATGAAGAAAGGGAGGACCATGACTCAAGACTTGAATTATATCCTTGATCGATGGAACTTGGAGTCGCATGAGTCTTCAAAAGAGGAAGACATCATTGAGGTGAGTTTGAATAAAGGTCCTAAAAAGGAAGGGAGGACCATGATTTATTATTTGATCTAGGGGTATTTGAACAATAGTTGGGATCTGAATCTTTAGAAGAAGAGTGGGAATTCGAATGGTAGTTTGGATCTGAATAAGAAGAAGAGTGGGGGGAACCTGAATAATAATTTGGATCATATTCATCTAAACCATACCACTGACTATGAGCTAAAGGTGGGGAACAAGGTAATTGAATGGGCCCTCTAGCATGAAGAACCAAATTAGGTTTAGTCATAATGGGAATTTTTTGATGTGAATGCCTAAACCTAGGTTTCATATTTTTGTAAGTGTGAGAAACCATACGATAGTGAGTCATTTTTTGCGTTTTTTAAGCAAAAATTTCTAGACCTAGATAGTGTGATCAAATTCCTTCAAAGGGAAGGAAGTGACATGTCAATTCAGGGAAGCATAATGCCATCCAACTAGACATTCATAAGTATGGAGATAAATGTGTGATTTTTTGAAGAAGTTATAAGGAAAATAGACATCGTGACGACACAATCTCAATGAGATAAAAAATGATTGTCCTAGAAATCAATTTTTCTAGATGAATGGCCACAAGAAATAATCATGCAAGTGTGAAACACAAAGACAATTAATAAGTAAATACTCCCTATGTAAAATGTGTGTGCAAAATGATAGTTTGATGCAAATATGATCAACACAATGTCAATACTTACATCAAGCTCAAAATGAAAAATGTGTAAATATTAATAAAGGGTAGATGTGACTCCCAATAAAAGGATACCACGATGAGTTTAGTAGCCAACAAGGCCTAAATGTCAAAGGGAGAGGATTACAAATGTAAGCCACATAACCACACCAATTGAACACGTTAATCAAGCTTCATGAAGAAGTGAGATATTAGCGCCAAAGTGGTATCAAAACAACACAAACAAAGTAAGTGACACTCTTCAAGATTTTGGACAATGTTTGAAGTTAAACTAAGTCAAAGTATACTAAGGATGTGCTAAAATGTGGGCAGTGTAATGCCACAATGTGGATACTTAGATCATGTTTATGAAAAACACGACGTAAGTATCTTAATTATGTCGAGACAATGTGAACAAGGTAACACGTAATAAAAGGGAGATCAATTGATGAATCAATCGTAACTATGATGATGATCTTGAAATCAAGATCAAGTGGCCATCAAAGATATGAGGACACATCCACACACTTTAAACATTTAACAACTCATCCACAAACATGGATGAGCATAAATGAACAAAAAGTGGTGAACACTATCTATGAAAACACTCCTGAAAGATGCCTTCTACTGTCCCAAATGGGCAACAAGAATGCAAATGTATAAATCAAAAGATGGAAATAAATTAAGCATTACTTGGGTAGAGTTTCGCCTCGTCAAAAGGCAAGAAAGAAACCAAGATAAGTAACATGATGTAAACTCCGTGATGAGATACAATTATATTTAACATAAATGGATTCATTACCATGTTCGAAAAACAAGGTTTTGAATCCAAACAAGTTATTACTTCATGATGGCTTGACATGACAATGAACTAGAAAAGTGGGGTCCAAGACAAAATGACCTCCTTAATAGGATCTCTCAACTAGGTGTCACAAAATTGTCTAATGTGAGCGTGATTCTTTCAAAGAATCATAATGACTGATTTGGGAGTATCTCGGCTTTACTATACCCCCTTCCGATACAATGAGAAACTAGTGCGTTCAGTTATATCATCACTGGAACCATGATATAGAAAATATTTGACTGTAACTCACAATGCAAACTAGTCAAGTGGGTAAGAGGAGCGCTTCTTGTTTCATCCATGAGTTTACTCAGCGATGGATTACTTTAGGGTTCCTAGAACCACCCCCATTGTTGTAGCTTAAGGCGTTATGCCAAAGGGGTTATGTTCTAGTTGAGCGGATAGGTACGTACCCTTTTCCGAAACATGCAATACAATGTGAAGTGAAATGGTGTGTTTTTTTTATCTTACTTAACTTAATGTGGTTTTAAGTAGCACACCATTTGACAACCTATATGAAAACACGTATATTAGAAGGTTTATATCTTGTTTTGATGCCTTTTCTTTGACAAGCATTTTAGGTCCTGTATGAGATGAGTTAGTATTTTTCCATTAAACACCGATATGAAGAAAGAGAATTTACATGTTTTCTTTTGATTCCTAAGATCACCCAAAAGGCGTGAAGGAAGAGCATACAAAATTTGAAAAATTATACTAAAACAAGTTATATGGAAATTACTTCAATTTTAGAAGCATAAAACAAGAGTTTTCAAACATGACAGAAGGTTGTACAAGTATTTTTGATCTCTAAGATTACCTAGAAGGTGCGAGGAGAGAGCATACACACTTTTACAAACCTCGTTTTAGTTAAGGAATGATTTTTAAGTTATGCTAGTTTAAACAAGTAATCAAAACCCTGCACTTGCTTTGTTAGACTTTAAAACCTTTGAAATTTCAAAAATAATCTTACAGCTTGGGAAAGTAAAGTTTCAATTTGTACACAGACACCTGCGCACCAAGAATGACACCTGTGCACTCAAAATGACACCTATGCACCCCTGCCAATAGATACGTGCCCCAACCAACATGGACGCATGGTAGAGATTTATGACAATGGGTCTCAACACTTACACAGGCCTGTTTGATAGGTACACTAGGGTTTCAACACGGATGGTCTCAACCCAACGGATACGCCTGCAAGTAAAATGAATTAGAAAAATACATTGAGCCAGAAAACACTAGCATGTCAGGAGACATGGGAGCACCCAAGGGTCAACATGGACGTGTATGGTGTAGACACCTATTTTTGGTATAACACCCCTTAGTCATCTCATATTCACGTAATTTCCATTCTTGCTTCTCTTTTTCTTAAATTAAATGAAATCCCATCTATTTTCTCACCTTGTTTAATTAATTATTAAATAGGCTCCATATAAACCCATTTAATAATTCAACTTTTGGCATTATCCCCATCTCTCACAAATTATTCAATCCATGGGTATTAATACACCCATCCGACACCCCTTTCGAAATGGAATCTATCATCTCACCTACCATGTCAATCATGCTCCCCACTCCATATAATTATTCAAGTTGTGGTCCCTACATGATCACATCATATCTCTTAACTCGAGTTACTCTACCCAACCCTGGTTATCTGTTAACCCCAATCTAACCTCACATCTAAGCTATAAATATGGGTTTTTCCCCATATTTGAGGGAGGAAGAAAAAGTTAGGAAATTTGGGTGAATGTTGAGGAATTTTAGCCATTTATCATAATATTATTATTATTCTATGTTTATGATAACATGTGGAATTTCCATGATACTCTACTCGTGATCTGGTTCATGTGGTGAGAATCATGTTGCACGCATCTGATCAATAACACCATCTGCATACCAGCATCTTTTAGGTTCTTTTGTTTATCAATTTGCATGTTATCTGTTTGGACTGTATTTTATTATTATTCTTATTACACAAGGGTTGACAGCCATCGAGGGAGTTAACGCTTCCCGAATTTGATTTGTCAAGAAACCCCCACATAAAATCTCTAATCAATATTTCTCTAGTGTATGTGAGCTGCAGGTTTGCTGGGATCACACTGAGGAGTCCGATATCAAGTTTGTGCCCGTATCATCCATCGTCATCTCCAAGGTACTAAGCCCTTGTATACTTGATGTTGTTTAATGTTTCTTAATAACTTGTACACTCATTTGGACATGAAGCTGGAAACTTAGATCAACATTTGGCATGCCTGGTGGGACCAGATCGAAGTTCTAGTCATGTTTTTTCTTGCTCACTTTGTATAAGTGTCATATGTATCACATTTATTGTATTTTATGTAGATCAAGAATTTCATGCTTGTTACCTGTCCAAGTTAATGCACCAAACTAAACACAAAAACCCTGAAAAACTCCAATAAAATCGATACCTGATGGATAAGATCCGAAGATGTAGACAAATGAGGAAGCCGATGTAGATAAGACGGGCGCACACGAGCAACTCGCACAATAGATCCGTGTATCCTGCAAAACACCGATGCTTGACAGAAAAAGACCCACGTTAAAAGATATTTAGGTGGACTGCCCGAGAAGCGGGTCCGGGAAGCGATAAGCTTCCTCGGCGGATGTCAGTCCACGTTTTTAATTAAGAAAAGAAGCATACATGATAAAAGATGTAAGTAAAAATCTAGATTTTCTGATTGCAATAATAAGACATAATCTAAACAGCAGACAGAAAGTACAGAAAATAGGGAACTATGAAATAATGCCAGATTTGTGTTACCTGTATCCCTTTTACCTATCTGCAGGGAAATCGGTGTCGACTGGGTAGAATCGGCGTCGATTGAGACGGATCGGCGTCGACTGACTAAGATCGGCATCGATTGAGATAGATCGGCATCGACTGGGTAGAATCGGCGTCGACTGGAGGCAGATCGATCAATCAGGGACTGTGCGATAAGATTCGGGAATTAGAAGGTGAATGTGGCCTGCTGGATGTGCCGAAGTTGGCGAGACACTGGAACAGAGTCACCAGATGATAGATGGTGGTGTGCGATGCTGATGTGACAGGGACAGAGTAACGGTGCTCCTCTTAGGGATTGATTCGGACATGATCTGCCCTAATTTGATACAATTGATGCTAAGAAGATCTCTCTTTCTCACAACCTGTATCTCTCTCGCTCTCTGTTCGTGCGTAAGTGCTTCCTTTTTTCGTCTGTTCGCTTTTCGCTCGTTCGTGGTCTCTTTTTCGGTCCCTAGAACTGAGTTCTAGACTCCTTTTATAATTGGCGCCGCTCCTAGAAAATCGGCGCCGACCATATGGGTCGGCGCCGATTGCGTAATAGACTCCCGAGATGGCCAAAATGAGCGATTTCAAGAAAGATAAGATTTATCCCGAATACGGGAAATATCCCGCTTAGGGAAGAAGAAAAATAGATGTGATACATAGATAGGATAAATTTGGGGTGGATAAGTGATTAAGATGCATGGGAAGAAGCGTAATCAAATATTTAATATTTAATCACTCATGGGTAAGATGTGATGGGGTGAATTAAATTTGGAATAAGTGATTAAATCACAAATTGGATAATATCCCAAGGGGATAGTTGGTGACGTAAAACGTGCCCCAGGTTACCTAAGCAAGCAAATGGATGAGAGGGACACTAAATTGAGTAACCAATTTTAAGTGTCTACATTTTGCCCCTTTTTGTCAAGTAACTTGCGATAAGCAAGGTTATGAGACAAAAACAAAGGGATGGAAGAAGGGAAGAATTTGTGATGATGTGATCCCCCTCAAACTAGGGATGGGATGGATGATAGAACAGACGATCCCAAGTTTGAAAAAGGTAGAGGAAAAAAAGCAAGGTGCCCCAGTCGGATGCCTGGAGTAGATATGATCATTGATGACGCATAAAAATAAATAAAAGGCAGCAACCTAAGGAACTCACATTGGTAGGGCAAACTAGCTGGTCTCCTCATGAGATGACGTTAGTGCCTACAGACCCATGAGGGTAAGGAGAACTGCAAAATAGTCAGCATCTAAAGAGAGACACATTGGTATGGACAACTAGACGGTCTGCAAAGCAGACGACGTTAGCGCCTACAGACCCGTTTAACTCTAAGCTGCCAGAAAGTACGAGTGTCCCACGCGAAGGGAACAAACCCGAAATAGATAAGGATATCTAAAAAAAGTGCCAAAAGGGCAAAATTCAGCACACAACAATGATCGATAGATAAGTAAGCCAAGCATCAACACTATGGCAAAGAGATATAGAAAATCGGCGGCGACCAAAATAATCAGCGATGACTATAACAAACGGCGTCGACCCAAAAAATCGGCGCCGACCAATCCAGGCACATATAAATATGCGAACGAAAAACGTAAACGATTTATTTTCAACGTGATAATTGATTCAGAGAGAGATAGATTTGTGGTTTGAGCATCATGGAAGCCTCTGGGAGTGGTCAGAAGCGTAGGAGGACACGACCTGGGGTAAGTGGTCATTCTTGAACCCACTTTTCTTAATTTATTTTTTTTTGTTTGATTTTTTTCTTGCATGGGAGGCCGGGGTTCGGTTTATGTCCGGCCAGGCAGTCGGCGCCGATTGGTTTAATCGGCGTCGATACGTTTTGGATCGACGTCGATTGGTATTAATCGGTGTCGACTAAAATGAACGACGCCGATTTTACCAAATCGATGCCGATTGAAAGATATTCATTTTTTTTTTATGGTTTGGAAGATGTTGATTTGGTGAAATAAGAGACTAAATTATGTTTGTGATGTCGTGGGATGCAGGCCACGAGAGGGTATTACATATGAGGGAGCCATCCCTGCAGCTATGTGGAGATGATTCTTCCTGAAATGTGACAGATGCAGCCGACAACATTAGAGCTAGCCGGGCTTGGGGGTTTCCGATATATAGATGAGTGCCACGAGATGTGGAAGCTCATGTGGGCATTAGGCACGGTTGGAACGGGGACAGCCACACGTGCACTTTTTGGTTCAGGACGGGTGAGATGACTTCACCAATGAGGATATATTCAGGATCCTGAAAATTACAGATTGTGGGACCCGCTTGAGAGAACACACCAGGGGAGAAGCAGAGCAGAGGGACTGTGCGATTATACAGAGGAGGGCAGACGATTCTTGAGGATAGGTATCTTGGGGCAGTGAGGATGGATTAGCCTCACAGTTACAGGCAGGATAGACACCTCGGAGCAGGCGGATAGCCATTGATTCAGATGGCGATATCCTATTGCCTTGCCAGAATCAGGAGGGTGGGGAGATTCCATTGTTACTAATTAGACGTGTCTGCGACATCTTGCAGTACAGAAAGTGGTTTGCCTTCGCTGATGCCGATAGCTCAAATATATCATGAGTATGGATGTACACCACGGACGGAGGACAGGGATTGAGTGTCAGTTTTTTGTGCTCCATTGCTGGGCACATATTGAGCACATTAGCGGTGATAAGGCATCCGGGATTCCTTGGAGGCAAACAGCAGTGGGAGGGCATTGATTATGGATTTTGGAGATGGCGGGCTAACATGGCCGCAGGAGATAACAGGTATAGGACAAGCCAGGTGGTACTCTGAGCGTTTCAGGCCGTTTACACCAGATAGGTCATCTGGAGACCATATCAGGCATTCCCGACAGGGCCGGTAGGAATGCGCACTTGGTAGCATTGAGACGGAGTAGGGTGTCAGGGGCCGGCAGGCAGATATGTGGGGAGCGTGGTCCGTTCATGAGGTCTTGAGGAGGTAAGCCTCCATTAGTACAAATAGTGCCGGCCACTTTCAGCCATATAGGCGGGATAGCAGAGAGCCGGATTGTGCCGATTTTGATCCCGGCAGACCCATTGAGAGAGGCCCCCCCACCCTCCACAGACAGTGATGATGACGCGGGGGGGGGGTGGATGAGGGCTACGCAGCATGGTACGACACAAGAGCTTCCACGACATCTCCCGCCCTCTATAGATGCTGATGAGGAGGACATAGCTGCTATGCTGGACAGATTAGAGGGAGAGCATGCCACCCTCACACAGACACATCAGGTAGCTCTGGAGGAGATCAGGGCTTTGACGGAGGAGAGGGATGCCCTGATTGTGGAGAGAGACACCGCTCGCCAGGAGCGAGATACAGCGATCCAGCAGAGGGACCGCTACCTTCGGCACAGGGAGGCCCTCAGGGCCAAGTATGGGGAGACAGGTGCCACATCAGAGTCTGGTACATAGGGTACGACCCTAGGAGGGGCACCACCAGCAGCGCCAACAGCCCCAACAGCACCAGCAGCATCGTTACGAGCACCGGGTACTGTGAGCCTGAGCACATACCAGTCTCTCCTCGCTGAGGTGAGATACTACGAGGATGCCCTAGCGCAGCATGCCCCAGATGTGCCTCAGTACGGGGCGAAGAGGAGAGCAGCGACGGCTACGGCGAGTGGAGCCTCAGGCGGAGGGAGCACTGGGAGAGATCGAGGTGGGCCGAGACCTCCAGCAGCAGGTGCATCGAGCTCGATAGGCGGCGGTCAGGAGAGACAGCCAGGTGCAGAGGAGGGTGGAGGAGATAGTGTCCTCCACGCTTCAGATTTTACTATATAGAGATTTGATAGATTTTGTATCTGTATAGTGATGTAGCCTCGATTGGAAGGCATTGTTTAGATGGCTTGATTGAAAGCCACCCATTTTTGTACAGACACATATGTATATATAGATTCATTATTTGTCATATAATTGTACTCATGCTTTAATTTTGGATATACATGGATAGATGGATATAGATATAGACTGATAGAGGATAAAATAGATGTGATTGGATATATAGATATAGACTGATAGATGATAGAAATAGATGTGATTAGATAGATTGATATGTGGATAAAATAGATGTGATTGGATAGATATAGACTGATAGATGATGGAAATATATGTGATGTGGATATAATTTGATAGATGGATGTGATGAACTTGGATGTACTGTGTTTGATGTTTGGATTAGATATGGATAGATATAATGTACCTTGGATGTACATATTTTAAATATTTTGATGGATAGATAGATAGATGTGTTTGATGTATAGATTAGATATAATGTACCTTAGATGTACATATTTTAAATATTTTGATGGATAGATAGATAGATGTGTTTGATGTATAGATAGATGTAATTTTAATGAGAAATGAATAAAGATAGATGTTTTGATAGATAAGAGGAATTTTGATAGAAGATAAATTGTGATTGAATTAACATGTGAAATGTCAATTTAATTTAACAGGATACTCCTTGCAAGAGCCAAAGATGTAAATGGAAAACAAACAACCGTGACTTAGAAGAGAAGACACTCGGAAAAGAAGGGAAATGATAAGTCGGACTTCCAACCGACCATAGATAAAATCCAGATAAGAAACCGAAAGACCAAGCATACAAGGCCCTATATAAGATTAAAATAAACCTGACACTAACTAGTCGCAAACCAGATCTAGGATAGAAATGGAAAGAAAAGTAAGTATCTTGTCGGAATTTACAAGGGACAGGATACATGTCCATGATAGGAAAATAGGATTCTCCATATGATCGACAAAAGGTCTTAAATCTCAGCTTCAATCATGACTTTGACAGAAAAGCAAACTGATCAATGCAGGAAGTTTTCTTGATATGGAAAGATTGATCGATGCGGGAAGTCTTTCAGTGATGCTAAAAAGTGTATAAACTGACTGGAAGGCTGATTGATTACAAGAAGCCTTGAATATTTCTTTGAGAAACAGCCGTCCTTCAAGGGAGCGGTCTGTATTTTGAATTTTAATGATAGCCATCCTTCGAGGGGTATGGTCTATTTTTTTTGATTCACTTGATAATGTATGGATAGCTGTCCTTCAAGGGATCAGTCTATCTTTTGGATAGCATCTTTTTTTTTTTTTTTTTTTTGAAACTCTTTGGAAGAAGCTGAGTTTAGACCTAGATAGATCAGATGGAGGGGAAGAGAACATAGAAGAACATGTACTCATGCCCCGAGTAGATCCAATTAAGATAAGTACTTGGGACAGATGAAGTGGTATTAAGATTAAGGTATTCCTACCATGAGGAGGAACATATCCAAAAGAAACGTGCAATGAGTAGAGCCGCGATACTCATATTTAAGGTAAACGAGGCAATAGGCGGAGAACCACACGATTTCAAATCACCACAAAAGTAGATGACTGGTTATTAGGACGGATGGAAGATCTGAGTTGCGACTAGATTTGTGTAAGATAGATTTTAACAATAGAAGGGCCGTAGATGCAAGGCATTGAGAGGTTCCGCCTCAGGTACACCATCCATGGAAGATAAACGATAAGCCCCAGACCCATATTTATGAGTGATAATGTAGGGGCCCATCCAGTTGGGAGCAAACTTACCACGTTGACTTCTTTCGAGTGTAGTGACATTTTGATTTTCCTTAAGAACAAGGTCACCAATTTTGAAGTCACGGTGTTGCAAGTGCTTGTTGTAAGCACGTTTGACACGCTCAAGATAGACCTGATGATGCTCAAGAGCGTTAAGACGCCGCTCATCTAATAATTCAAGTTGTGCTAGATGATTTTGACGATAATCCTCATCGGAGACAAATTCTCTGAGAGAAACACGGAGAGATGGGATTTGGACTTCCAAAGGAAGGACAGCCTCAGACCCATAGACGAGAGAGAGAAGGGAGTAGCACCAGTAGGAGTACGAATGCTAGTCCGATAAGCCCAGAGAGCAAAAGGGATATGTAATGCCAATCCCTACCAGCTCGACTAGTTACCTTTGCGAGGATATTACGCAAAGTTTTATTGGATGCTTCAGCCTGACCATTAGCTTGAGGATAGTATGGAGAAGAAAAACTGAATTTGATATTGAAAGCGTTGCAGAGATTCTGCAAATCAGCGTTCTTGAAAGACTTACCATTATCTGTGATTAGCTTATGTGGAACGCCAAAGCGACAAATGATGTGTTGATAGACGAAATCAACTATGGGTTTAGCCTTTGTTGAAGAAAAAGAGGGATAGCTTCTACCCACTTAGTAAAGTACTCAGTGGCAGTAATGATAGAATGATGACGCTGTGAAGAACGGGGATTGATGAGACCAATAAGATCAAGACCCCACTGCGAAAAAGGCCACAAATCCGCCGCAGGTTGCAAAGCCTGACTAGGGATGTGCGTGAGATTGGAATGTTGCTGACACTTGACGCACTTCTTAGTGTATTCACAACAATCTCGATTAAGAGAAGGCCAATAATACCCCAAACGTAAAATGCGCTTAGCTACAGCTAAACCACTAAAATGTCCACCACAGATACCGTCATGGACCTCCTGGATGGCTTTAGATGATTCATGGGTTTTGAGGCATCGAAGCAAAATACCATCAAAGCCGCGTTTGTAAAGAATCCCGCCTAGGATAGTATAGCGATTGGTGCGTTGGACAAAAGACCTTCTACCATTGGAAGTCAGATCTGGAGGAAGGATCGAATGAGATAGATAATCAACAATCTGTTGATACCACTCATCCTGGGTATGGGTTGTGACAGCATTGATTGAAGTTTAGTTGCCCAAGATAAGATGGTTGATCTAATCGTTGCACAGCCACATAAAGACGCGAGTCTTCGGTAAAAGGCGGGATAAGTGAGGCTAATGAGGCCATGGTATCTGCGAATCGATTTGCAGTGCGAGGAATGGCTTGGATAGTGAACTTATCAAAAGATTGGAGTTGAGCAAGAACGATGTCACGATATTTTTGAAGGATATCATTCTTGCATTGATAGACACCCGTGACCTGATTAACGATGAGTTCAGAATCACCGAAGATGTCAATATGACGAGCGCCGAGATTAATGGCATTTTGAAGACCTAAGACAAGAGCTTCGTACTCAGCCATATTATTGGTGCACTCAAAGTTTAATTTGTGTGCAACGGGATAGGCGTACCCCAAGGAGGAATCATCACGAAACCCGCACCTCCCCCTTGCTGGCATTTGGATCCATCAAAGAAGAGCTTTACTTTTAAATGGAGATAGACCAAAATCAATTTGTTGGATATATTCATCAGGGAATTGAGCAAGGGGGATCTTGAGTGTCTGGAAGAGGAGCATCAGCTAATTGATCTGCAATAACCTGACCCTTGATAGCCTTTTGCGGGAAAAACTCGAGGTCAAATTCAATCATAAGCATGAGCCAACGAGTGATACGATCATTGTGATAAGGCTTTGCATGAATTGTCTTGAGGGGATTGACACTTGTGACAATGTAAGTTTTGTGATTAAGGAGATAATGACGAAGCTTAGAAGTTGCAAAGAAGAGAGCGCAACATAGTTTTTTCAGCTTCGGAGTAACGTGTCTCATACTCATGGAGGGTGCGACTGATGTAATAGACAGCTTGTTCTTTACCACAAGTGTCCCGATGCGAGATCATGGCTCCCAGAGCATGGTCAGTCACAGAGATATAAAGATAGAAAGGCTCCCCCTCGCGTGGAGGTGTAAGCACGGGTGGAGAAAGAAGATAAGCTTTGAGATCATCAAAGGCCTTTTGGCAATGCTCATCCCATTCAAAATGAACATTCTTACGGAGGGAGATGGTGAAAAGGTTGACAACGGTCCGACAATTGGGAGATAAAAACGACGCACTGATTGAAGACGTCCTTGGAGACTGCGGAGTTGCTTCAAGTTAGACGGGGGAGGCATCTCAAGGATGGCTTTTTATTTTTGCGGGGTCGACTTCAATACCCCTGATGGAAATGATAAAACCTAAAAGTTTACCAGTGAGAACGCCAAATACGCATTTAGATGGATTTAGACGAAGACAAAGCGGATAAGCCTCTCAAAGAGAGGTGCAAGGATGAAAAAGATGATCCTGACGACGTTTTGGACTTGCCGAGGAGATCGTCAACATAATCTTCCACAGTTTTGTGCAAGAGATCATGGAAGATGTAGGTCATTGCTCGTTGATAGGTTGCTCCTGCGTTCTTAAGACCAAAAGGCATGACACGATAGCAAAAGGTCCCCCAAGGAGTTATGAAGGAAGTCTTATGTTGGTTCTGGTGCGATGAGGATTTGATTATATCCAGAGAAACCATCCATAAGAGAAAGCATCTCATGACCCGCAGTTAAATCTACGAGTTGGTCGATATTAGGTAGAGGAAAATCATCTTTTGGACAGGCAAGATTAAGATCCCGGAAGTCGGTACAAATTCAAATTTTCCCAGTAGCCTTAGTTACTGGTACTACATTGGACACCATTGTGGATAATCGATGGGTTGGATGAAGTTAGCCGAGAGCAAGCGCTGTAATTCTTCTTTAACAAGAAGGGCTACTTGTTTAACTGGTTTGATGTTGGGAAGGGAAAACGATATTGTGGACCACATATAAGGGATCGAGTCCTGGCATATACTCATATGACCAAGCAAAGGCTTGACATTTAAGAAAATTTTAAAATCCCCTAACTGGTTTGTAAAATAAATGGGTTGGATGACCACATCCGAGGATACGAGGGTCTCAGAAGTCCTTACTTAACTGGTATAGGGTGGCATCCTCGTCAATTTTTATGACTGGTTTTGGAAGGGTAAAGAATATTGGTGAAGAACAATGTTAACTGGTTTTATTGGGGATCGAATCCCTCTGCTAGCTGACGTTAATGACGAAGGGCGAAAGGCGGGGATTATACCAAACAGTCTTTGGTAACTTAAGTTGCTCAACGTGTTGTGAGCAGATGACGTTGAGTGGCAGCTCCAACTATCCGCTCATCACACGTTTTAAGGTAGTGTTATTGATTTGGACTGTGAAAAGAGGTGATCCTCCAATCTCTGAAAGACAGAGGAGGGAATTTCACCGTCTTCAAAAGAAATGGTGGTTGTGGTCTTTCAATCCAACAACCCCTCGAAGGGCTGGGTCATCCGAATTCACTGCGATTCGACACAGATTATCAATCAATCTTGGCGATGTTGTGGAGAGTATTGGATGAGGTCAAGAAGAGACATTTTGACCCAGCCTGGTAATTGTTTCATAACACTCTCCTCAACAGACACGGGAACTTAGCCCGAGGTGCGCCGAATAGAGACCACCTGGGTCTGAGGACTGATGAGAAGGAGACCACGCCTTCAGGGGCTGCAGAACTGACAACCCGTGGGTCGAGAGCGAATGAGGAAGATGGTTTATCATAGTGTTGGGTCAGTGGCATATGGATTGTGTCATTTTGGGAAGGTGGAAATCCAAATGGAGTGGGACCACTATAGGTCGAGTGGATTGTTTTGGGGTCAGATGAGGCCTGAAGGTGGACAGAGGTACTTGTTCCTCCTCCTCACACAAAAGGTCACTTTCATTCCAAAAGGTGCCTCCTGACACGGCTTGAGAGCTTTACATCCTCAGTATCATGACCCAGGGTAACAGTGGTAAGCACAAATCAATCAGAGTTTCACAGGTAGGGTTTAACTCCTTTAGGGTTATAAGGTTTAATCGGAGGAAGGGTTTGGATAAGATTGGATAAGTTTGATGAAGATTTCGGTATAGAATCCGGAGATGATAGGAGGATAAAGATGATGAAGGTGGTTCTTTTACATTAACCGCTTGCCGAGGTCAAGAACTTGCATGTGGTTTAATAAAACAAAGTCGTTTTAGAGGAATCCTCTTATTTGTTTGGACCTTTGGAGGAGCAGTCTTGGGCACTGATATGGGAGTCATTTGATACATGTTGACTTTGGTGGAGGAGGAGCCCTAAAATAGATTTTGAAGATGATGGAGATGTGACAAATTTTTGGCGGATCTTTGGAGACACAGGGGGGTTGGGCTTGGTCAATTTACTGATGATTTAGATAAATGTCAGTTAGAAGAGCAGAAACTCCCCAAAGTAGGTGTAAATTCGGGAGGGAGCATAGGGTGCCTTGGTTTTTTGGTAATTAATGATGATGATCCTGAGAGGAGATGGACGTCTTTTTAGTAGGTAGGTCATTTTTTCGGGGTATGGGTGAAGAATGTGTTGTAGAAGAAGACGATGGCTTTGATAAGTGTGTAGAAGAAAAGCCTTCTCAGTGGTCCAAATCCCATCGTTTATGAGGCGTAGAGAGAGATTTTTGTGGACAGAGCACCATAGTCTTGATGGTCTGAAATGCTGGCTTTTCCTTTTTAAAGGATGGTGACACTTCACAATTCAAACACATTCAACGCCATACGGTGATTGTAATCTTTTCGGAGGAATGAGGTGGGGAGTACTGATGGTGTAATGTTAGATTGGTTGTCTCGTTTTGGTCCGGAAACCAAGTGGAATATGTTGGTTGCTACTTTCTTGATTTTTTTCCTTACTAGGGTGAAGTAACATTGGTGATGAAAGAAGGGGGTGATGAAGAAGCAGTTCCTTGCGAAGGTACTACTTCTGAATGCCGTAATCATGGGTTGAAACTACTGTAGGAAAAGAGATAGGAAGGTCCAAATCGAAGACGCTTCCGTCGAAGTCGGCACGATTATAGGTACTGTTAACCAAGGACATAGTTGCAGCGGGAATGGCAACAGAAGTGATGTGCATGTAGTGGAAACTCAAGGTATAGTAATTGCCATCGAGTATTGAAGAATGTCTGAAGAATTAGACAGCTGGGATGACACTGTCTTGGGTTTGAAGTAGGGTCCCAGAAACAAAGAGCGGAAAAGAGACTCCTGTGGCTTAGTATGTAGGAATATTCAAAGATGGGCCATCTGAAGATTGGACTCCAGTGGATAGATGAAGTGGAAGGAGGTTCTGATTCGACTATTGATGTGTTTGCAGATGGCTTTGGTTTCCCGGAGAAGAATTCTCTTCGGGTAGAGATGAATTTGATGGTATGATTGTGTTGTTTTTTGAGACTCTGACGCATTATGGTTCGGGCATGTGTGGGAAAAGGTGGCTAAAAACAAAGCGCCTGAATTTGGGGGGATCATTTGGTTATCCAGAATGATCTCGCCTTTATCCATGATTTCTGGACAAGATTTTTGAAATGCTGCAATCGTTCGATTTCCTGACCCTTGGTTTCGATAGGATAGAATCATTTTCCCTATACCAGAATGGGCGTTCTCCTCTTCTCACTCTTCTCGCTTTCATCAACATCCCTACTGGGGGGAAGTTCGATCATGCGAACTTCCAGCATGTTTTCTAAGATAGAGGCATATGATTCCCCCAATAGAGCGATAGGATCGCGATTATGAAGTCCCTTTTTCGGAGGGAATGAGGGGTCTCTTTCGTGGTGTTTTGATTAGAGTATGTCGGCTCGTGGGCTGTTTTTTCTAGTATATAGAGTGGTGGATCCTTGCTTTTTTGTCTTTAGAAGGGGAAGAATTTGGTTTGGTAAACCGAGAAAAATCTTGGTTTAGATTTAGAGCAGAGTTTTTAAGCTTCCCTTGTCTTCAATGGCGCTAGATTCAAGTTTGCGTGCCATCGTGAAGGCTTCTTCAAAAGGTCCTGGAAGTTTGGATCCTTAAGTAGAAAGAAATTTGATAGCACACAGATCGAGTACACCTTGAATTTGTTGGGATTGAGAAGGGAGAAAGACAATTGGTTATTAGCCTCTCCACGAGCGACAAGTCCCCTGCAATAGATCATCATCGAATTGGTCGAATGTTATAAAGATTTGTGACGATTATCTTATGCTGATATTTATTGAAAAGGTTTTCAACAAACATTTGGGCCAATTGAGAGAAAGAAAACAGGGAAGTTGAGGAATGTTATTGTAACCTCTAAGCAGTGAGGTCCTTCTAGAGACATAGGAAGGTACGGAGCAATAAGCTCCTGATCCGACTATGAGGTAGCAGCATGTTGAATGCTCGCAAATGTTGTTGAGGGTCTTCCCAACTATTAAATTTTAAAATTTAGGAAGTTCCATTGGGAGGAATAGGCTTTAAAGCTACTGATGGGTGAATGGGTCATTACACCTTCTTCAACTTATTAATACACACCTTGAAGATAATAATGTCCCTTGGACCATAACTTTTGATAAACAATGTTACAAAGTTAGAAATGGAACTAGAGTGGTTCTAACTTCTCCTTATCAGGTTTATGAAGATGTTTCTCAGGTTCAAGGATTCTAGAATTGTAAAGGTGAATTCACATATCAACTCATTGATCTTGAGCCCATGACTGTCTTATGTGATCCAGAATGAGCTCGCCTTTATCAATGAATTTCTGGACAAGATTTTTGAAAGTCTGACATCGTTCGATGTCATGACCCTTGGTTCTATGATAAGGATAGAAATCATTTTCCCTATACCAGAATGGGCGTTCTCGGCTTTCATCAACATCCCTAATGGGGGGAAGTTCGATCATGCGAACTTCCAGCATTTTTTCTAAGATAGAGGCATATGATTCCCCCAATAGAGCGAAGGATCGAGATGATGAAGTCCCTTTTCGAGAGGATGAGGGGTCTCTTCGTGGTGTTTGATTAGAAGTATTGTCGGCTCGTGATGTTTTTAGTATGATAGAGTTGGTGGATCCTTGATTTTTGTCTTTAGAAGGGGAAGAATTTGGTTTGGTAAACCGAGAAAAATCTGGTTTAGATTTAGAGCAGAGTTTTAGCTTCCCTTGCTCAATGGCGCGAGATTCAAGTTTGCGTGCCATCGTGAAGGCTTCTTCAAAGGTATGGAAAGTTTGGATCCTTAAAGTAGAAGAAATGTGATTAGCACAAGATCGAGTAAACAACTTGATTTGTTGGGATTGAGGAAGGGAGAAAGACAATTGGTTGATTATCCCTCTCCAACGAGCGACAAAGTCTGCAATAGACTCATCATCGAATTGGCGAATGTTATAAAGATTTGTGATCGAGATCTTATGCGTGATATTTATTGAAAAGTTTTCAACAAACATTTGGGCCAATTGAGAGAAAGAAAACAGGGAATGTTGAGGAATGTTATTGTACCAGTCTAAGGCAGGTCCTGCTAGAGACATAGGAAAGGTACGGAGCATAAGCTCCTGATCCTGGACTATGAGGTAGCAAGCATGTTTGAATGCTCGCAAATGTTGTTGAGGGTCTTCCCAACTATGAAATTTTGAAAATTTAGGAAGTTCCCATTGGGGAGGATAAGGCTTGAAAGCTACTGAGGGGTGAATGGGTTCATTACACACTTCTTCAAAGGAGTATGAAGGACGAGCCCCTTTTGTGGAGGCTTCCAAGTCTGTGATTTTCTTGAAGAGAATTTGAACCATGTCAGATTGAGGAGGAGGTACATTGGTATGTCCTACATAAGAAGTAAGTGGTGGATGTTGTTGGGGTGTCAATGGAGGATTCATCTGTTGATGGATAGGATGATAAGAGGAATAACCAGGTGTTCTGGGTGACACCGGGTGGGGTATTTGCTGTGAGGTGGCTTGCGTATAGGCAGGCTGTGAGATAATAAGTGATTGAGAAAATGAAGGTTGGATGACGGGTGGAGCCTGTGATTGGTGGACTCCTATGTTTGTTGATTGGATCAGGACAGATTGAGGAACATGGGTGTTGGTTGGATTGGACATGTTGGGGAACAAGACCTGAAAGGGGCCTTCTACTGCCGGATTAGGTATTAAGGGTGCCGATGTTAAAGGATGGGTGAAGGTCACAGTTGCTGGAATATTGGAAGAAAGACCCCCTAGAGGACGAGAAGTAGGAGCCAACTGACTATTCGGAGGGGGTTGGCTCATGAAGAGGTACTGACCTTGGGACACAATGGAGGGCATAGATGAATTAACAGTAATATGCGGGTGTGCAGACGCATTCATTATAGCCAGGGCAGAAGACTTCTCAGAAGTAGGTTGTGGAATACTCGAGGTAACTGCGGTGTTAGGAATAGGTAAGACTATTTGAGAACTAGTCGATATGGTAGGTGGAAGAGAAAAGGGAGGCATAGGGGCCTCGCTCTTCTCTGTGACTCGAGGCAAGAGCGACGATGCCAACTGCTCTACAAAGGCTTGGGATGATCCATGAGGGTAATCATACACTTGTTGGATTGGTGGTCCTTGATCAGATATTTGAATAGATTTGTGTACTAGGTAGTCCATGAGGGCTATCGGATTGCGTTCGAGGAATGCCTGGAATTCAGGATCCCCGCGGGGAACATACTCCGAGCCAGATGATATTTCCGAAGGACTAGGGGAAGCTGGACGTGATGGGATTGCCTTGGATTGATAGAAAGGATTATATGACCAGGATGGGGAACCAACTAACAGCGGTCCCGAGGAAGATTGGGGGGGTGCCGAAACCTCCACACTAGTGGTGATCTCGGAGGAAGAAGGAACCAGTTGAGCCATCCTTCTAGATTGTGACTGAGTGATAACCGTCATAAACACGCAGAAAAGAAGATTGACCTAACTAATGCACAGAAAATTCAAGCAGCGCAAGTGATTATCTCCTTTAAATTTTGATGCTTTTAAGAAAAGAAAATGTTAGGGAAGGCTTTTTAGAACAGGAACTACTCAGATAGCCAAACTAAGGATGGTTTGGGTAATGTTTGGTGAGGAGTCCCGAAGGCACTTCAGTAAAAGACCGGTACGTGGCTTGATATAGGGGCCTACCCCCGCACTTCACACACCGCTGCGATAAGGGAGTCGGGTGCTTTGCCAATATATACCAAAATCTTCCGTGAATTTATAGCGCGGCTTGAGTACCACGTAGGCTCTTCCTCTTGGATATCACTTCCAAGTAGGCGAGGCCAGGGAAGGAATTTTGTTTAAATGCTTTATACCTAGTGATTTTGGCTTTGTGTGCAAGGGTGAAAAATAAAAATCAAATAGTGTCACTACCGATTTTGATCAATTTTCCAGCCTAATTAAAACTAGATGAAAAACATGCAGCAATGACAAAGAACAAGTTCTTTTTAAGCGCTTAAAAATGAAGTGTTTGATTTCGATGAAGACAAGTCAAACAGATTCTTTCCCAAATGCGATTAAGTTCTTTTTAAGCACCAAAAATTGAAGTGTTTGGATGTGATAGGCAACCGACAAAGAAATCCTAAAAAGGAGAAAACACCGTAAAAGAGGAATACCTGTAAATTTAGCTCTCCAAGGTGTGTGGACTTCAAAAAGCGCGTTGTTGAGCTCTTCCCCTCGAGCAATCCCACGAACAAGCAAAGTGCTCCGCAAGAAGAGGTTAAGCAAACACCAAAGAAAACCCAGAAAGATATATCCAGATAACGGTGAAACAAAAATCTCTATTTTTAAGGAACTAGAAAAATTTCGAAGATAACGATTTCACCTAAAAAAAAGCAAGATTGAAATGATGAAAAGAAATGCTTAAATAGAACTGATAGAAATCAGTGAAGAAAAGGAACAAAGTTCAAAACTAGGAAAGAAATGAACTTACCAATAAGGGACTTTGGTTGGGGTTCCCACCGGGCGTGCCAGAATGTAGATCAAGAATTTCGCGCTTGTTACCTGTCCAAGTTAATGCACCAAACTAAACAAAAAAACCCTGAAAAACTCCAATAAAATCGATACCTGATGGATAAGATCCGAAGATGTAGACAAATGAGGAAGCCGATGTAGATAAGACGGGTGCACATGAGCAACTCACACAATAGATCCGTGTATCCTGCAAAACACCGATGCTTGACAGAAAAAGACCACGTTAAAAGATATTTAGGTGGACTGCCCGAGAAGCGGGTCCGGGAAGTGATAAGCTTCCTCGGCGGATGTCAGTCCACGTTTTTAATTAAGAAAAGAAGCATACATGATAAAAGATGTAAGTAAAAATCTAGATTTTCTGATTGCAATAATAAGACAGAATCTAAACAGCAGACAGAAAGTACAGAAAACAGGGAACTATGAAATAATGCCAGATTTGTGTTACCTGTATCCCTTTTACCTATCTGTAGGGAAATCGGCGTTGACTGGGTAGAATCGGTGTCGATTGAGACAGATCGGCGTTGACTGACTAAGATCGGCGTTGATTGAGACAGATCGGCGTCGACTGGGTAGAATCGGCGTCGACTGGAGGCAGATCGATCAATCAGGGACTGTGCGATAAGATTCGGGAATTGGAAGGTGAATGTGGCCTGCTGGATGTGCCGAAGTTGGCGAGACACTGGAACAGAGTCACTAGATGATAGATGGTGGTGTGCGATGCTGATGTGATAGGGACAGAGTAACGGTGCTCCTCTCAGGGATTGATTCGGATAGGATCTTCCCTAATTTGATACAATTGATGCTAAGAAGATCTCTCTTTCTCACAACCTGTATCTCTCTCGCTCTCTGTTCGTGCGTAAGTGCTTCCTTTTTTCGTCTGTTCGCTTTTCGCTCGTTCGTGGTCTCTTTTTCGGTCCCTAGAACTGAGTTCTGGACTCCTTTTATAATCGGCGCTGCTCCTAGAAAATCGGCGCCGACCATATGGGTCGGCGCCGATCGCGTAATCGACTCCCGAGATGGCCAAAATGAGCGATTTCAAGAAAGATAAGATTTATCCCGAATACGGGAAATATCCCGCTTAGGGAAGAAGAAAAATAGATGTGATACATAGATAGGATAAATTTGGGGTGGATAAGTGATTAAGATGCATGGGAAGAAGCGTAATCAAATATTTAATATTTAATCACTCATGGGTAAGATGTGATGGGGTGAATTAAATTTGGAATAAGTGATTAAATCACAAATTGGATAATATCCCAAGGGGATAGTTGGTGACGTAAAACATGCCCCAGGTTACCTAAGCAAGTAAATGGATGAGAGGGACACTAAATTGAGTAACCAATTTTAAGTGTCTACATTTTATATTATTATAAATAGGACATCACGATAATCTAGATATATGTTTTGCAGTTTTCATTTGTAGAATCACCCACTTGCAGGATCGTTAGTACTATTTTCATCCATGTGTTGGGGTGCATACATGTAGTCATTTATGTCACCATTGAGGTACATCAATTTATTGTTTGAAAAGATTTGTTATTGATTCTTTTATAAGAAGTGTAAACTCTTATTCTTATTTCTCTTAATTACAAATGTTGATAATACTATTAATATTAATTAAATAACTAAATAACAATTAAAATCAATTTTTTTTTGAATTATATTAAAAAAAAGAAATACAAAAAAAAATTAGAATCTTCATTATCCTAAACTACCCCATCTCCATATTACTCCCTATCTCCCCTAACCGACCTACCCTTCTCCTCGCTGAGCCCACTCATTCCCTCCACTCAGCTGCTCCCACCGACTTCACCAATCATTCACCTTGCCCCACCTTGTTCCCACACAGACCAAGAGATCTCCCTGACTCATCACCTTCCTTTCACCCATGACTCGCTAATTCACCCTCCTCCCAACCTGTCTCTCCCTTCACCTTTCCTACTCCATTCTTCACCTGCTCCTTGTCTGAGCTACCATCCTACCACCTCAAAATCTACTGATCCCTCACCCCTCGACACTGACGCAACCCTCCATGCTCCACGCTCCCCTCTCCGCCACCTCTCTACTAACCCTCTGCTCATATCCCACACCACTACCATACTACCTCCACTCGGATCCCTCCCCTGCACAACCACTTGAAAGATTTAAATGATCAGTGAATTTTGATTTGTCTAGCCAAAATAATTTTGAATTTCAGATCTAGTTTGAAAATAATGGAAACGTAGATCACCTAAATGTGGGGCAATTAAACGTACAACTCTATGTTATTTGTTGTACACGGGAATTTTTCTCAGACCTTCCATACTAGTAGTTTTAAATGACTCGGCCGTCACAACAATAAAATTTGATAAAATGAATCAATAAAAACAACCACATCATTCTATAGCTCCTTATTAAAGCCATGATTTGGGAAAAGTCTATATCAATTTATCTATGTTGATAAACTTATACTCATAATATTTCAATCCTTAACACCTAGCTTAGT
Organism: Taxus chinensis; assembly: GCA_019776745.2. NCBI lineage: Eukaryota > Viridiplantae > Streptophyta > Pinopsida > Cupressales > Taxaceae > Taxus > Taxus chinensis. The sequence goes on along the minus strand of CM034151.1, from coordinate 453,795,769 downwards.
TCTAAATCCACGTAGTCTTTGTGATCCATTACAGATTTATAAGTAGTGCTCATGACACCATATCCAATTACACAATTTTCATGATTTTCGAACATGTAAAATGCCATGTGTAGTAGGACCCATTGTGGCATACCTAAAATTAAACAAAGATGTGTCAATAAAGGAATTTTTGATAAGCTGTTGCTCCTAATTTCTTTTTCCTGTCCCATTATTTTAGATATCTTATCATTTTAATATCTTGTCACTCGACTATTGTAGAGTTTAAGACATTAATAAATTACTTAGTTTATAAGTACCCTTATCGATAGTTCACTACATAAATAAACACAATGGTCACATTGGTTTTGATAGTGTTGTTTATCATCTAGAAGATTAATTATTATCTTATTCATTTATCATTCATTTTTATAAGTCTAAAATGGGTTTGTCATTTATATAGTGCATGATTATCACAGTGTCGTGTCTATCATTTTTTATTACAATTTACATTATTTTCATCATTGGATCATCAGTTATTTTATTACTTAATAAATAGTCATTGCATTGTTTAGTGTCTGATTCAATCTATATTCGATTAATTCCGATAGTTTGTTTATTCTAATTTATTTATTCTTTTTTATCTCGTTTGGGTCATATCCACTAATTTTCATATTTGCTTTTACGAGATTGCACTATCAAAGATAAAATATTAAACTAAAACCACATCGCTAATCATCTCTTGTCAACCTCATTTGCAGTCATAAGGTCCTTAGACGTTCCCGATCATCGATTATCACCTTCAAATATCATTTACCTAGGTACGACAAAAGGTGCTTTCTAGATTGCTTAAAGCTTACACTTGGCTCAACTTGTTATCATATAAAAAGGAACAGTGATATACAACTATTCTCCAGTTTCCTCTATTCCTTTTTTTCTGCATGGTACTATCATTTTTTGGGTGATTTTCAGCATCAAATTTCATCTTTTGATTTTTGGAGTAAAACGAACCCGTGCATTCTACCTGCTCACATAGTGTAACTAGGGGTTTAATTTTTTGCATCAGACCTATCATCACACACTACGTAAAATTTCAAAAATTAATTAACACATCGAAACATTCCTTGCACCTGGTTCATTGATTGGGATTTGATCACCCAACAAAACCGTTTCAAATATTTCCTAGCCATAACTTACCTGAAACCAAACATAGTTTACCTTCTTCTAGGTCCTCTTCCAGCCATTTTATTTTTTTATCTTTACACATGTGTTCTTAATTAAAAATCAAAACCAAAAAAAATTTGTTTGCCTCACTTGTTTGTTAATATAATAGTAATTTTCTTTTTATGCCTGTAATCACTCAATCCACTACTAAAAAGATGGAACACAACCTTACCACACATAGTGCTTCATCCCAACCAATCACTACCTCAACAACTTCATCATCCATGCTTCTTCCTATCTCACTCACAGGCACCCATTCTCTCACCAATATACCTCATTCAATATCTTTCGGCCACACTGCGGTATTAGACCAACATTCCATCCCATCTAGGCTGGCCACTCCACCCTCTATCAGATCAGAGCCTATTGGTACTTCCGTCTTCCCTCTTGAGGACTCAAAATTCAGAAAAATTCTTGACGCCAACCCTATGGCCCTTCAAGACTATCTCTTAAGAAGATACATACACCTTCCTCTGGATGGCCCACTACTTTAGCAGGTCTATCCTTATAGTACTAGTTCTGAAATTCCTCAGTCCATGACCTTACATGATTTTGCGTCATCCTCCACCAACCCATTAGCACACTAGACCACCCAAGTAGTCATGCCCATTCCACCCAATCTTCCTCACATCAACACGACTATCGTGACTGCCATCCCTATCACTATGAAAACTCTGATGGTCACTAGTACCTTCATTTAACCATCCCATGTGTCAAATCCCTTATCCGAACAACAAATTCCTTCTACATCACAAGTCTATACCCTTACTTCTCAACTTCCTCCAACAATACCTTTGTAACATACAGTGTCATTTCCAGTCTATTAACCCACATATACCCATACCCCCACTCAACAGTTACCTCAACAACCTACACAATCTCAACAATCATACCATCCCCCTGTTTCCCACCAACACACTTTCTATCAACAACCACCCCAACCACAACACATAGCTTACACTCACCCATACCAAGTCCCTGAGATACCCACACATACGCAAGTCCAACCACCACCTTTCACTACTAAAGAGGCATTTCCTAATGACCCCATGCAAATCTTGATAGGTCGGTTATCTAACCTAGAGGCTGTTATGTTAGGGTCCAAAATCACATTGTCTTATGAACAAATATGTAACGAACCCATCCATCCATCCATGCCCATGAAACCATATCCTCCACACTGGGAATTTCCAAAGCTCACCAAATTTAAAATCAAGGAGGACCCTCAACAACATCTCTGAGCTTTTAAACATACGTGTTATCTCATTGCGCATGAGCAAGACTTGATGCTTCATACTTTCCCCTTGTCTTTGGCTGGTCCCACCTTAGAGTGGTATAATAATATTCCCCAGTACTCCATATTTTCTTTTTCTCAGCTTGCACATTATTTCTTGAGCACTTCTCCATTAATATTTCATGCAAAATGGAGTTCACAGGACAAGCTTGACGGGTGTGAAAGAATGGAGGGACAGAGTGTGAAAGCAGAGAATAAGGGAAAGGCCACAGGCGAAAGGGGAGAGGGCTAGTAGGCCATGGTGGAGGGAAAGAATGAGCATGGCTTGACAGTAGGGGGTATCAAGGATGGAGGAGGAGAGCACGGTATTTGAGGGTAGGATAAGAAGGTGGAGGAGTTGGTCCCTATTCCTAGGGTTAAAAAATCCACCTGGACTTTGGTGGGGAGTGGTGGGAAAAAAAAAACAGTCACAGGAGCATCGGAAGCAGTGTTACAAGCCATCATGGTCTGGATCCCCCCGGAAGGCTTCTTCTTTTAAAGATATACTAGAAAACAGCAGAGGCTAATCCTCAGGAAATAAAACAACAAGCACTATGGCCTACCTGGTCGATCTAGTTGAGGATATTCCCTCTGTAACCATCAAGAACCATGAAGTGGAGGAATATTTCAAAACTTTATCATGGGATGTAGTGATTAGTAGGTTTAATGGGTTATGGCCTTCATCCTCAGCATTGTACCAGTGGGTTTTCGAAACTTGGACCAATAAATGTGAAATATCCCTTTGTTCTAAGGGATTTTTTGTTGTCCATTTTAGAGAAGTGGAAGACTATTAGCGATGTTTGACATATGGTCTGTGGTTTTGGGGGCATACGAGTTTATTTATAACTCCATGGTTTCCAAATTTTGATCTGAACACCTATTCGGTTGCCAAAACACTTGTTTGGGTCAGGCTCCCTAACCTCCCCTTGCATCTATGGTATGCCCTAGAGGATATTGGTAATGGTTTGTGAAATTTTATCAAAGAATAATTGGATAGAACACATTCGAACCTTTTTTTATTTTCCCATATATGCGTTGAAATTGATTTGAGAACGGGATTACCGGATCAGATCAATATTAAATTTGGTAATTTTCAACATATCCAAATATTAGACTATGAGAATACTACATTCCGGTGCAGATTATGCAGAAATACGGGTCATCTATAAGCTACTTGTCCCTTTAATAAAAACCAGAAATCTATAAAAAAGAATGGATCAAATTCTTCTAGTGGTTGGGCTTTGTTAACCCATATTTGGTATCCGCTTCAAACTTTAAGGATGTTCTGAATAATTTAACTCCTGAGAATAAAATAGTCACAGAGAAGGAGGAAACCGAGATGGGAATTCAGGAAAATCACCTGGTAATTGGTGGAATGAAAAGGGGACATACTTCAGAAAGTTTAGAATCAGATAGGGATTCCATGTCAGATAAAATGATTGCTTCGGCAATCCCTAATGACCTTTCACTAGTTATCTTGACTGACCAAGGCAAGTGGTTCGAAGTAAAAAAGTGAAAAAACAAAAAAGGGTCGAATTGGTAGCATTGAGGATTATTTTCCATCGCAGGGTGGGAAATAATTTTTTTTTAGGCTATTTTGGTCATTCTAATGCTTTTCAAAGCTGGTGTTTAGTTTTAGGTGTTGTTTCTCTTGTTACTTTTAAAATCCTGTTGTTTTCTAGAGGATTTGGCCTCTATTTTTTTAATAGGGAACGAGTCCCTTCAAACTGCCTTATCAATAAATAAAAAAATATTGTGCACAAAATAACCATCAATGATCTGTATACCATCCGCCAATTCAAAGATGAATCCATCATGGATTTCATCGTACGATGGCGCAATATGAAAAACCAACTATCTTTTCCACTTCCTCAAACTGACCTCATCGAGATCTTCACGCGCTCTTGCGCTAAGCATATTTCATAGACCTTGGAAATCCAATCATTTTGCACTTTTGAGGAAGCTTTCACCATGGCCCACCAGCTTGAGACACGTGCTATAGAACAGGAGCATTTAAATTAAAGACAAATAAGCCAAAAACCAAATTTGTCAGACCATCCATATCGAATGATAAATCAAAGACAATTGCCAATGCCATCATTGTTAAATCATCTCCTAACCCGACATCTACCATAGTAACTCAACAATGATTCCCATGGCCAATGCCCAATTATATTCCCTTAGGAGAATCATATAGTGTCATCTTTGACAAATTGATAACAACACACTTGATCACACTAATGCCTATCCAACCTGTTAAAGAATCTAGTCCACAAATTGTGGTATCGAGAGGATCACTATTGCAAGTACCATCAAGTCTGAGGAAACGACATAGAAAAATGTTAGATTTTCAAGGATTCTATCCAATGACTCATCGATCAGGGAGAAATTCAAGTGGATAACCCAAATGCCTCACCCAATAAACCATTATATATTTTTAAACAATGATTTCCAAATCATACACCCACATCGAAAAACCAGACTGCCTCTATTTCTATATCTCAAACCCCCAGTACCCACACCATAAAAACTATTCATGTTAGCGATAAAATTATAGTTTCCTCCACAAGTTTACCATCTTCATCAACCATTACACCAGTCTCTTTTGACACATTCTCTACATCCAAAAACTCATCAACATTCATCTCCACACAAACATTAGTTACATCCATGCCCACTTCGGCACCCCTTCCTATACTCATGCCTATCTCCACACCTACCACCCCCTCCACAGGTGCAAATATCATTTCTGTGTCGTTGCCTCTTACATCTACCCCATTAAATCTAATCAAATTATGAAAAATTATCCCACCTCTACCTGTTATATCATCCTTAGCTTCAATTCCAATCCCTCTTTCCACACTTTTACCAACACCTACTATATATACTATTTTACAATCATCTATCTCATCCCCCTCTTCCATGGCCATGTCATTACTCGATGATTTTTGGCAAACATTCTAGCTTTCCTTAATTTCGAATTATCATCCCATTTCTTTTGTATCATTAGATACTCACACATCGACATAGTCTCCACAAAGATCCACTTCAATATCATCTTTAGTTCCTCCTGTAGAGATTCTTTTCATTCCCTCCAACAATCCCCATTCATACATAAGAGCTAGACCCCCATTTTCCAAGCGTTCTCCTTCACATCCTTGTCGAAAAGTAGACCTCACTATTTCCAATAGTAGCTCCTTGGAAGCCACACTATCTCCTTCTATTTTAGGACCACACCCTTCGTCTTCCTCTTTTGTTTTAGGATCCTTACCTTCACTAACAACCCATACTACTACTAGAACAATGCAACAGCCCTTTTCCAACCAATATCTTCAAGCAAATTCAAAGGCATCTGTGTCTTCTGCTACTATCCCACATCAAGCACATTCATCTACCCTTTCCTAATCCAAAACAATGTCCAAAGCCATTATTACATCACCACCTTCCCAGACATCATTCCAAAGTTTTCTGTAGATAACAACAAATTATTATTCCACTATGTTTCACCAACTACTCCAAGCCTCAGCCATCACCTTACTGCCAACTAAATTTTCCAATCCAAATGCACCAAGGCCTTCCTAGTTTAATTCCAATCTTGTTTGCATAGTTCACCATGCCCTGGACATGACACTGAACATTGCAAAGCTCTCCAAGCCACAGTGCATCATTTTTTCAATGAAAATATTAACGATGAAAAACCAACTCTACCATCTTCGCTACCAACTTCCACATCCCTACATGCGTCTGTCTAAACATCTCGACCATCCCTTTCATTAAGAAATCTTGTCAGTACTCCACTACCAAATAAAGGTACAACCAATGATACCACAAACATATTATCAAAAGAGGATGATCCTAAGGATCATCCTCCTCTTGTAATCAATGTTGTTTGGATAACCACCCATTCAAAGCCATATAACTCTGACTCTACCTCACCTTCTACCCCTAAGACTTATGTCACTATCCCTCCTCCTAAGTAGCTTGCTACCTCCACACCTCTATCATGGCCAAAGGTTGTCATTGTTGTTCCTACCAATCATCCTACAATAACATCTTCATCTTCTTCTAAAGCTAAAGTATCTGTTCTAGCTGCCCTGAATCCTTCTCCTATTGAACACACCATTATTAAACAACTTCACTAGGTTCCTATCAAAATGTCACTCTATAAGATTATCCAAACCTCTACACACCATAAACAATCTCTTATGGAGGTCTTGCAACAGATCCCAGTATCATCTGATGAGCCTCAGCCTTTCATGGATTTATCTCATGCCTTTGTAACATCTACTACCGTATCATTTGAAAGTTCAAAAATCCCTAGGATACCACAAGAAGAACATGATCTACCATTGTTCATCACAGTCCACATTGATGACACCTGCATCCGTCAAACCATGATTGAAAATTGTGCCAGTATCAATATCATTTCTTCTCATACCTTCAATAAGCTCAAATTACCCAATACCATTGTTACCAAGTCTCTTACCATTCTTCGTGGGTTTAATGATGCTGTCACTCCGCCAATAGGCATAGTTGTTCTTCTTATCCGTTGTTGGCCATAAAATCCTCCACAAGCTTTTCTACATCATCGAAGGAGAATTCCAATATAATATCTTACTAGGGCATCCTTGGATTCGCACTATGCATTAATTTCCATATAATCTTCATCGTTGTATCAAATATGAACATGAAGGGACCACTTATGCTCTTCAGGTTGAGATCCCTCCTTCCAAGACATGTCACATGATCTACAGACCTAAATATGTCCTTGTTCCTAAAGCCAATTTTCCTTCTGATGCATCTACCAACTCTTCTGTACTTCCATCTACCTTACCTCATACAGATTTTTCTGATACCATAATTTACAATCTTGCTTTAGGGGAATATGAAATCCTCAATCTCAATAGCCTTCCTTCTCCCAATCACCTCAGACACCCTGATAAGGCCCCTATGTATCAATCGAATGTTGGGGAAAATTTCTTGTTTGGCCCTTCTTCCCTAAAATATAATTTAGTTTATGGTGGCCTTGACCAACCTTCTTCTCATAATGAAAATCACTTTCATGCCAAACGATATACATGTGATTTCAGATTTCTTAGTAAACCATATTTTTCTCACACAAACCTCTATTGTTGTGCATGGAAGGGGTTTGTTTTGGGGCGTTATGAACAAGGCCCAAATGGAAATATATTTTCCCAAGCCCATGAATCATGCCAAAAATTTGGTTTGGGATATAATGATCCCACCATACATCCTTCCGGCACATCTGCATCTTCTCCCATTCATCTTGATTCATCCACTTCTTCTCCATCCAAATATACTAACAATTTAGAACACACTTCTTCTCCATTTGACTATACTACAGATTAAAATAATATCTCATCTCCTTCCAACTATCCTTCCAACTCAGATAATGATTTTTCTCCATCCAATTATCTCACAAATCTAGATCAAGATGATACAGTTCCTGTACAATAGAAAATCAACATGTGACCTTATTCACACCTGACCTCTCGAGGTCGTGTCGAGACAGCCAGTGTGGAATTGAAATGAGAGTGAAAGTTATGGCTATGAGAAAGCTAATTGGGCAACCTTATGTCTTTGAAACACAATAACATAATCTACAAATCTAAGGAAAAGAATGCTCTCCTAACATGAAGGGGTGTGATGGCAGGGTATAATGTGATATCTACTCAGAGACTCCATTCGATGTCTAGTTCAGCTAATATTCTATTGATTGGTTGGAGAATTGGAAAGTAACCTATAGGTGCATCGTATGGGTTTTCAGACAAGGTCATGGAAATTGAGACAAGAGATGTAGGGGAGCTGTAGGAACTAAGGGCGATTCTCTGGTCTTGTCAAGAAAGTCTTAGCATGATCGAATGCTATATTCAATAATGAAAGCTGTGTGATAATATCAGGTGGAAGTGGTGAAGATATGAATAACTATGTGCATAAGCTAGTGTTGATATCTAACTGACTAGTAGACCCATTGGGTTACGGGACCTGTGGGTCACAACCAAAGACTCCTTGAGGCTGAGTCCCTTATATGGTCATGCATGCAATCAAATCCTATTTTCAGGAGTAGTCCAAAAGTCGTAGGCCTGATTAACATCTATGTTCAAGGTCTCTAACTATCCTATTTTCTCTGCGTATGTGGAAGGTGTGCGTAAGATTGTTAAGAGCAGACTTGTGTCAATGTAGGTTATTAACTCTAGCCCGTTGGGTTGTGGGACAAGAGGTTCACAACTGTAGGTATTTTCTTGCTGCGGACCATTGATGGTAATGCAAAATGAATTGATTTGTTTTCGGTAAATAAACTATCTATCAAAATAAATATAAACTATATTTTTGGTGTTTTCTCAATATATCAGAACAAAGAAATAAAACAAACTAATCTATGGAAATAAATATTTTTGTGCTTTTCTAACTTTTCAGACAATGCATCTAATCTAATAAACAATTTAAAAAAATAACTGACCGGATGTAGCCAGCTATCTGTGCAGATGTGTGAATCTAAATCTTAGATCTACTCTAATTCAAATAAAATCTCTCCAACCCTACCTTAGAAGTGAAGAACAAATCATGACTCTAACAGAGCTATTGTTCATCCACAACTTCCCTGTTAATATTGAAGGGAACAATTCCTATTGATTTGATCTACTTGCAACCATTTGATTAATTGAAATGAATTGTTTCTATACTCTATTTGATATGAAGTTGACAATTCTACAAAACAAAGAAAACAAATACACAACTCCAACCTGGAAGAGCAAGAGCTTTGGAAAATCCAGTAGTATGAGTATATGTCCCCTCAGTTCTTTCCTTTCTTTCTATGAGTGTTCATGTGAGTCCAAGGATTTAGGAATGTAAAGAACAACAACAAGAGGATGGCACTTGAGCGATGACAACTTGGAAGCAATCTGGATGTAATGTAGGTAGAAGAAAGATAACACAAGAGATTTGAAATTTTCTATGCAATACCTAACAAGATTATGGCAGCACAACAATGCAAGATACATAAAATTCTTAGGCCCTTTTTCTTGAATACAAGCATGGAATATATAGGAATGGAGGATAGAAGGTTACTTCATGCACAAGGAATTAAAGAGGCAGTTCCACTCATTAAATCTATTTAAAAATAGAAGGAATAAGGAGAACCAAGGAAATAAAGCTATTTTTAGAAAATTCATCTCATGGATGTGTTCAAAAAGTAAACTTAAGTGAATCGTCGCATGCAATTTATCACATGAAGATTCTAGAAAAATCGATCAGGATTGCCGCCCTGTGCAGGGTGGTGGTTTGCGAACCACCACCCAAGTAGGGTGGCAGTCTTGGCACTGAAGGCCAAAATAAGCACATAAAGAAGGGGGAAACTAGAAAAATGCAAGGAAAGATAAGTAAGGCTATCTAGGCTACAAATATATACTGCAAATGGGATTTTAGATCTTGAACACCTTCTTGAAAGGATCTTGAATCATCACTGGGGACCTTTATAACCAGTTTCTCGACAATGTAGCACATACAATGTTGGGTGCATACATATTACCCCCTCGGAGAAGTGTCTTAGCCATGAAAGAGGCGTAAAATGTAGAGTCTGAGTATGGCATTCCCGAAATGGGGAGTTAGAAACTATACCTGACACACTCGTGTGTCTCTTGCCACCCAAACTCCCGCTACCTGCAAAAGAAAAGGAAGACTCAAGTGCAGATAGATAAAATATAAAAAAATAAACACTAAATCAAAATGACAAGAGGACTTACCATTTGCGCGGGGATGTAGAAATATACCTATGCCAACGTTCCAGCCCTGTAAACACATACACTCAAAATGAACTTAGAAATATCATATATATATATCAAAACAAATTCATTTCCCAGTTCATTTGTGCATTATTGATTTGGATTGTTTGATTGATTTGAAGCTCTGGATTCACTGTGACCATTTTTGGTGAAAATACAGTCGATGCGTTCATGCTGAGATCCTGATCATGCCTCCGTGAGCGGGAGATCGACCGACACACTCTTAGGTTAGTTATTTACTTCTTTCTCTTTTTATACCGTAAAAGTTTAAATGTTGAAAAATTCACCTAGGGGGGAGATTTTCAAAATTTCTTGTCTTGAATAGGTCTTTAGGGGGTGCTCATAAGGCATGCCTTTATTTTGTCGAAAATGATCAATTTTAAAGTTTTTGGTTCTTTTTAGGGTTAAGGGTGCATTTTAAAAATCAGCTTAGGACCGCCACCCAAAGTAGGGTGGAAGTCCCAAGACTGCCACCCAATGTAGGGTGGCGGTCTGGGAACCACCGCCCTACACCGACTGACAGTTCAGAACAGAATGTCAAAAAATGCTCAAAAATTAACTTTTTTAGGATTTTTGAGACTTTACCATGTTTTTGATGAGCTTATTATGTGATGTGCTTTACTAACTTGCTCTTTTCTCATGTTTTGGTGGATGCAAAAGAAGGTGGAGTACATACACTGGAGTAGAGATAGAGAGTGCAATTGGCTCCCTAGGATTTTAGATTAGCTGACTTAGGCTAAGATAGATCTTTTGTAGTGGGCATGTAACTGGAAGATAACATGAGTGCCCCATGTTGCTCCTTCTAGTCACATTCTATCTGACTTATTTTCTTACTGGGATGTGAATCAGAACACTTTCCATTTTCTAGGTGTCAAAGGGGAGTGGACCATTACTTTGGAGGATGTCTACTACATTCTTGGTCTCCCAGTACTTGGTAGGAGACTGACATTGGCAACAATGAGGTCTAGAGTTGTGATGACACAATAGGCCACATACATGTGAGACACTATTGTATCTTTTGGCTCGAAGAAGGTAATGAAGGTTTGGTTTATTTCTACTGTTCCCATTCCTATCCTTCAGAGAGTCATCATGGGTATCCTTTCCTTGAGAATGATCTTGGAAAAAGGAGGAGATATAATTTTATACTATTAGGCCCCCATCATTACACAGATTGAGGCTCATGGCCGTAAGTATGCCTAGACAGTAGATATTCTAGGGACCACGTACGATGATTTATATAGAGTTGTTAGATTACAAGGATAGTCCTTGAGCCACCCCACTCTGGTCATGAGCTGGGTCTATGAGTGCTTTGTCTTGTATGGTAGGGGGTTTCAGGTATTAGATCCAGAGGCTATTCGGGAAGCTAGATGGATAGGCATGTCAGTGCTCTAGACTCCACATCAGTCAGTGGCCTCTCTGACTATGGTTGACATGACCCCCACACCCTATCAGGACATGGCAGGGATATGGGGTGAGGAGACCATGATGATGGTTGCTTGCTCTTCCATGATCCAGCTAGTTTACAAAGCCATGAGACTAGAGATTCACCCCTTTAACCGGGTACCCTAGCAGTTCAGCCTTCCATACCCTACCGTGCTTCCTCAAATGAAACCTATTTACATGAATATTCAGGAGGCACGGAGAGGTCCTAGAAGGGATTTTGGTTGGATAGTTGTTACTCTTGGTGTTCCTATTACAATTAGGAATGTAGTTCAGCCTTGGTGAGAAACTTATTCTCCTTAAGCACCCTTACTTTAGATTGTGGTAGCTCCTACTCATAGTGGGGAGGAGGATGAGCCAATTGATTTAGACTCTAACTTTGAGGAGGAGGCGGGAGATGATACAGATGGAGAGTCAGGCAGAAATGAGGATGAGGGGGTAGGACCTTCAGAGGGAGCTTACAGTGACCCTGAGTGGCATGACACTCAGGAGATCCTCAGAGCAGCGCGTGAGGAGGCGAGCGTGGAGAGAGAGACTTTAGTCTTAGAGGAGACACTTGGAGGAGATGATGAGTCTGTGATGGGAAAACACCATGCCTTTATATTTGGGGAGGCTCCACTACCACCAGTAGCACCTGCCGTAATAGTCATTGATCCCACATGGGTGCCTGGAGACCAAAGTATGTTCAATACTCCCTTCTCTATTTTGATTATTGATTTTCACATATTTAGTTTAGCATTCTCTTCTGACTTGCATTTGTGGTTTTCTCTTAGCTTACTATCTCTTCTTTTCTTCCTTTGTAGCATCCACACATGAGTGGCGAGAGATCATTCATTAGGTATGTGTGGATACCTTGTTGATCCCTTCGGGGAAGACCCGGGTCAAGTTGAATGCTGATTTAGGGTAGCCTTTAGCCGCTGGCTGACATACTGATGTGTTCTCTCCCATCTGGAAGGTCACAGAGATAATGTCTTCCCTTCGTACCATAGTGATTGGATATGAGACCTCCGAGCACTTGATGAGGTGAAGAAATTATCATAGTGAAGCTATGGGCAGCGGGTACCACTATGAGCACTCACACCATTCAGTCCATTCTCAGCACCATCGCAGCCGCAATAGGAGCCCTAAGCGCGGACGTGTGCCATCTGAGGGATCCCACAGGGATTGACAGGACGCTGAGCCTTTATTGCTTTGATACTGGTTTTTTGACATTATACGATTTTTTTGTATGTTTAGCGCATGATGACATTGTACACAAACTTGATCAACTGTGATATATACATACTCTATTTTTGGTTTGACGTTCCATTGTATCTGAGTTGACTCTCTTTAGGTTATCTCACATGTGTACTCTAGATGTTTAGAATTTCCACTTTTCTTTACTTTTCAGAATGTATGTAATGGATGTGAAATGATAACAAAATACTTTCTTTTTTTTTTGTATTTCATAATGCTGATATATGATGATGCAAACACAATGTGATTTTAAACTTAGTTTCTTTTGCTATCTTCGGTACTTCATGTTTGTCTTGACAAAATATGATGATATAATGATACAATGAATAGACATGCTTGCCCCACTCCTAACCCCACACAACTAGTAAGATGCGATGGCTCAACACCGAGAGTTAGAAAGGGCACAAGCCATGAAACTTGTTGAATGACAGTGATGAGAGAATGACATAGGATTGACAAAACAAAATTGGGATGCTACAAACTTATCTTACTCATGTTACCTCATAGTTTAGAATGTGAATTGCTTTGTAGTTTATCTAGACTTGGATCTGTAGATGGCCACTTGGTTGACAAAATCTGGTTTTAGGGTTTTGAATTCTCTTGGAATTTTGAACATGTAATTCAATTTGTTTTTTACTTAAGATTTCACAGTAATTGATTTAATTGTTTATGAATTTCAGGTTTGTCAAAGAGACCCCCTATACTTTGCCCCATGCTACCAGTAGGAAGCATGGGTTTATCACCATGGAAAAAGCATAGGCGAGTAAGGGAATTTCATTCCTTTCCAAACCCTGCGTCACTAGTAAGAGACACAAACTCAACACCGAAGGTTGGTAGGGTAAATAAATGTGTAAAATAAAATGTTTCGTTTGATTTGCACTTGTCTTACTTATTTAGGAAAAATGTTTAGAATGTTCTTATTTCCAAGGAGATGTATGTGGGATAGATGTGACAACATGAAGCTTCTAGAACAAACCATGAACAAAAGACACCTATCCTATGAAGAGACCAAAAGTAGAACCAAGTATGCAGGCCTTGATATGGTTACTGTCAAAAAATTTTCTTGTCTTGTTTGGATTGAAGAGTGATACAAAATTAGTTGATGATACAATGAATATTTGAAGAGACATGATTTGAATGTTTTGCCAATATTTGTAGAAGTTTTTAGGAATTGCTATAAGAATAAGCTCCTTGATCACACTTTTTACAAAATGAACGGACAAATGAAAATGCAATGCAGATGTAATAATGTACATATGAGAATGTTGATGGATCATGTGTAGTATCTCTTTAGGTGAAGGGAGTTCACAGATTCACTAAAATCCTCACCTTCTAGAGTACACAAGTGGAACATGCCATTTTTATAGTCCTCCACAACTCGATATAGACTTAACCACCCAGGTCTGAACGTTCTTCCCTCACTAGTCTTCTTGTTTATTCAGCTATCGAGTCTTAATACCAAATTTCCTTCATAGATCTCACGTTCGTACACCTTTTTATTGTATTATCGAGCCATGCAGCCAGTGTACACACTATGTCATTGCTCAGCGTTCAGTCTAGCTTCATCAAGGCTTTCTAATTAGGAGAGACGAGCTTCTCGATAACCCTCTTCTCCCAAGATCCCATGTAGCAAAATGTGGAGGCTGGGTATTTCGACTTTGAGTGGAAGAAATTCTTCAACACCGAATAATAAGGAAAATGGGGTTGGCCCCATTGGTGTTCTAACTGATGTTTGGTAGGCCCACAAGGCCAGAAAAAGCTTTAGATGCCAATCTCATTTATTCTCCTTAACAATTTTTAGAAGAATGGACTTTAAAGTCTTATTGGTAGCCTCAGCTTGTCCATTAGCCTAAGGGTAGTAGAGAGAAGTTGTGTGATGACTTATTTTGAACTTTGTACACAACTCATGCACCTTTTCATTTTTGAAAGATGTGCCATTATTAGAAATAATGACCTGTGGCACCCCATACCTACAAATGATCTGGTTCAGGATGAACTTAGTGATAACAGAGCTAGGGATAGTGGTAAGGGGCATGGCCTCTACCCACTTGGTAAAGTACTCTGTGGCCATGATTATGAAATTATGGCCATCTATTGACAAGGGAGAGAATTTCCCTATTAGATCTAGGCCCCACATGGAGAAGGGCCATGGAGTTGATATTGGTTTCAAAGCTTGTTCTGGTATGTGGATCGTGTGGGAAAAATCTTGACACTTGTGACATCTATGCAAAAAACTCTACCTCGTCATGCTCTAGGGTGGGCCAGAAGTAACCCATCCGATGTATCTTCTGGGCAGTGGCATGGCCGCTAAAGTGGCCACCACATACCCCACTATGTGACTCATAAAGAATCTTTTCAGACTCTTCAGCATCAACACATCTCAATAGCATTTTGTCAAAGGCTTTGTGATAAAGCACATGTTCCAAGATAACATACTTAGCAGTAATTACATGTAACCACCTTCTTTGTTATGATGTTACCCCTTCTAGGTACGTTTGGTCCATGATGAAATTGATAATGTCAGTGTACCAAGGGCACATAGAGATAGGGGGCTTGGTTTCAACGAAATATACGCACTCATCAGGAAAGTCAAAATCTACCAAGTCACCCCTGTCTAATGGATTATCAACCAACCAATCTACAATGATTTGACCCTTAATGGATTTTTGATTGACAAACGTTAACTCGAATTCTCCCATTAATGTAATGAAATGCCCATCCTTTTTAGAAAAGGATCCTTGCATGAGGAATGTCCGTAAGTGGTCTGACTTGATGATGACCCTTGTTTCTTGATTAATCATATAATTTCTTAAGCACTTGGTTGCAAAAACTATGGCAAGGTATTCCTTTTTTGCTTGTATGTAGTGTGTCTCATAATCAAGTAACGTTTGACTGATAAAATAAATAGTATGTTCTCGCTTGTCATCATCCTCTTGAGCCAACATATAGGCTAGAGAAACATCTGTAGCCCATGAATATAAGATCAAAGGGAAATCTGACCTTGGTGGCATTAGTGTGGGAGGAGATAACAAGAATCATTTAACTACCTCAAAGGCCTCATTGTATTCCTCCTTCCAATTAATGCTGTAATCTTTCTTCAACAAATTTTTGATTGGATGAATGATGAAGGTGAAGTCAGGGATGAACCTTTGGATTGCACCGAGTTTCCCAAGAAAAGATCTAATACTAGACTCGTCTAATGGTAGAACCATTTCTAACATAGCCCAGATTTTGGCCAGGTCAACATCAATTCCCCGTGAAGATATAATGTAACCCATGAGCTTACCACCCGTTACACCAAATACACATTTTTCTAGATTCAATGTGACACCATACTCAATCAAGGATGAGATAATGATACGAAGCACCTCTAGGTGATCACAGCACTTCCTGGTCTTGGCCAACATGTCATCTACATAGGATTCCAAAATTTTATGAATGAGATCATGGAATATATAGGTCATTTCTCATTGATACATAACGCCAAAATTCTTAAGACCAAATGGCATGATGACATAACAATAGGTTCCCCAAGGAGTTATAAATGTAGTTTTATCTTGATCCTCGGTAGAGATTTTGATTTTATTATATCTTGAAAACCCATCCATAAGAGACAAAAACTCAAATCTAGTTGTTGCATCAACGATAACTTCAATGGATGGTAGCAGAAAATCATCCTTGGGACAAGCCTTGTTAATGTCCCAAAAGTCTATGCAAATACGGATCTTTCCATTATTTTTTAGGACGAGGACAATGTTAGATACCTATTGTGAATAATCGACGGGCTTGATAAATCCTACATAAAGAAGCTTCATTACCTCTTCTTTTACCATAAGGGCCACCTTTGGCTTCATAGGTCTTGACTTCTGCTTAATTGGTTTGGCATCTAGCTTAGTGACAAGATTGTGAGTTGTGTTGTGTGGTGCAAAACCTGTCATTTCTTTGTAACTAAATGTGAAGGCTTTTTGATGTTCCTGGAGGATTTTGGTATGAATTTCTATTTCCTCTGGAGTTAGAGAGGACCCTAGTTTTAAGATTTTTGGCTCCTCCTCCATTCTGATGTTTATATCAATTGTTCCCTCAAATAAGGAGTCGTTACCCTCCTCAAACTTAGGTGGGGCTGGAGGAAAATCCAAATCCCCTTCTTCCTCTACATAGTAAATCTCAAGATCCTTTCCCAGAGAGGACTCAATCATTGGATTTCCAAAATGAGAGGAGGAACGTGGAATTAGGGAAAAGTCTACCTCTTGACAAGTAAGATGTAACTCTTCCAGAGCATTTAAGTAACTTAAGGTTGACGCATCCCTATCAATCGGGTCTGAAGAGTCAAGTTGATCTTTAACTTCCACATATGTCAACATTGATGTTACTGATACTTTGCGAATCAATGATTCAACGCAGAGTGAAACTATGAAGTTGGTGTTCTGTAAACCACTACTTGGGGTGAATCATGAGGCGGAAGTTTCTATAGAGTCAGCTAGAAGGTTTTTTTCACGTGAAACTTCCTCAATTGATATAAAATACAAATCCTTAGTTAATCCCAGTATGACGGTTTTGTAGATTTATAGGTGTTCAGACCTAGTCTCATATACCTCAGATACCTGATTTGTAACTAGTTGTGAATCACCTAACACCCTAATGTTGAGGATGCCCATTCTCTTAGGTATAATGAGACCTAGTAGGAGAGCCTCATATTTGGCCCCATTGTTTTTGCATTCTAAATTCAATTTGAAAGAAAAAGGTAAAACCCTTCCTTCGGGTGAAGTAAGGATTGCACCTACCCCGGTGCTGAAGTGACACTTGGCCCCATCAAAATGAAGGGTCTAGCAATTACTCAGAAAGACAGATGTTGAGTCATCCTTTGTGAGCTCTCCTTTTATCTTGGTTACATATACCATACAAACCTCATCCACTGGAAGGGAACCAAGCCCGAAGGCATGTCCCATACCCATGAAATCAAAGGGGAGAAGGATAGGAACATCCTTTTCTAATAGCTCAACAATATTTGCTGTAGTTTCTAACAAGATTCTCTCTACAACAACATTCTCATTCTTGACCATCATAATACCCTTGATCAAACCGGTAACCTCTAATTCCGTCGTGGGAACCAAATTTTCTTTTGGTAACGTGCTTGCCTATTTATTTAACTGGTTGGTGGGAAGATCAAATTCAGAGTGGACCCCTGAATTTTTCCTCAAGTTGGCCAGATGTATATCAAAGGGCTTTGGATCACCTTGAGTGACAAAGACTTTCCCTAAATGCAATAATATGACCTCTTGGAATAGGGTGGATGGGATTTCTTTCATGCGGTGGATCCAAGGGCAACCAAGGATCATATTATAGTTGGTTTCCTGATCTACAATATAAACTCAGTAAACACCGTCTTGGGTCCAAGAGTGACTGGTAATATTATGGTTTCGATTGAGGTTTCCTTGAGACTATCGTAGCCCTTCAGTGTGTTTCACATCGAGGAGAAATTAGTCTCCCCATATCCTAACTTCTGAAGAAAAGAGAAGGGGACTATATTAACTGCTGCCCCATCGTCAATCATTACATGCTTCACATAGTTGTTGTAGATCCAAACCTACAAAAACATGGCCAGATCATCTCTACGAGGTATTTCAACATCCGTAGGCATTTTGCTTATGTCAAATACAAACCCAATATCCCTTTTGGGATGTCCTAGGGGGAAAGATCAAAGTCTCTATGGTTTATCTATGCCTCTGGCAGTGGGGTAACATTAGCCAAATGGCCGAGAGCAAGCGCTTCCAAGAGAGCGGATCAATGAGTGGGGGAATTCTTCAGTAGATCTAAAAATTAAATGTGTGAAAAGGTCTTGGTTAAATCACTGATCAAGTCATAAGCCCCTACTATCTTGCTTAGTGTGTCATGAACACTATTTGACACAACTAGATAAATCGGGATTGGCTGTGATGAATAGTCTCCAACTCTTGTTGTAGTGTTAATTTGGGGTTCAACATCTAACTGAACCAATCCTACAATCTTCGTTTGTTGATGACCATCCAAAGGAGGTGCCACCTACATGTTTGATGAAGTTGAGGCTTCATGATCAGGAGTCCCTATTACAATGCCTTTATTCAAACCGTTAGGATCCAGTCTACCATCCTTTGGATGCATGGGGAGAGGATCGTTGAAGTTTCCCAATGGTGTGTTCTGTGGAGACACCGGTCCCATATAGGTATTTTGACTAGGTGTTGTTGGGTTGGCCATAAACATGTTGACAAATAACTGTCTTTGGTCTTCTGACAACCGCTGAAAAAACATATTACAATCGTGACATGTTCTTGTATCATGCCTGTGGACCCTATGGAAACCACAATATAGGTCAGGATCGTAATCCCAAGGCCTTTGGTTTGTCCCTTGTTGTCTAAATCCATAGTTGTTGTTTGGTTGTTGAATATTCTAATTAACACTTTAGAACCCTTGCCCCTGGTTCTAGAATTGGTTGGGGTATTGGTTAGGGCTTGGGGTTGGCATTTGTCTTTGTGGCTGAGGTTGTTGCTGTTTTTGTTGTTGGGGATGATTAAAATCCACAATGTTTACCGAGGGTGAGAAATTGTTGTTTCTATGATTGTTACCATTGTTATTGCCATTGTTGTTACCATTATTGTTGTTATTGGTAGCACCTATACAGGTGGGATTGACAATGTTAGGATTTTTGGGTTGATCAATTACATCGTCAGCTATGACTCCATGATTCTTGTTAAGGATCTTTGGTCCTTGAATGTTGTTTGTATTGTTGGAGTAACTATAAGTGTTTTGAGCAGGGGTAACTAACTTTCCATTTGTTCCGTAGGTCTTACGACCACTTTTGATGACTTCTTGGTTGATCCGAAGAGCACCCTCTAACACCTCTTCATAGCTCCTTAATGGGAACTTTTGAACCTCTTCCTTCATCTCCCTGTTGAGGAAGTGAAGGAAAAAATCACAAAGTTCTGTTTGATCCATGTTAGGAGCACTTGCAGAAGAGTAGAGACCATTTTTCCACCTCTAAATGAATTGGGCTACAAATTCATTATGTTCTTGTTTGATATGAAGAAATTATCTAATTCCTATTCGTAACAACTTGTTCATATCAAAAGCTTTGATAAATTCTGACACGAGTTGTTTAAACGAGTGTATTGAAGCCTCTGGTATCCTATAATACCAGTCAAGAGCAATACCTTCAAGTGTCTTAGGGAAAATATTTGCAATGATTGCATCCCATGGGAGCAACTCTCGAATGGCCATTGTATAAACCTTGATGTGGGCATTTGGATCACCCTCCCCTTTAAACTTCGAGAGATTAGGAAAATGTCTTGGGAGCATGACTGCCTGAATGGAGAAATATAGGGGTTCTTTGAGATATTCAGAATAAGCCCCCATTGCATACGTTTCCACCATTGAAGACCCTTGTTGGGGAGGTGGGGCCTATATTGGCTACTAAAATGAGACAACATAGACATTTGGCGAGGCGTATGACATCCCCTGTGATTGTCCATATGGACCTAGGTATGAGTACATGTCCCCATGTGGAGATTTAGAATACATGTGCATATAAGGGGGTTGATTACTTTGATATGGAGCTGAAGGCACGAAGCCAGGGAATGTCACTTTTCCGACTAGTATAGTGTTCGAGAACACACTTTCAGCCGACACATGTTGTAGATATCCATATGTATCTTGAGGAGGCATACCCAAGGTACCTGTACCAGTTAACAAGTCCCCATGATTTGGAGTATTCATGTATACCGACGGATTCTGTGCGGTCGAAACTTGCCCATAGTTCTGTGAATAGGAAGGAGCCAATGCTTTCTCGACATATGAATTCTGTGTATTCTGGGCAAGCTCTAACTCCTTAACTTTATCAACGAAAGCTGAAATGACATCGCCCATTGATGGAGTGATACCTTGCTTAGATAACTTTGGTTGAACCTTTGGAGGTTGTTGAGGAGAATGGTATCCCACTATGAATTTTTCGCGATGTTAGCACCCCTCATTAGTTGTATTGTCAATTGTTGGAGGGGTAACATTATTGTTTTGAAGCAGGACATCACCTTATCCTTGCAAACTGTCAAAAGATTGGTTCATTTTTTAGAATTTATGCTCACTCCTAGCATACCGTGCTAAATACTCCTCATCGAGATGAGGGATTTGATCAGATTGTACGGTAATGGGCTGTCAAAACAATACTCGAGGAGATGAACTTGCTTCACCAGTGAATATCATGTTATTTGAACTTGATTGTTTAAGAGGATAAGTCTGAGTGACTTGATCCAATTCTTTGATGCATACAGAAGAACCAACATTGGTTCCCTAAAGCAAAGGGTTTTGAGTAGATGAATGGTTGTCTGGTGTTTGATTGGTACTAGTACATGTTGAAACCCAAGATAAGTTGACTGTACTCATCATATCCCAAAATATTTGGGGGGTATAGGAATACCCATAGAATAAAGGATGGATGAAAGTGGAAATGCTTAGAGACTATCTCTTCACATTGGGTTCACCAATTTGGATGACAGAAAATCAACACATGACCTTCTTCGCACCCAACCTTCCGAGGTCATGCTGAGACAACTAGTGTGGAATTGAAATGAGAGTGAAAGTCATGGCATTGACCAAAATAATTGGGAAACCTTATGTCTTAGAAATGCAATAACAAAATATGTGAATCTAAGGCAAAGAATGATCTCCTAACTTGAAGGGGTGTGATGGTAAGGTTTGATGTGATAGCTACTTAGAGACTCTAGTCGCTGTCTAGTTTAGATGAGATTCTATTGATTGGTTGTGGAATACATGGAAAGTAACTTATAGGTTCCTCGTATGGGTTTACAGACAAGGTCATGGAAATTGAGACAAGAGATGTAGTGGAGCTGCAGGAACTAAGGGTGATTCTTTGGTCTTGTCCAGAAAATATTAGCCTGATTAGCTACTATATTCAATAATGAAAGTTGTGTGATAATATCAGGTGGAAGTGGTGAAGATATGAATACCTGTGTGCATAAGCTAGTGTCGATATCTAACTGACTAGCAGGCCCGTTGGGTTGCGGGACCTGTGGGTCACAACCAAAGACTCGTTGAGGCTGAGGCCCTTGTATGGTCATGCATGCAATCAAATCCTATTTCCAAGAGTAGTCCAAAAGTCGTAGGCCTGATTAGCAGCTATGTTCAAGGTCTCTAACTGTCCTATTTTCTTTGTGTATGTGGCAGGTGTGCGTAAGATTGTTAAGCATAGACTTGTGTCAATGTCAGTTATTAACTCTGGCCCATTGGGTTTTGGGACTAGAGGATCACAGTTGTAGGTCTTTTCCTGCTGTAAACTGTTGATGGTCATGCAAAATCAATTGATTTTTTTTTCGGTAAATAAAATATCTATTAAAATAAATCTAAAATATATTTTTGGTGTTTTCTCAATATATCAGAACAAAGCAATAAAACAAACTAATCTATGGAAATAAATATTTTTGTGCTTTTCTAACTTTTCAGACAATGCATCTAATCTAATAAACAATTTAAAAGAAATAATTAACCAGATGTAGCTAGCTATCTGTGTAGATGTGTGAATCTAAATCTAAGATCTACTATAATTCAAATAAAATCTCTCCAACCCTACCTTAGAAGTGAAGAACAAATCATGACTCTAACAGAGCTATTATTCATCCACAACCTCCTTGATAATATTGAAGGGAAAAATTCCTATTGATTTGATCTACTTGCAACTATTTGATTAATTGAAATGAATTGTTTCTCTAGTCTATTTGATATGCAATTGAGAATTTGACAAAACAAAGCAAACAAATACACAACTCCAACTTGGAAGAGCAAGAGCTTTGGAAAATCCAGTAGTATGAGTATCTGTCCCCTCAGTTCTTTCCTTTCTTTCTCTGAGTGTTCATGTGAGTCCAAGGATTTGGGAATGCAAAGAACAGTAACAAGAGGATGGCTTTTGAGCAATGACATATTGGAAGCAATCTAGATGTAATGTAGGTAGAAGAAAGATAGCATAAGAGATCTGAACTTGGCTATGCAATTCCTAGCAAGATTATGGCAGCACAACAATGCAAGATACACAAAATTATTAGGCCCTTTTGCTTGAATACAAGCATGGAATATATAGGAATGGAGGATAGAAGGTTACTTCATGCACAAGGAATTGAAGAGGAAGTTCCACTCATTAAATCTATTTAAAAATAGAAGGAACAAGGAGAACCAAGAAAACAAAGATATTTTTAGCAAATTCGGCTCACGGATGCGTTCAAAAAGTAAACTTAAGTGAATCGTTGCATGCAATTTCTCGCATGAAGATTCTAGAAAAATTGATCAAGACCGCCACCCTATGCAGGGTGGCGGTTTGCGAACCATCGCCTAGGTAGGGCGACGGTCCTGTCACTGAAGGCAAAAACAAGCACAACAAGAAAGGGGGAAGCTGGAAAAATGCAAGGAAAAGATAAGTAAGGCTATCTAGGCTACAAATATATACTGCAAATGGGCTTTTGGAGCTCGAACACCTTCTTGAAAGGATTTTGAATGATCATTGGGGACCTTTATAAATGTTTTCTCGATAATGTAGCACATGCAATTTTGGGTGCGTACAGTTCCTATTCCCCCTAATTTCTTTTTTGTTTCCACCATATTTCTTAGACTGGTGACTTATCAAGCTAAAAATGAAACCCGGTCTTTTCCCCTTAAATATCCAAAGATGGTAGAGGAATATTCCCCTATCATTGACATTCTTCAATGCGATAATGACACTTCCATTCTCTCCTACATGGAGTCGAAGGTTCTCAAGATCAGAAAACTCATCCACTAGAAAAATCTAATCTCTTGAATGAATCCACTATCGAAATTACTATTAGAGATCCTCAGTAACACCACATCCTTAAAATAGGTCAGTCTTTGACACCTCAAGAGCTCAAAGCCTTCACTTCATTTTTGTCCAAACATAGCCAAGCATTTGCATGGTCATATTTAGACATGCCGGATCTTGATCCCTCCATTGTTTTTGACAACATTGTTGTCATCCCCCAATGCCAAACTAGTTAGATAGAATATTCATCGAATGCATGCTCAAACTGCTCTTCTTGTGAAAGAATAATTGCAACATAACCTATATGCCAACTTCATCATTCCCATTTATTATCCCCAATGGGTTTCTAACATCGTACCTATCGTGAAAGAATCTAGAAAGCTTCATATATGTAATGAATTTCGAGATCTTAACCTCATGTGTCCTAAAGATGTTTTCCCTTGTCCAAGTATTGATCAACTTGTAGATCTTACTGTGGGACATTAGATTCTCTCCTTAATGGAAGGATTTTCCAGTTATAACCAAATTCTGATTACACTTGAAGATCAACACAAGACATATTTTATCACCCCATGGGGTACCTTTTGTTATCGTGTCATGCCCTTTGGTTTAAAGAATTCTGGGGCTACATATCAACGAGCCATGCCATATATCATTCATGACCTCTTACATCAAACTGTAGAAAATTATGTTGATGACCTCTTAGAAAAATCTAAGCATAGATGTGATCATCTTTCGGTCGTTGAGATAATTTTTGAGCGTCTCATTTGTTTCTTCCTTTGCCTCAACCCGGTGAAGTGTGTTTTTGGAGTTCTTACTGGGAAAATCCTTGGCTTCATTGTCTCTATTAGAGGAATTGAGGTTGACCCCGAAAAACTCAAAGAAATTCTTGAAATTCGTCCTCCTTCTAATCTCAAGCAACTTCACAGTATTCAAGGTCGACTTCAATATATTCGTCATTTCATATCGAAAATTTTTGATCGTTGTCAGCCCTTTCATCACCTTCTTCGAAAAGACATAACTTTTGATTGGGACCAAAACTATCAAAAGGCTTTTGAAGATCTTAAGCGATATCTGCTATCTCCACCAGTAATCACACTTCCATGTGAAGGGGAGAGCTTCTATTTATATATTTCTATAATTTATCATGATCTAAGAGCTATGTTATCACACTGTGATGATCAGGGACATGAGTAGGCCATTTATTATATCAGTTGTACTCTTCATGACTGCAAAACATGATACTTTGAAGTAGAGAAATTGTGTTGCGCTATTTTCTTCATTGCATCAAAACTTCGACACTATCTTCTTAATCATAAAACCTATATTGTTACTAACTTTCAACCTCTCAAAGTAATTCATTCTAAGCCATATCACAATGATCACATCACCCGATGGCTCCTTCTCATGGCCGAATTCGACCTGGAATTCATTCCTCAAAAGACAATTAAGGGTCAAGATATTGTTGACCAATTAGCAGAAGAACTCTCTTTCCAATACGTAGACTCCTTCTAATTACTTCCCAGATGAATCAATCAATCAATTTCATCATGATCCCCTTAAAATGACTCTTTTCTTCGATGGTTCTAAATTCCAACAAGGTGGGGGGTGGGGGAGGTGGGGTGGTAGGTGTTGTTCTTATTCCTCCTGAGGGATTCCCCAATCTCCTTAGCTTTTAAATTATATTTTGAATGTATAAACAATATGGTCAGAATACGAGGCCCTTATGTTAGGACTAGAAACTGCTATATTTCTAGGCATCCATATTCTTGACATTTTTGGTGATTCTGAACTAGTAATAAAGTAGGTCACTGGAGAATATCAGTGTAGAAATGATATTTTACAACAATATTGTGACATTTCTCATCATCTTCTTAAAGCCTTCGATTCTTACACTATTCAATTTGTCCCTCGTTTGACCAATCATTTTGCTGACACAACGGCATCCCTTGCGGCCCTTATCCCTGGGACAATGAAAGAGTCCAAGCTTTTGGTTATTATACATCATCATAAAAAACCATTCTATAACATATCTCAAATTTATCTAGTCAAATCTAATTCATCAGACCTCTGGTATTCACAAATTCTCGATTATTTATCCAAATCCATTACTCCCCTTGATCTTTCTAAAAACTCTAAGATATATTTTATCCAACGTACTACTTGTTATGTAATCCTTAGCAGTATTATTTATAAGCGTGGGTTTGATGGTATCCTTCTCCGATTCCTTCAATCCTATGAAGCCTCTAGAGCTATCCAAGAATTCCATGATGGTATCTGTGGTGGGCATTTTAGTGGATTATCTGTTACCAAAAGTGTTCTTCATCTTGGCTATTATTGGCCTTCTCTAAACCATGATTGTTGTAAATATGTCAAGAAGTGTGTAAAATGTCAACAACACTCTAATCTTATCTATGTTCCTAGCCAAGCTTTACTACCTGCCCAAGATTTATGGCCCTTTTCGTAATGGGGCCTTGATCTTATTGGTCTAATAAATCCTTGTTCATCACAAAAACATAATTCTATCATCATTGCTACTGAATATTTCACTAAATGGGTGGAGGCAATCCCACTCACCTCTACTAAATATGGCCCGATCATTAATTTTATATATCAACATAGCATTTTCCGCTTTGGTGTTCTACATAAACTTTTTATACACAATGGGAAGTCCTTTAAAAATAAGGACCTTAAAATATTGGCGATGCAAGATCCAACTTAGATTTTCTTCCCTGTATTATCCTCAAGCTAACGGCCAAGATGAGGCCACTCATAAAACTCTTTGAAATATATTAGCCAAAACTATCGACCAAGCATGACGAATTGGCATCTCCAACTTCCCTTTGCTCTATGGGCCTATCACACTAGAATTCTCACTTCCACAAGGGATACTCTATTTTCTCTGGTGTATGACTCCAAATCCCTTCTTCCCCTTGAAGTCAAAATTCCATCTTTACATGTGTCTCTTCACAACTTCATTTCTAATGAAGATTATTGCCAGGAACGTCTAATGCAACTTGAGTTATTAGACAAGCGTCACCTTCTCGCTCTTGAGCACCATCATGTCTATCAATATTGTATCCAACAGGATTATAATAAACACATCAAATCGCACGATTTTAAAATAGGTGACCTGGTTTTAAAATAAAATCAAAATGTCACTACCTTATAAAGGAGCCAACGGGGAAAATTAGCTCCCAACTAGATCAGACCATATATTATCACACATAAGTATGTGTCTATGACTTATCATTTAGCTTCTCTTGATGGTAAACTAGATATTCGAACCCCTTAACACATTGCACTTATGACCATTCTATTGTTAGTACACACACTTATGAGCATATTCTTATCTTTAGACCATGTCTCCACCATTATCCACTTCCATCTATCATGGTAATGATATGAATTATGTGGTCTACCGTCACTACTTTGATATGACCTTGAACATAAGTACAACGACTCTACTTATAACATATTCGATATGGATAAGTTCTCCCATTTGGTGAGTGCCACGTAATCATTACATTCATCACCCTCTCATTCTCCTATGACAGTCATGTAAAGGGTATCGAGTGTCTCCTATACCGCCATTATCCCCTCCTAAGTGGTTTACTTTGCTATCCCTAGCTCTCCCCCATGTAAAGCTAACATCCATGCATGTAAAAAGAATTCAAAATTTATCCAAAAGTAGACTGATCCCTCAAAGGACAGCTATTCATGCAAAAAAAAAAAGAAAAAAAAATAAAAGCATTCAAATCAAAATCAAAGAAAAATAAATAGACCGATCCCTCGAAGGATGGCTATCATTCTCGCCATCTATATTGTATATATAGTAGACCATACCCTCGAAGGATGGCTAATCTTTTTTTATGGCATTCAGAAAGCTTCCCGCATTGATCAACTTTCTTCTATTATTGTTCTTTCCCTTTCCCAGAGCTAGGGCATAGATTTAAGGAACACCACCTTTGGAGAACCTTCTTCCTGCATATAGGTTACATCTCAAATCCCTCATCATTTTGATATTAAGATTATGAGAATATTTCATCTATATCTCCCTCTTATTCTTTTGGTATAATCAAATCTGATTAGTTATGTACTAACACCTGCTATCGGCTGCAAGTGCAATGCTTTGAATAGTACCTTTTCTTGTTTACTTCTTATCCAATTAAAAGCATAACTTTCTTACATGGCCCTGGCTATGGTTATGTGACACCCATCTCCTCAAAATCATATTTTATTACAATCATATTTTTTAAATCAAATTTCATATCATTAAATCTGCATCTATATTTTTTATCTTTATTTTTACTCTTAAGGATGTCCCCTATCAATATCATCCATGAATCTATGCATTCTGTTACTGTTTCTACACACTGCCTTTAATACACTATTTGGTTTGGGAGTTTTGCTTGATCTCCATTACAATTTGTGAATCCTACTTGAGATTATCTCTCAAGTAGAATTCATTATCCGGCAACTTCTCATCCTCCACTATGACCAATGTAATCTTTCTCCATCCATTCTCTCACATCATCCTTATCTTCTCTACAATCATCCACCGATTGTATTTTCCATTGCTCTTATTTTATTTTGTCATCTAACATTGACATCATCTTCTTCATCATCAAATACCTTTATTCCCTAGCTTGGCACATCTGCGTAACTCCTCATGCAGCAAAAAAACCCTACTCGAGGTATACCTGTCATTCTAGAAGAGGTCTCATTCGTGATCATGTCTGTTGACCATTCCTTCCTCCTAGTCCCCTTTATTAACCCAATTTTCTCCTAAAATTCACCTCATCTCATTCTCCACTGCTCTTCTCACCCACTTCATCCTTCTATGTTGTTTGTTTGATACTTCACATGTCCTACACCCGGGCCATTATTTTTGTGTTTTTCTCTTAATATTCTTTTACTACCATATATTTTATCATTCTATTTCCCTTTCATTCTTCTTTCGGCTTGATGATCCTACTTAACCACCCATTCCATGCAGGATTCTTAATCACATTGCATCTCTTTCTTAAGATCCTGCCACTGTAGAGACTCCTTCATTGTTTTCTATTCCATTAAACACTAGAAACATCTTCCTACTCCATAACTTCTTCTTAACACTCTGACATCATCACTCGCACAACATAGGAATCCTAATTAAGAATTCCCCTTACACTCTCCATCCTACACTGCATACATTCCTCCATCCACTCATGTCACACTACTTTGTTTCCTTGTTATCACCTCCTTCCATTTCCTATTCTGTTTTGGTATACACCGCTCAGTATTTTCATCATTCTTCTTCTTCTTTGGTTTTGTGATCCTACTTAATCATTCCTATGGCATGGTGATATTACTTAAGAGTATTTCCAAAGAATGATATGTCTTCTTTCCTTTCACCTTTACTTCATATTCCCACCATTTGTATTTTCTCTTCATTCCCCATAAACACATCCTCTTCCCTTCTCTTTTTTTCCTCACACAAAGTATCTCAAATTTCCTCAAATATCATCTCCATCATCCCTCATTCAAAAATCTAACTTAACCACTTCATACCATTTATGACTATTCCTGGTTTCTTCATCTTCATTCACATCCTCATCCATTACATTCTCTCCTCATCATCCTCTCCATACCATTCATTATCCCTTCTTTCTTTACTCTTTCCAGTCCATTTTCTAGAATACTTCCCTATATCTATCACCATATTTACTAATCATTATCATTGTTCATCTAACATTATGTCATCACCATCTTCCATTCTCATGTTAAGAATTATTGGTGGACTTCTCCTAAAATTCATTTATCCCCATTCTACTCATAGCGGTTCACTCCTTTTTACCTCCTCCATTTTCTCTTCCTTCCTTTTTCCTTTTGTACCTTCTGGTCATTATTGAAGGATTTCTCCTAACATCCCTCCACTGGTATTACCTTTCCATATTCCCTTCACCTTTTTCAATATCTCTACTATCTTCATCACATACTGCCTTTGCATCATTTTCTTTGTTATCCTCTCCTCCTTTCTACCCCGAGTTTTCTTTCATTTCATTTGTATCATCTTCATCTCCTCTTCTCATCACACTTTCATCCTACTTCTCCATTGATAACCTGACTCACCAGCATTGTCCCATATTTTTAATCATCTCACCATCCACATACATTTCCATGTGTTCTGTTTCATATTCTTTACCTGGGTGTTACCCCTAACACGGGGATTCAATTCCCTTCCTATTTTGGCTCTATCATCTCTTCTTTCCCTCCTTTTTCCATCTCCCCCATTAATGAAATTATTTCTCTACCACCCCTATCTTACTAGCTCCTTAGTTCCTTTCTTTCTCTTTTCCATTCTACTTCCTCCCCCATCTTGTTTAAATTATTCATGTTCTTCATCTACTTCATCTCTCCATCCTACTATGCATATTCATCTCTCCAATCATCCTTCTCTCATATTCTTCACAACTTTTCTTTCTTAGTTCATTCATCTCTTTCATGATCCATTCTTTCTCTCCCTTTGTTTTGATCTCCATCTCCCTTTCATCCCTTCTTCTGTCATTTTCTTGTCTTATTCTTTTTCCTTCATTATTTCTTTCTTCCACCATTTCTCCTCTTTATTATCTCCACTACTTCTTTACTGTGATATATCTTCATACATTCACCTTCCCTTCTAATCTCTTTTCCCTTATCATCTCATTTTATTCTTGTTTAGATTTACTCTCTCCTTTCTTCTCCTACTCACTTTCTCTGTTTTCTTTTTCTCCAGGTCCCTCATACCTTACCTATTTATTTCCCCCTTATCTTTTCCCACTGCCCTCTTATTAACGGTCATTCTCTCTCTTTTTTGCTTTCATCTATCTTCTCACCTCTCTTATCGTCCTTCTCTACTATTTGATCCTTCTCCTCCACCATGTCCTTTCTACCCCAACCATGTCTACTTTTTCTTATTTCTATCATTTATCATCCAAATATTTCATCCCATATTCCTGGGACATTTTTGTCTTAGAGGATACCATGATGACCAACACCTATCTGATCTTGTACTCTTCCATGAATATTTTTTCTGTTGTTGCTTTATCACAAAAGTATCTTGACTTCTTATCCTACTTACCAAACAAGTAGGATTGATTTTATCTTCTAATTTGATAACACTTATGCATATTTCCTATAAAACATGATTACCATCATATTTATCACACCTTTAGGGCATTTTATCTCACCTTTTTTATCCTATCTGCTCATCATGTGCAAATTTATGATTATCCCCCTTGGGGCATTTTTATTTACACATCCATTTCTTGTTATGTCATCTTCATCTTTTCATCCTTGTACTTGTCGGTGCATATAACTCAATTTTTTGTCCTTCTCATGCCCTAAGCTGGGGCATCATTATCTTCATCCTCATCCCTTTTGCATATGCATGATTTTTCACATGATTCCTCACAGACAAAGGATTTCGCACATCTTTTGCATTCGGTTAAACATATTTTGATGTTTTCCTATGACCTGTTGGTCATCAGGGTTTACATCCATACTGCAATGGTATTCACCCACTCACTGGTCTATAAAACGTTGTCATCTGTCTCCATTGAGACCGCAATTTTCCTCTACCAATGTGATATTGGAGTCACCACCATAATTTTGTTTATTGTTATTATGATCTTTTTTTGCCTAAGGCATCTTGCCTTGGGTCATGTCTTCATCCATCTTCAGACACATATCTCATCTAACCCTTTTTATTTTTGTCTCATGGCTTGTTATCGCAAACCACTCAACAAAAAGGGGAAAATGTAGACACCTATTTT
Source organism: Taxus chinensis (assembly GCA_019776745.2). Classification (NCBI taxonomy): domain Eukaryota; kingdom Viridiplantae; phylum Streptophyta; class Pinopsida; order Cupressales; family Taxaceae; genus Taxus; species Taxus chinensis. The sequence continues at coordinate 453,764,215 of CM034151.1, read as the reverse complement.
TGGTTAGCACCCCTCTATCATCTCATATTCACGTAATTTCCATTCTCACTTCTTTTTTTCTTAAATTAAATGAAATATAATCTATTTTCTCACCTTGTTTAATTAATTATTAAATAGGCTCCATATAAACCCATTTAATAATTCAAATTTTGGCATTATCCCCATCTCTCACAAATTATTCAATCTATGGGTATTAATACACCCATCTGACACCCCTTTCCAAATGGAATCTATCATCTCACCTACCATGTCAATCATGCTCCCCACTCCATATAATTATTCAAACCATGGTCCCTACGTGATCACATCATATCTCTTAACTCAAGTTATTCTACCCAACCCTGGTTATCTGTTAACCCCAATCTAACCTCACATCTAAGCTATAAATATGGGGTTTTCCCCATATTTGAGGGAGGAAGAAAAAGTTAGGAAATTTGGGTGAATGCTAAGGAATTTTAGCCATTTATCATAATATCATTATTATTCTGTCTTTGTCATAACATGTGGAATTTCCATGATACTCTGCTCGTGATTTGGTTCATGTGGTGAGATTAATGTTGCACACATATTATTAATAACACCATCTGCATACTTTCATCTTTCAGGTTCTTTAGCTTTATCAATTTGCATGTTATCTATTTGGACTGTATTTTATTATTATTCTTATTACGCAGGGGTTGACAACCACTGAGGGAGTTAATGATTCCCAGATCTTCTTTGTTAGGCATCCCCCGCATAAAATATCTTATCAATCTTTCTCTAGTGTATGTGAACTGCAAGTTTGCTGGGATCACTCCGAGGAGTCTGATATTAACTTTACGCCCGTATCATCCATCATCATCTCCAAGGTACTAAGCCCTTGTATACTCGATGTTGTTTAATGTTTCTTGATTACTTGTACACTCATCTAGATAGGAAGCTGGAAACTTAGATCAACATATGGTTTGACGAATACATGCCCATAATGACACCTACACATGCACACATATTTTTTTGCACCAAAAAGACATGTATGCACATGTTTCAATGGATACATGCCCTTTCAAGACACATACGTGTACCTCCTATAAAACTTGCAAAAAGCCATGGAATTTGAAAATTTTCAAAAACAAACAAGTTAAAGGTTAGCCAAAGAAGCTTATTTATAGCTCAAACCCACAAAAAATACATGATCAAGGATGATTTAGCCTACTTAAAAAGATTAAATCATGTAAATAACAAGTTGTTTATCCTATAAAACATGAAAATGGTTAGCAACTGAAAATAAACAGCTTGAAAAGACTCCATTAATGGAGGATGGACTTTGTGTCCCACCGGGCGTGCCAAATATATGCAATGGAAAAGTTGAAAATCTATGGAAATGAGATTAGAGAACCTCAAAGATTAATTTACTCAACCATGCACCATGAGATAAGAGATAAACAAGGGAAACTAACATGCAAACATCATAAATTTGACAAAAAAATCAAAACCTAGCATATATACTACTCTCTACTCTTTTGAAAGCTATAAAACATTGAACCTATGAAGATCATAGTAAGAAAATGTGATGTTTTGATATGAAACTCAAGATTTTAAGAATGGAGTCTCACCATTAATGGCTTCAAGGCCAATGGTTATCTCCATATTACTTAAAACTTGGTTTAAGGATGCAAATGGAGGTGTTAGCTCAACAATGGATGAATGAAAGCTTTAGATCAAATGTCTAATTAGCTTAAATGAGATCCAAGATTTCTTAGGTTTGTTTTGGTTTTGTGTTATGTAAAGTTGTAAGTTTGAATGGGTAGGCTTAGCCTTGTATTTATAGTTTTTGGGTTGGAAAAGTTTGGAATTTGGGTGCATGTGGGACTAAAGCTCAAAAAACACTTTTAGATTAGATTAGGATAAACGCAATTTAGGCTTAGTTAAGCTTGGTTTAGGCTAGTTAACTAGGGTTTAGGCTAGTTAAGTGTGATTAAAAAGTGATAAGAGAGTCATTGAGAGTTGGGAGGGGTCTGGATAACCATATGTGATTGATAGATAGCCTAAGAATCTTGCAGCAATTGTTCACAAAGAACTAGGGAGATTCCGAATGGTCGAAAGGAGGAATGTTTAGATAATAAGCAAGATTTTAGCCAAACAAGCTGATTATAAGAGGAATATGACCGAAAGAGTGTTGTGAATGGGCATCTGAGAATGGAGTGAAGAATGGGAATAATCGAAGTGTCATCAATTGGTTGAATTGGAGGAAATGCTAAGTGTAAGCATATTTTAGGTGTCTAAAAGGAGAAATAAGAACAAGAAAAGATGAAAGAACAAGCAAATAATAAAGGAGAAGCAAGGAAGCAAGTGAAAGAAAATAGAAAGAAAAATGAAGAGGAAGAGAAAAGAAACAAAAAGGAAACAAAAAACAAAGGAAGAGGAGGAAAATAAGGTACATGTACCAACTAAAGAACAAACTAAATTAATTGTAACCTTCATTGGTATCGTATCTATATATTTGCCTAGAGATCCATTAAAAAAGATAAAACAAGCCCTCAAATAGAGAATAAAGAAGCATTCTATCCAGTTACAACAAGGAGTTTTGTAAAAAACACAAGAAGTTTACATGGTGCACTTACACAAACTCTCACCTCTTCATAAATCCACATGTAGCCAATTGCTAGATGAAAGTACAAAATAATATTAGATGCAGAGATGTGTAATTATTGAATAATATATGAATATAATGTTGACATTTATTCATGCAACCAACCCACATATAAGAAGGGATTCTATTTTACCAATAGAAATAACAGCGGAGTAGGATTTAAAAGAAATGCTAGTAGACAATATTAGATGGTAGGAGAGTGAAAATAAAAAATCTAAGAAGAATCCATATAATAATATAAGCACAAAATCCTATAACCAAAAATATTGGAGAAATAGAAGCAGAGGAAGGATATGCAAACATCTCTCATAAAATTAGAGACAAAATTTATTAATGCGGCAACATACTATGAATATGCTATGGGATGGCCAAGTGTGACTCAAAAAGATAAAGCAAAATTAGACGTACTTGAACAAAAACTGCATAAAGAAGCGAAAGAGCATGATATAAATAAATACCTAGATGGGACTCAATGTAGAAAACTTACAAAACTTAGAGAACAATATTGAATTAAGCAACAAAAACAAACAGAGAAGATCACAACTATGCAATAATGCAACACTACCATGGATAGGGCACTTACAAATATGCAATAAGAATTAGCAAGTGAGAAAAATAGATTTATTCAAATTCAATCAAATCCACCCCCTTCAGACATCCTTCATTTGATTCAAGATAAATCATAGCTTCAGGAATGAACACAACATATCAAGGACCATTTAGACTTGTGGTACCATTTTGAAAAGAACATCACCACTTAGATCTTAAAATATATTCCCCACAATACACCATGAAAAAGAGTAGGGATGAGCACAATTTTTTTAGGAAAACCATGACGTCCCATAAATCTAGTTCGGAAAGTCGAGAGAGGGAACACTTCCTTACACTAAATGTCTAAGTTTATGAGGTTTGATGCCTATTTTTTTCCTAAAGTTCAGGTATGAAGAAGACGGATAAAATACATTCTAAAAATTTTCCCTATAAGACAGGGTTCTTCATCACTTGGTTGTCTCAAGTAAGAGACAATGTTTCAATTCTGGGGATGATGTTAACAAGGTTCTTCATCAAGTTTTGGAACAATCCACAAATTCAGGAAAAGCCCATGAGAATAAGGAAGAAGTCACCAAATACAAGAGAGAGGCATGAATAAAATAAGATGATACACAATCATCAAATCTCAACATGTACATATTATGGATATTATCATTTTTCTCTTTCAAGAGATTGCATAGGTCTTAGATGTCACCTAGGATCTTCTTGTGGTGTTAGGTTAGTATAGGTCCTTCAAAAATTCAAATTTTGTCACTTCCCTCCAAGTTGTAATTTTGATTATTGGAGACAATTTTGGCTTGTTTTAGCATAGTATTATTCAATAATGGGGCATAATAATATGAAATAAGCTTGTAATAATCCTTATTAGGATTTAGGAGACTTAGTCTAGTTAAGATGGTGAACTAAGGCTTAGCTCCTAGTGAACTAGACACAAATTAGTGCTTCTAATGATGTAATAAAGAAAAAATATGTCATGTAAAAGGATTATAAGTCCAAAAATTAGTTAGGTTCGAGCTAGGAGAGATTATTTAATCATTTGTAACTGTCTTTCACATCATCATTCAAATGGTCACAAACTGTGATAGTAACTTTAAGAACCTTTGAAGGAATATTTGGGTTGTGTACACAATGGCGAACTAATTACCAGTGGTTTAAAGTTTTGCATGGATCAATGAAACATGTGAATATAAGATAAGTGTGGTTTATTCATAGTTATAAACTTCATTTCATGTATTTATATTGTTGGTAATGATATTTCTATAAATTTGTATGTGCATAAATAAGCTTGTTTATAGTCTACAAGTTGAGATAGCTAATATGAAGCTATAATAGGAACCTTGCAAGTGAGATTAAGGTGTTAAGTTATTTAGATGATTATTAAGCCTTCAGGGACCTTCAATGCTGAAAGAAAAGGTATAAGAATTTATTATACAGTTTGACATCAGTTAGAGGGTTTTTTCTTTGGGGCAGCACACAGTGGGTTTAGTGTGACAAAGTAATTGTTAAGGCTAATAAGATTCACTAGTACAAACATCATGGGAAGGTTTTCATAAGTCTCTGATACAAATTTGAAACCTTTATTGAACGTATTTTATCTTTGGTAGTGAGATACCACTTCCTCGGGTCTGAGATTAAACCCTCATAGGGTCTATTGAGAAAGTATTATTTCTTGACTTATATAAATAATCAAGAACTCAAATTTTTAAGGAAGCATTAGGTAGACAATAATAAGGTGCTCTCTAAATGTTAATCTCTAAATTTTTTTTTTTGTAAGAAATCCATACTAGATCACCTACAAGCCTGTGAACAATAGAAAATGATCTAGGTTTTAAGGGCGAGGAATGAATTTGAAAGCTTATATCTTGAAAAAATATTTGGAACCTTCAATAAATTTGGTAGTTGGATTTAAATAATAGAATATGATGTTTAAAATATTTTCAACTCACCAAGTGAGTAGGTGGGCATGACAGTCACTACTGTGGCCTATAGGTGTATTTTAAGGCACAAGAGTGAGGTTGGAAATGATATTAACAATTTTGGGAATGGAACCATTGTCTAAGGTCCTTGAATATACTCACATCATGTAAAAAATACAAAGTAAAATCTTAAATTAGTAAGTGGATTCATCTAATATAAATTTCATTAATTTCAGAGAGCATAAAGATTACACAGTCTAGAATTGACTGGTAAAGAGGAAAGAAGACTATACAAAAGAATAGTACTGGAGTTAAGAAGTAAAGTTTTGTACTTCACACTTAAAGGAAATACTCTCATAGAATTTTAAAGTCTTTGGGCTCAATTTATCTTCCATTGAGTAGGGTACATGATAATTTAGTCTCCAAAAGTAATTACAGTCATAAAAGCCTAATATGAAGATCTAAATAGGGGAATGGTGAGGAATTTTACAAAATAAGAATAAGTGAGACTTCATAAAGAGATAAAAACCCTAAATGGGTATTTATAATTACATTTATTTCTATAGGAGAGTCATCAAGAAAATAGTTAAAGAGTAGAAACACCATTGGCAAGCCTGGTATGTCCCTAGAAGCAAGAAAGAAGGAATTAAAGAAAAAGGTGATCAAAACAAAGTATTTGATCCTCAATTTTTCCATACACCCCAAAGGGCTTAAAGGGTATTAGGATGAATTATTACATTATTTTAAACCTTATAGGGCTCTCTAGCCTTGAGACTACCAGGGGGTAAGTTATCAAGAAGCCAAACAAGGAAAAAATGATAAAAAATTAAGTATTTTAATTATTTTGGTGGATTTTACTTACTTAAAATGTTGTACTAGCATAGATGAATGTCCAATAACATGTCTATAATGTTGTATTAGTGGAATGAGGTAAATCATCAAGAGATTGCATAGTTTTGAGCTTTTGGTATAAGAACATATATAGACTGGGGCCTAAAGGATAAAATTTGAGTTTGACTGATCTTGTGACTAAATCATAGTTGTATCAGAGTGGGAATAAGATTCTTGAAAATAAAAAGAAGAAGTGTTTTGATAATAATTACAGGTAGAAGATAAAATGGTGCAAGTGAGAGAAGAAAGAAAGTTAGATTGGGAAGTAAAGATGGAGATTGTGTTGAGTAGGTTAGAGAGTATGGAAGAGACTCAGAGAAATATAAGGGATGAGATGATTTCCATGCAGAGAGATGGGACAAGAAATGTGGTTCTATTTATAGTAGATGCTACAAGTGTAATATGTATGCAAGGCATAAGGAAAATGAGTGTAATGAGGTGAATGTATGGATGAGAAATGATAGTAGAGATGTAAATAAGATAGAGCAAGATAAAGGTAAGTCATTATTGTGTAGAAGAGTGCTTTGATACCAAGTAAAATAATGGAAGTGATAACCCAAAGAATATTTTTGTTTAGAGATGCATATAAGGCTAAAAAAAAAAGTTTGTAAAATGATTATTAGTAGTGGAAGCACTGAGAGTATTTTTTTATTCGATATGGTGGAGAAACTAGGACTAAAAACTACCATGCACCCTAACCCATATCAGGTTTCATGGATGTAAAAAGGACATCACATCATTGTTAAGGAACATTATCAGATTGAGTTTCAAATAGGGAGATATACAAATAAGGTGTTGTGTGATATAGTTCATATGGATGTCTGTTATGTTTTGTTGGGTATACCATGGCATTAAGATAGAAAGGTTGTGCATGATGGAAAGAAGAATACCTACACTATTACAACACCAAAAGGGGTTAGCCATATACTCTTACCACTCAAAGGTGAACAAGAAAAACCCTTCTTCTCCATAATATAACATGTTTGCTATGATTACATCAAATACTAATAACATTGGTCCTTTCTATCTCTCTCTTGTCATTAGAGGATATCGATTGAATAATTGTATAATAGATTTAGGCACTTCTAACAATATAATGCCCATAAAGGTTTCCAATGCTCTTATATTTAACTTGACATGAATCATTGTCCCTTGTTACTCCATGGAGTCAATGGAAGTCCCACATGTGGGGAAGATCAAGGATGCTGAGGTGGATCTCACTGAATTTTTGAGTAAGAAGATGTTATTGACTATCTTGGTAGCAGACATTCTGACATCATTTGGAATGTTTCTAATTAGAATCTTCTATTGAGACTTGGGAGGAAAAATCTAGATGAATTTTTCCTACCTTGATAGGACCAATCATTCCTTTCAATGGGGTATCGAGTATGTAGGAGAGTGGAGAAATATTTAGTTGCAAGAGGACAAACCTGAATTGTTAGATGATTTAATCCATGAAGAAGAAAAAGTGATTATTGATGAGTTCTAAACTGAAAAATCAGCCTTGGGGAAATGGTAAAATTCAAGGTAAGAAATCAACAATTTTGGATAAACGTAGAAGATAATTTTTAATTTGGTATTGATGGAATTTTTGAGAGAGGATCTAATCATCAAAGTAACTATGTACACTCACTCCTCTTAAGTATACATGAATTCATGAAAGCACCCTAATTTAATCATCAGTTGAGGAAAGGATGTTACTTCCTCAAACTAGTCAATGGCTTCATAGAAAATCATCACTCAATGTTACCCATTAAGGGGTGACATCTGAATAGAAAAGTTCTATAGTGAATTTGGGTTGTCCCTACATGTGCCATAGGAGCTTTAGTTATGTGTTTCCCTTTCCATTGTGTGTTTGTTTTTTCGTGTGTTGTTTTCAATAAAGAGGTTTTGTTGTATCCATCCTTGTTATGTTATGATTTTATTCCTAATAGGTAAGGAATTTATCCTCTTAGTTTCTTGAGATTATGTGGTTCCTACTTACTTTGTTATCACTTTTTTCAAACCAAAACAAGTCCCTATGTTAGCTCCAACTATTTTCATGCTAAATGTTTAGCATGAAAAATTGAAAAAAATTGCCATGAGAACTAAAACCACAATTTCATTAAATATGGACATTTTACTAAGAATCTAGATTTAAAGTATTATTATTTCTATTCTTATAATTGTTGAAATTGGATTCCTAAATTGCCATTGTTGGTTTTTATCTAGTGTGATATCAGATTCTAATATGTTTATTACTGAAATTTACTTAATGCAATATCGGATTCCAATATTTACACTATGTCATATAATTATGTTCCTAATTCTATATTGATTCTATGAGAATGGGAATATTCCCATTCTCAACACACTTATAGTACATATATGTTCCTAATTATTTTTATATATATCTTCTCTATCTCATTTATTTTTCTATGATTCCTATATGAAGCATTTTGATCCCTTTTGAAAATTAAAACAATGTGATATGGGTACATGTATGAAATAAGAAGAAACTATTGAGTCAATGAGAATGGACATATGCCCATTCTCATCACAATCATGGTACAAGTATGTTCCTAATTCTTGTTATGTGTATCAAATTTATATTTATTTTTCTTCTATAATTCATATATGAGGGATTTTGACCTCTTTTGAAAATTTACATCTTGGCATACAATAGGTTAAGTCATAGAGCATTTCCAGACACTCTTATTGAGATCATTAAATAATATATCTTGGCACTCTAAATACTATAGTTTTTCATTCAATAATTAGGGGATTCTAGGCATATAATTTAGTATCTAGACTTTAGAAAGGTTTGTATATTATAAAGTTATTAGAATAATTAAAAAATAAGTTTTCTAAACTTATGCACATAGCCTTAGGAAAAGACCATATGATTTTGTGGTTGTAATGATTGTATAAATCAATTCATTACATAACATGAATTTTTCAAATGATTTCCTTGTAAATCACACCCATGTCCCTTTAAATCACATGATCCAACTCCTTGTAAACTTATAGCATAATTAAGGATTTGTTTTTCAAACTAAATTAATTACATGGTGGAAATCATATTATTAATAATACATTAATAAGATTCAAGAGTTCCATAAGAAATACAATGTTTTATATAATTATATTATGGAAAAATATTCAAAATTAATATAATACTCAGTCTTTCATTTAATTATCAAATAATAGTACAACTATAAAGTTTTATAGGACCAAGGTTTGGAATATTTTTTTTAAAACCCACATCCCAGGCCAACATGATTTCACATATAAATTTATAAACTTAAATAGTTTCTCCAAGTCAACATTCCTTATCTTGTTCAAGTAGTTTAAGGTATGATTTAATGGCCACGTGTCCTTTATTGGGTATATTTATGTATCCATTTTCCCTTTCTTTTATTTTGGTGTCCATGCCCAGATGATACTATCCACATCAATATCTACTTTAGGTTCATCTAAGATGGTCCATGTTTTTTTTAGATTTAAACAATCACGATACAATGTTGTACCTTCTCCTCATAGGTTTCCAATATTGAACTCTCAGCTTTTTATTTACATCATTTTCTTCATTTCGAAGGAAACTATCCCCATCTTCTCTCACCTTCATTATAATTTCTTGGTTGTATAAGTAGCATGATTCCCTTAAACACATCCTTCAATGGAGTGAATTCTTGGTTATATCTTCCATAAATAGGCCCATCATAAATATCTATTATGTACAAGGTACAAGCCAACCATTTGAGCACTCCCTTTCTTAATCATAAGGGAACTTCTTGTTTCATTGAAAATAAAATGTTTTATTGGCAAAAAAATTTATTTATTAGGTTCTAACGAGTCTGAGAATTTCGAACACATATTTACCACATTCTCTACGCATATACAAAAATTTGAAGGACCCAAACTCTCCTCATCAATTTCATGAAATTCTAGCACATGAGTTATATAATCCATGGCTATGTCATCGTCTCTACAATAATATTTTTGTTTGAGAATGACATTGTTTGTGATAAAATATTTTCTAGTGACGGAGATATTAGAGGAAGCCTTGAAGGCTGTAAAGTTGCTTAATATTGGAAGGAGGAGGTATTTAAATGATTTCCCTAATTTTTGTGGGGTCAACTTTGATGCCTCTAATAAAAATGATAATCCAAGGAGGTTTCCAGTTAAGACTCCAAATACACACTTGGATGGATTAATATGAAGGTAGAAGTGAATAAGGAACTTGAAAAGGACTTCGATAACAAAAATATGGTCGCGTTGATTCTTATATTTTCCTAAAAGATCATCAAAATCGTCTTCTATGGTTTTTTGGATAAGGTCATGAAAGATATAAGTCATGGTCCACTAATAAGTTGCGTCAGCATTTTCTAAACCAAAGGTCATAACACGATAATAAAGGTCTCCCAAGGAGTGATGAAGGAGTTTTTGTGTTGATCTTATGGTGCGATGATAATTTTATTGTAACCAGAGAAACATTCCATGAGAGAAAGCATCTCATGACCTACAGTAAGATCCACAAGTTGATCGATGTTCGGAAGAGGGAAGTCATTCTTAGGGAAAGCGAGATTAAGATCTCAAAAATTAGTTTATATAATACAAAGCTTCCCTGATGCTTTAGCAACGGGGATAATGTTAGAAACCCATTGGGGATAGTCAATGGGGATGATGAAATTAGTGGATAAAAGGTGATAAAATTCTTCTTTAATAAGGAGGGAAACACGAGGATTTATGTGGGGAAGCTTTTTCTTTACCGGTTTAGCATTTGGATAAGTGATGATATTTTGGATGATGATAGAAGGATCGAGATTTGACATGTCTGAATATGACCATGAAAATGCTTGGTTATGATGGGAAAGGAATGTGGTGAAATATTCTAGCTCGTGTGGATCAAGAGATTGGCCCAATTTTAGAATGTGAGGCTCTTGAGGAGTCCCGATATCGATATCAATGGTGGCTTTGTTAAGAAAAGTAGGCGTGTCAGATGGTAAGGTATTCTGAAGGTAAGAATATTATACCCCCATGTGGGAAAGAATGGCTTCATCGTCAACACACTGTAGGATGTCAATGGTATAAAAATCTTCTTCTATCATCTCCAGATGAAAAAAAGGAAGGGACCTAGTCTGATTGTCACATTGATAGGTGACTAGTCCCAAATTTATGGTTGAGAGTAAAAAAAATCAGAAGTAATAGAAATGGTATCATCCAGGTCCATGTCTTCAAGAGTTGGTAAATAAGTAATGTTCATGTCTTCGGGAGTAAGAAGAGATGGGGAAGGTAAAGAAAGCATATCCATATATTCAAGGGTCAGAAAATATGGAGAAGGTAGGGAAGGCATGTCCATTTCTTTGAAATTTAGAAAAGAAAAATGAGGTGGAGTTGACATGTTCACGAGTATCTCAGATGGTGGAATGGGATCAAAGCATTACTCCTTGTAACCTTACCCAAAGTTTTCATGAGGTTTACAACATTGATTAGGAATAAGGCCATATGGGTCATGCTCATAACCTCATAGGCCGAATCCATTCCATGTGCGACAATGGAAATAGGTATAGGAAAAAGATTCATTTTTGAGAAATCTAAAGCCACTAGTATAAATCCTGGCATGTGGAATAGTGTTCCTCCAAGGTTACCTCTTGGGTTGGTATTTATTTATTATTTTCATCATGAGGAGGTTTCCCATGGTGAGCATGTTCTTCATGGTCTCCGCAATGAATTTTAAGAGGAGGTAAATGATAGTCTCCGTCATTTTTGAAAGGTATTTCCTCATTATTCAGTCATCCTGAAGTAGAGGTGTGGCCTAGGTTTAATATTTCATTAACAGTACGATGAGGTCGATCTACTTCTTCTTCTCCTCAAACCATTACAACAATGAGATAAGGGTCCACTGTGGAAGGTAACTTAGCTCCTAGTTCTATAACACGCATAATAACCTCATGTTTGTTTTAAAAAATGTAATCAAGACTAGTGATGATGATGACAACCAAGAATTTTTGATACAAAGTAAAGAAGCATGTGAAAAGATATTTTGTAAGGTTGTTAAGCCTAAAAATTTAGATTTGAATTTTTTTTTTGAGAGAGAAATAGAGATGGTTTCAATATAAGAAGTGAATGAATAAGATGAGGAAAATAAACATGAGAGTGATGGTAAAGAGAGGAGAGAAGCACATGTTAAGGTGCTTGAGGACAAGTAGAGAGGTCTAGTAGAAAAGAAATCAGATGATGAAATGGAGAGATATGATAACCAAATATTGAGTGAAGCAATGAAGAAGGAAAAAATGAAGAATAGAGAAAAAGGAATATGAATGAGGCATGCAAGCCTCTTGATTTGGAATCTAATGTTTCTTTGAGATTGGGTTTTCTAGGTACATGTAAAGGAAATGAAGGTGCAGATCATTTAAAGATAAGTACGATGAAGATAGAGTGGGATTTGTAAGAACAAGTAGACAAAGAACGTAAAATAAAAGAATATTATGAAGACCAAGTAGGACTCATAGGAACACATGAAGTAACTAAACATAAAAAAAATTTAGAATACAACAAAGGTATGCAATAGTCAACTGCAGAAAAAGAGGAAATCAGTAATGGGATAAAAGAAAAAAAAGTCAAAAGAAGGTGATCCTTGGTAACAATAACTAATATTCCATGAACTTTCTAGAGAGGTGATTCAAAAAGGAAAACAAGAAGGTGAGAAAATCAGTTTAACAATCAGGAAAGATGAAGCAACAACATGTGTATGTTAAAATCTAACATACATGCCCAAGTATCAAATGGAATATAAAGAATACAGACCTAGAAACACAAGCATTATCAAGAATGTAAGAATTTCAAGAAAGGATCAATTGATGGGAGACCAAGGACAATTATGAAGAAGAGAGCAAGGATGGTTCACAGTCAAGGAACTCTTTCAGAGAATCATCTACAATTGGAAGTAGAGAAAGAAGAGTTAGCATGTAGTATAGGGAAATTTTTCCCTTCCTTGGGAGTATGATGTAGTAGCATCAACTCTAAACATGTACATATTATGGATATCATCAATTTTTGGCTTTCAAGATATTTCATAGGTCCTAGAGGTCATCTAGGACATTCTTGTGGTTTTAGGTTAGTATAGCTCCTTCAAAAACTCAAATTTTGTCATTTCCCTCCAAGTTGCAATTTTTATTATTGGAGACATTTTTGGATTTTTTTTTATCATAGTAGTATGCAATAAGTGGGCATCATGATATTAAAAAATATTTTAATAAGCCTTATTAGGATTTAGGAGACCTAATTGAGTTAATATTGTGAACTAAGGCTTAGATCCTAGTGAACTCGACACAAATTAATGCTTCTAATGATGTAATGAAGAACAAATATGTCATGTGAAAGCATTAGAAGTCCAATAATCAGTTAGGTTTGAGCTAGGAGATATTATTTAATCCTTTGTAATTATCTTTCACATCATCATTCGAATGGTCACAAACTGGGATAGTAAGTTCAGGAACCTTTGAAGGAAGATTTGGGTTGTGTACACAATGATGAACTAGTTACCAGTGGTTTAAATTTTTGCATGGATCAATGAAACATGTGCATATAAGATAAGTGTGGTTTATTCATAGTTAGAAACTTCATTTCATGTATTTATATTTTTAAAAATGATATTTCTATAACTCTGTGTGTGCATAAATAAGCTTGTTTACAATCTACAAGTCGAGACATATAATATGAAGATATAACAAGAAACTTGCAAGTGAGAATGACGTTTTAATTTTTTTTGATGCTTATTAAGCCTTCAGGGACCTTAAATGTTGAAAGAAAAGGTATACAAATTGATTATACAATTCGACATTAGTTAGAGGGTTTGTTCTTAGGGGAAGTGCATAGTGGGTTTAGTGTGAAAAAGTAATTTTTAAGGCTAAAAGTATTCACTGGTAAGACAATCATCATGGGAAGGTTGTCATAAGTCTTTGATACAAGTTTGAAACCTTGATTGAACTTATTTTATCTTTGGTAGTGAGATACCACTTCCTTGGGTCTAAGATTAAAACCTCATAGGGTTTATTGAGAAAGAATTATTTCTTGACCTATATAGATAATAAAGAACTCAAATTTGTAAGGAAGCATTTTGTAGAGAATACTAAGGTGATATCCAATTGTTAATCTCTAAAAACTTTGTTTTGTAAGAAATTCGTACTAGATCACCTACAGGCCTGTGAACAATAGAAAATTACCTAGGGTTTAAGGGTGAGGAATGAATTTGAAAGGTTATATGATGAAACAAGCTTTGAAATATTCAATAAAGTTGGTATTTTGATTAAGCTAATAGAAAATGATGTTTAAAATTTTTAGAACTCACCAAGTGAGTAGGTGGGCATGAAAGTCACTACTGAGACTTGTAGGTGTATGTTAAGACACAAGAGCGAGGTTAGAAATGATATTAAATTTTTTGGGAATGGAGCCAATTTATAAGGTCCTTGAATATAATCATGTCATGTAATAAATACAAACTAAAAGCTTAAATTGGTAAGTATATTTATCTAATATAACTTTCATTAAGTTACGAGTGCATAAAGATTGTACATTCCAGAATTGACTGGTAAAGAGGAAAGAAGACTATATAGAAGAGTAGGATTGGAGTTAAGAAGTAAAGTTTTGTACTTAACACCTAAAGTACCTCCTCTCAGATAATTTGAAATTATTTAGGCTCAATTTATCTTCTAATGATTAGGGTTCATGACAGTTTAGTCTCCAAATGTAATTACAGTCATAGAAGCCTAATATGAAGATCTAAATAGGGGAATGGTGAGGAATTTTACAAAATAATCTTTAGTGAGACTTCATACATAGCTCAAAACCCTAAATGGGTATACCCAATTACATTTAGTTGGCCAGGAGATTTATCAATAAAATAGTTAAAGAGTAGAAACACCATTGGCATACCTGGTAAGAAAGAAGGAATTGAAGAAAAATGTGATTAAAACAAAGTATTTAATCCTAATTTTTTACATACACCCAAAAGGGCTTAAAAGGTGTAGGGATCAAGTATTATAATGTTTTGAAACCTTACAAGGCTCTCTAGACTTGAGATTACCAAGGGAAAAGTTATCAAGAAGCCTAACAAGGAAATAATGATAAAAGGTAAGTCTTTTGAATATTTTGGTGGATTTTATCTACTTCAAATGATGGACTAACATAAATGAATGTCTAAGAACATGTAGATAAGGTTGGATTATTGGAATGAGGTAAATACTCAAGAGATTGCATATTTTTGGGCCTTGTGTATAAGAACATGTAACTAGATTGAGGCCTAGAGGACAAAATTTGAGTTGTGCATTAAAACTAACATTGTAAACTCTTATGGAGTTTGGCTCTTTTTTGTGACATCCTGTCGTCCAGTGTTTTTGACTATACCTCCATGGATTTTTTTTGTTTTTTTTCATAAACTGGCTACATTTTGTATAGGGTTTTTTGGTCCCCAATTTAAAACCAAACTCTTTTATCTTATCTAAAAAACATTGTGAATTGAGTTTGACTGATATTGTGACTACATCAGAAGAAGTCGCCAAACATGTAACACCTCTTTATTACATTCCTTAACTAAGGAAAAAAATAACTCATTAATTATATTTAAGGCCTTCAATGAATTTAATACGCAATGATTAAAATCCAGCATAGGAGTTATAAATCCCTTAAGTTTTCATACGCTGAAATGAGTAGCATCATTTATAGCCCTTGTTGATTTATACCAGCATTTGTTAATTATCTTTACATTAGCTTTCATACTTCATTGATTTAAATACCCCACATTTAAATCCGTATGACTTAAATAATTTAAATGTAAAACCAACATTTTAATCTAGCATAATATAATTACAATTCTTCAGATAACAAATCAATAAAGCTTTTACAAGATTAAGGGTCAACTAGATCCTACTCGACCCCCCATAGAAATCCCTTTCGAGTCAGTATACAAAGCATACCAGTAGTTCCCTTCTCGGCATTGATTTACAAGTGTTTTTATAAGTGTCTACCAGTATTTCAATTAATCAAACCCCATCCGACATCACACACTTATGCTAAAACTAGGTGCATCTTGACACTGTACCACCATACTCTAATTAGGCCAAACTTTTAGAGTCATGTATGCCATGCTTAGGTTCATGATGGCACATTCATCAATAGAAACATGTCCCATCACTATATCACTTGATCCAGTTATTAGAATTAAATTATATGTTTAGTTAAATTAATTTAAGTCACGCATCCATGCAAAACTTTTATATTGATTGAGGTGAGCACGAATGTGCCAACTAGACTAGTTGGATGGGAAAATTTTGCTCCATAGCACAACTTAATTCCATGTTAATCACGACATGCATAATATTTTTGTCATAAATTTCCACCTCATTGAATTTTTTTACGGAAATTTAATTTTCATTACGCAGTGATATTCATCCCATTAATTATTCAATCTCAAGGTCCATATCTTAGTTTCGAATAATAAAATGTAATTAACTTCCACAAGTGTCTTGTGCACATTTCTTAAGCATTGAGTTAATTAGGGAAGCAAGATGAATTAATTACACAGTCCCTAATTATTAAATTACGACCATGTCATTATATTTGCCTAAGTACACAAATGTAAAACTCTTCACTAAATATATACAATCATAAATATCCATAAGGTTTACATACTTAGGTATAACTATTAAACTTCCTCAATACATATGAGTCATTCATTTGTAATTTTAGTTACACATATACCATTCAATATATGGACTATGTTCAATTAATAAACACATATGTATATTTATAATCCACTAGATCCATTAATATTTATTTAAAATACTCTATATATAACAAAAAACAAACCAATAGTAGGACAAAAGAAATCGTAACTTCCGCATATGTTCCATACCACCCGAGGGAATCTTTATTGTAAGAACCCTAAATCTGATTTGTCATCAGATTTATAGTATTATTATTACTTCAACATAACAAAATGTAAGGTTTATAACATCAAATTTCATAATAGATTCATAAACAAAATATAACTAATTTATAAATCTCTTGCCAATTATATATCAATACTTATTATATAGTCATAGAAAACTATCAACATTATCACTAATGAAATAAAAATTATTATAATAAAATATGTATTCTCAAAGATACTTCTTAATTAATAACTGACAAATATGGATTTCTATAATTAATATCACAACAAAGTATTATTACCTTCGCTTCTTAGTCAAATACAATACAATTAATTACATTTATGAATTTAGAACAACATCATCAACAGATAATCACATCTTATTTCAAGCATCGTGCCTTACTAAAATAAAATTCTTTTCATCATTTAAAAATAAGAAAAACTTTATAGATTTCATCATAAGACATAGCAGTGAACAGAGGTGTAAATCACGTCTTCCTTTATAATCAACCTGCAATGTTAATAACCTGCATGAAAAATATTCCATTATATGGTCAATTCTAACCGAACTAGAATGATAATTCCTTTTTCCATATTAACTATTTGTGTCATTAATATTTGAATAATCAAATTACCGTAATATTCAAAATCATTTAAATAAATTCCCTTACAATCAAACTTTTTACCTCAAATAAATACAACTTAGCTCTGCATCCTTAAGAGTTGTTTAATATATCTGACTGTAATTGCATTCCATTTACACCATTCCACACACATAACATTTTACAATAAACATCTTTGCAATCTCAAGAATAATCAATATAACTAAGTGTAAATACATCCAATTATTTTACACCAATTAACACACACATCAGTCCATTATAAACACCTTTTCCATTCCTTGCATGCGTTCTTAGTGGTATCAATTATATTGGTATTTCCTAAGTCCTTCATAACTTAAATATATATACAGTGTATGTCATAGATCAAATCATATTGTTACCGTTTCAAAGTATTCATGAATACTAAAAGACAAAATAAAATAATTAGCAATGGTCATCCTTCATAACCGAATATCTTCAAAATAGATCAACACAATCATCAGGGCATGTAGAAAGTCCCATTTGTTCATACGTAGACTACAATATAGTATTCTTTTATTTATAAACAATTTTACTTTAATAATTAAAAGTATATATATACGAATTCCTTAAGGTAGAAATTGACTTACCTTATTTTTTTGGAAATCCCTTAATAGGCCATTGACTACACAATAAACGTATCATCTTTCCCAAAACAAAATAGAAATATCCATCCCAAACGTAAAGCATACAAGTTAAGCACAAATCTCTAAGAGCTCATAGAGGTAGTGCAAAGAGTTAAGGAAAGGTCAACCCAATAGATGGGATCTCAAATTACAACACTAAACCCAAACAAAAGCACCAACAAAGAAGGTTTCACAATAATGATAATCATGATCTCTATTATCATAAAGTCCATTAGAACTATTGACACCATTCATTCCCTGTTATATCCAGGAATGTCAACTTAGAACACGAATGACTACTCAAAGAGGTTCAAACCAAGACCTTACAAGGCCACAATTTCTCCACGAAGTGATGAAAGCTCGTGAGAGTAGCCAAGAAGGGAATAATGTCACAGTATAGATAAGGATCTTAGAAACCTCATCAAGGCTAATTTCTCCATTTCATAAAACAAAAAATTGAATTGGTTAGGTATATTAAAATATTGAAAGATGCTTAATCATTTCATAATCTATACTCGTAAAATGAGTCGGCTCAAAGAAAACTGACAACGAAATCATAGTGTATATTAAACAAAGGCTTGTTAAACATTCAAGTTCAAACTTGAGACTCTCATTATGTATTATTAAAACACCAGAGGTTCTGGCTATTCCTATAATACCACCCAGAAGACACATAAATGTATATATGTAAAATACATATAAAACTAGCATTATAATAGTGTAGTTCTCACAACCGCATGCGAAGTACTAAACCATACAATAATCGATGAGAAAACATAGATCAATCATCCATAGACAAAATCATGAACACCCAGAACAAAAACTTTACCCAATGATCTCTTGCAAAAATCCCATTAAGAAAATAGTAAATGAAACAAGTTTTCAAGAAAGAATAAGAACATATCCTACCTGAATCAATAGCACCCCCTTTTCTCCTTCAGCTCCCAAGTTTCCTTCACAGAAATAGTCGAAAACTTGATTCTATAGTCAAAAAAAACTTCCACCATCTTCATAATATTTATTCAATCTGAAAAATCATTGTTTCCCTTTAAGTTTTATCAACTCATAGTTGCTAAATACATGCAAAAAATCAAAACAAATAGTTGATAAGATGACATAGAAAGCCTCAACATATAGAGCTTTAAAACTTGATAAACCAAGAAGAATGAAACAAATAAATAATCAACTCGTAATTTCCATGAAACCACCTTTTGCATGCCCAGAAATCCATGGGCTTAAAATTAAATTCCATTAATTAATGCGTACAACATAGTTTTTCCCTCCAATTAACCGACTATCTATTGGTTATTCAAATTTAGCAAAGCCTTTTAACTTGCCACTCCCTCTCACTAACTGTTAGCTAACTAACCAATAGTGACGTCTTTTTCTAACTTATCTCCATGTAGAGTGGTCGGTGGTACCATTTAAATGACTCCAAGATATTACTCATAAAACAAGTTACCAACTTTAGTTGGTCATGAGAAATAGCAGACTTCCAACTAAATTACCTCCCCCATAAGAATGGTCGGCGGAGCTTATTAAATGAACCTTTTAATGGTTGCAGTTGTAAAAAAAATTTGAAAGGAGGGAATTACCAATATGCCCACCCCGCTTAGCTTTAAAGCCACTAGGTTATATTGCACACCATATTAGTTTGACTTATGTTTACCTATAATAATCCTACCCCATATTTTATAAGTCCATAACCCATTATTCATAGTTTTTCCTTAGTATATGCTTCTAATGAATTTTCACCAACTTAATAAAGTTTTATTTAATGGTGATAAGTACTTAGACCATGAAATTTTATCACATAACATTACTTAATCTTATCTAAGGTAGGTGCATATTGCAATAACATGACCCATTACCATTAATTTATACCTCTAATTTCATACCTTATTTACTTAATCAAAACCTGAGATGAGTAACAACAAAATATCAAGATCCCCAACACCTTAGTCGTTTAGTCTAGGCTTAAGAGTGTTAGATAAGGCAACAGGATCTAAATGCTACTGAAATTATAATATTGTTATTTACTTAAGCTCGAGATTCAATTACACTTAGCAAATCGATCTAGTAAGAAGATCGATGTTGTCACTTTCCCACTGCGAGTAGGGGTTTAGGAAATCAAATCATTCGTTCATAGAATGATATGAAAATGAATAAATATGTATATTTTAAAATACAAATTGAAATAGTATCTTGGTCATTTAACTTCACATGTTCATTGTTGGGGCCACTATTACAATTTACAACATTTGACTCCATGTTGATAGAAGAAGGTTAGTATTAACTCAGAAATGTCTATACAATAGGTATGATCATCTAGTAGAAAAACAAGTTTATTCAAGCCCAATAAATATCACAGAACATCAAGAAATGAATTCACTATTAAATAACTTATCCCTTTCAAAATTACAAACTGAATATGCGAGGTGTGACATACTTCCCTACTTAATGAATCATCGTCCCAATAAATTTTATCAAAATAACCAAGTACATGTTATATCTAATAATATTAAAACAACAGTCAATATTTTCCATAAAATTTACAATTTTTCAGATTAAAAAATGAAATTTATTGGTTGTAATAGCCTTTCAATAGCATAAACTATCATACAGTCAAAGACATGACATGATTTTTTTCATAACAACCATTCAATCATGTAAAATTATTTTTTACCTAATATTATGTGGTAATCTTATGTAAAGCCTCTAGGAGTTGATCCCGGTTTTTACCTAATCTAATAAAAAATGTAATCTTATTTAATATACAATACAGATAGTAAAAAATAAGCCATATACCACAACAAAAAATGACGAAAACATTATTTTCAATTTTTCCCCATGTCTTACAAAGTTGTTTTGTTTCGTTACACACTTGTTTTTCTAGACCTTTTCCTTATGCAATTCTAAATTTTCATTGAAATATGCACAACAATCTCCCTTTTTATGCTTGGTTTTATCCAAATACCTCCATGGTTTTCATTTTTCAGATATCTTCATCATAGATTCATGGTCAATGATTACTTAAATCATCCAAATTGATCCTCTATTTGCCTTTTAGGTTTGATGTTTCACATGATTACAAGTACTAGCTATCTTCCCTATCAGCAAAAACATTGATTTATGTCAGAACAGTCGCAGTTAATATCTATGTCTCGAGTCCTTTAAGAACTCATTAAATCCAGATTCCGTGATGAGGCTCATTCATTGTCAACTTCAGTGTTGCATTGACAATCATAGATTTGTAATTTTTCTTTATATGCAAATAATAAATCATATTTCTGATTATTTTTTAAGCTATTCAGAAGATACCAGGAACTCAGTTGTACTAGTATCAGACTAAAATAACAACAAGAATTTCTACTTAACTTACTTGATGTCATTAGGAAAATTATTCCTTCATCTTAGCTTATTATTCACCACAATGTTGTTCTGTTGCTTGCTAGAAATTGTAGCAAGTATTTCTTGTTGAAATCATTCTGGAAATCCACATTTGTTACCTCATCAATTCCACCACTTTCCCCAAAGTTGCAGGTGGAGAAGATCTAACGCTATTGTATACTTTTTCTCTTTTTGAGTCATAATTTATTGCATATGTCAGTATAACATGATTGGCAATTACTGCTACACCAGATAGTCATTTCTGCTACACCAGATAGTCCACTCCTATCTACTTCATCTCCCCCTTGTCGGTTTTTATGTTGGATTCAAGTTCCAAAATATGTCATCATGACAGTTCAATAATTGATCAACTCCCTTATTGATATTCATTAATCAATTAAAGTTATTTTATAAAGAACTGATCATTTTCACACTTGACCAAATTCTCCCACCATCCTTTTGGTTTTGTGTGTCATGAAGGACTATTAGAGTGTGTTATCTAACTTATTTATTGCTGAACCTGAAGCATAATTTGGTTTGGTTCATTATCCACAGAACATCCTTCTCACATTCATTTTATCTTGTCAATAAAATCAAAAGTTAGTAAGCGTAACGACATAATTAGTCCAAGAGCTACAACCTTCAACTCTGACACCAAAATGTAACACCTCTTTGTTACCTTCCTCAACTAGGGATTTTTTTTTGACTCATTAATTACAATTAAGGCATTCAATGAATTTAACATGTAACGATTAAACTCTAGCACATGAGTTATAAATCCCTTAAGTTATCATACGTTGAAATGAGTAGCATCATTTAGAGCCCTTGTTGAATTATATCAACATTTTTTAATTATATTTAAATTAAATTTCATACTTCACTTACTTAAATAATCCATATTTAAACCCATGTTCCTTCAATGATTTAAATGTACAACCAAAATTTAAATCCAGCATAACATAATTATAATTACTTAGATAACAAATCAATAAATCATGTGCAAGATTATGGGTCAACTAGATCCTACTCGATCCCCCATAAAAATATATTTCAAGTCAGTATAAAAAGTATACCAGTGGAGCCCTTCTTAGAATTTATTTACAAGCATTGTTCTAAGTGTCTATCAGGATTTAAATTAATTGAATCCCATCCAACATCACACACTTATGCTAGAACTAGGTGCATCCTGAAAATATACTACCTTTTGTCCCCTCGATTTTCCCCCCTTTTTTGAAATCTAATTTTGTGAAAATTGAAGTCTTGCCATGGAGGAATTTGTGTTTCGATCCCCTCAAGTGCTCATTTTGATCCCCCACGATGTTTTATGCATTTCCTTAGTCTACAGCCATTATAAAATTTTATCTATTTCTCATGGATGGGAGGGGGTTTATGATCTTCTTTTATGCATTTGAAGGACGTGAAAACTTGCATTCTTCCCATATTAAATTTGTGTAGAAAGAAAATCTTCATTGGGTGCAAAAATGGCATTTTCCCATTCTCTGCAATTTTCTATGTTCTTTTCCCCATCAAATTCTTTCTCATAAGGTGAAGCTATGTGTTTTCTTCTCATTGGATGTGGCCAGATGGGTTTCTTTTTGAACTTATCACTTTTGGTGATTTTGGAAAAAATATCAAATTTTCCCCGCATCCCCGTGGGTCCCTGATTGGCAGGAGTAGTTTTGGTGGAAGTTCGGGGCAATGGATCCATTTTATTCTCTAAGGCATTATGGAGAAAGAATGAAAAGTTCTAAAATGACCCATGACCCCACTCATGCAAGGGACACATGGCCGTTTTTCAGTTCATATGCGCTTTGGCAGACTGACGGAGGACTTTAGGAATTTTAGCTTTGTTTCCACAAAGGACGAAAAGTTCTAAAATGACTCGCAGCCCCACTCATGCGAAGGGATAAATTCCAAGTTGAAGCCCACAGGGAATCAGAAAGGGACACGTGGCCTAGATTGAAAATTCAATGGGGGAGGCATGGACTTTGGGGAGAAAAGTTGGAATTTTTCCCCTTTTCAAAATAGATAAAGTATAAAAGTGAAGCACATCCCTGTAACTAATCAGGTGATGCCATGTGTTGAAGAATGAAATCGGGACAACGGGCCAATAGAGGAAAATGAGAATTTGAGCCATGAGCCCACTTCCAATCAAGGTGTGCCATGTGTTCATGTTAAAAAATCATAGTGGGCTGGTGGAGGAAAATGAGAATTTGAGCCATGACCCCATTTCCAATCAGGGTGTGCCACATGTCTGACCTTTGGCAGGGATGCGGAGGGGCGGAGAAAAATGAGAAATTGCATTTTTTTTTCTCCCAAATGTCTTAAAACATGGATTTTTTCCCCAGGTCCATTGTTTCTTGGAGCTTACCACACGTAGGGTCCAATTTCAAAGATGGCAAAGGGAAAGAGTGGCCAAAATGCACTCATTTGGTTTTTGATGCCATTAACGAACTAGATCTCCAAAGAATACAAATGTGAACCATTCTTCGTTCTTCTCTCTCTGTTTCCTTGTCGTTTATCCATGAGATGAATTTTTGG
Organism: Taxus chinensis; assembly: GCA_019776745.2. Taxonomy (NCBI): domain Eukaryota; kingdom Viridiplantae; phylum Streptophyta; class Pinopsida; order Cupressales; family Taxaceae; genus Taxus; species Taxus chinensis. The sequence goes on along the minus strand of CM034151.1, from coordinate 453,740,117 downwards.
TTTGTTGTGGAGCCAAATTGATAAGTTTAAAGAGATGTAAAGTTTTATTATCAGAAAACAAGGTTTATCGGGCATACACAATAAAAGGGGGAAAACTTACCAGTAAGCACTTGAGTACTATGAAAGTAGTTAAAAGGTGGAAATGGCAGGACCACATGAATTAGAAAATCATGAGATGCCCCCTGCTAAATTAATCATGTTTGAACTAATGAATTATTCACCTTTTTGAACCTCTATTTTTCATGAGTGCGTTTGTTTCATGTCACTTTCCAAAAAACAAATCTACAACAAACATTATTCCTTTTGGATATTCTTTTCTTGGGGACAAAGTATGGATGTACATGAATTGTTATAAGAACATGTTTTGGCCATGAAAAAAAGGATTCTAGTTTTCTGGGAACGTTGTAAATTTGGAAGTAATTCAATATAGAAGCTTTCTTTCTCATTTCCTCTGTTATATATATATATATATCTCTCTCCTTTCTCGATTCAATGGATCATTTGTCTTTGCATTCAAAAGAAACTTTGTGTTCTTGTCTATGTAATCTTTAGAACTTTGTGTCTATAGATTCGCATTGGTGATGAAGTGATTGATATTTTTCCTATATTTTCTTGGTTCAATGTGAGTAAGGATATATTCTGCTACCTATATCTCCTGAAAACATTGTTGTTTTTTTCCTTCTTCATCTCTCTACTCTTCCAATCCTTCGTATTGATAATATTTTAAGTATGAAAACATTCTAGAATATCAGGGTCTAAACATTGAGAGTTGTATATTTGTACATTTTTTTTCCTACTTTCAATAAGGGAACCTCTCCCATTAAAGAGGAGGGACACATTTTTCCCCTGACTGTGGTTTCTAGCCATGTTCCATTCTGAAACCGAACAGTTTTTGGTGACTCTGCTGGGGAATTCATTGCAAATGGATTTCAGTTTTTGAATAATAACTTCTTGATCATCTTTGATCTAGTGACTCCAAGATACACTCGGGGTAGAAGAACCCTTGGGGAAGAAGACCCTCATTTCCAACTTCTGGATCATCAAGGTTTCTCTCTCCCTTCATCAAGAAAAAGAAGAGGAACAAGATCTGCAAGCACTCCTGCTAGAGACAAAACTTCTAGGAGTGATATCCCTTAAGATCAAATCAGTCCTAAATTGCATGCTTTGATTCTCACTGGTGTTTAAGTTCCTCTCCAAATAATCTTTCCAAGGATGGTAGCTCCTGTGCCTTGGGGCCAAAGGGTTGGGCCTCTTGCTCTTCCCCATCCATTGCATGAATTTCCTAGAGGCAATAGAAATAATTTCCCTAAATTCAGAGGTGATGGGAAGTTTCATCTAGATGAGCATATTGCGGCCTTCATTATTTCTTGTGGTGTTCTCAGAGTTGAAAATGAGGATATCTCTGTTAGAATTTTTATAGAGACATTTGAAGATAATGTTGCTGATTGGTTTTATCATCTCCCTGCTAGATCCATCACCAATTGGAACACCATGATGACCCAGTTTGAGTAGCATTTCAAACCTGCTAAGGATGTACATGCCCTCTTGGCCCAGATTTCTCAAATTAAGAAAGATTCACATGAGCCCATGAGGGAATTTTTGGCCAAATTCAACAGGCTGGTTAACAAGATCCCAAAAAACACATGCCATGTGTATCAGATTCAAAAATGTTTCTTCCTTAATGCCCAACTACCTGAAGTGAGGTATCCACTTAGAAGAGATAAATATTTCCACTTTAGATGCTAATTAGAGATTTTCTGTCAGTGTTAAAGATGATCTAATCATGTTTGGCAAGCTAAGGAGAGAATCATCCAAATCCAAAGCATCTCCTTCTTCCACATCTTCTCCTAGAGCTAATGCAGATTAGTTGGTACATAAACTTTTTAATTATCTCATTTCTCTCAAGAAGTAGTTATCCCAACATGCTCCTTATCAGTATGTTCCTAAGAAGAACTTTCAACCTATGAATTGTTTTCCCTCTCCTTAGACTAGATTGGAAATTGAAGGCCCACCTATTAAAGTTCTAGTCAATGCAACATGTGAAGTGCTGGAGCCTGATGACGAGAAGGATAATGAAATCTATGAAGAACATGAAGAGGAAGATGAAGAATTAGAAGAGTTGAGTGGATCTCATGTCCATTTTCTCACCACTAAAGGTATAGATGAAGAGGATTATTATGAAGAAAGAGTTGCAAAGATGAACAATGAATCATATGCTTTCATGACTCGTGAGCAAGCCAACAAGAAGGAGAAAGTGGTCCAGCCTACTAAAAGATCTAAGGAACCTCCTACAGCCATTCCAGTGATTGCAAGGAGAGGATCTCCTATTCCAACTTCTTCCACACCCAAGGTAGGTTTTGTTGCTCCTTCCTCCTTTGTTTCTACTCCTAAAACTTCTTTCCCTTCAAATGATAGAGTTGATAAGTCAAAAGTTTCATCTACTCCTATCAATGATGCTCCATCTACCTCTGGTTCTTTTGACATTATTGATCATCTCAAGAAAACTAAGATCTAGATCTCAGAAGTTAAATTCTACCAAACCCATCCCAAGGCCTTTGCTAAGATGGTAGAATTTGTAAATTCCAAATCCAAGCCTTCATCCCCTAGTTCTAAAGGTCTCTTGCCCACTCCTTCTCCTTCATCTCAACCAAGCCTTGTGGCAGTAGTCACTTCATCTGATGAGAAGATCAAACCATTTTATGTCACTCTCCTCATAGCTGGCCACAAACTCAACAATTATGTTATTGATTCTGGTGCTTCAGATAATGTGATGCATGCTAAGGTAGCTCATGCCATAGGCTTAACCCTAACCCACACTTTTGGTTCATGTTACTCAATGGAAAGTAGAGAAGTGCCATTGGTTGGAAGGATCAAGGATGTACAAGTAGCCTTTGTTGCTTTTCCAGAGAAGAGAGTTTTAGCCACCATTTTGGTAGCTAATATTCCCCCTTCCTATGGCATGCTGCTGAGTAGAAATTTTTGCAAAGATGTTGGAGGAGAAATCATGATGGATTGGTCACATGCTCTTATTCCAGTGAATGGGAAAATGAAGAAGCTACTACCTGAGAAACAAACTAAATATATCATGCAAAAAATAGATGACCCAAAGGCATAAATACTTTATGAGGACATTGGTCATGGTAACTACATGATCATGTCACAATATGAAGCTAGCCATCCTAAGGAAGTACTTCTTGAACCTAATGGCATCTGGATTTTGGAATTTGATGGGAGCCACTCCTCAGCTGGTTCTGGAGCTGGTGTGGTGCTTGTTTCTCCTTAAGGGAAAATTCATCCTTTCTCCTTCAAGCTCCAATTCGAAAACAAAAATAATAAAACTAAGTATGAGGCTCTCATCATCTGTTTAAGCATGGAAAAAGAGATGGGGATCAAGAATCTCCTTGCTCATGGAGATGCAGAGCTGATTGTAAAACATGTCAGAGATCTCTTTCAAGTGAAGAATAGAAGGTTAAAACATTACAGGAATCTAGTTTGGGATTCCATTGAGTTTCTTGATGCCTTTTCCATTGAATTCATGCCAAGGGAAAGAAACACTAGGGCTGATTCCTTGGCTATCTTGGGGTCTCTATTGATCCCTCATCCAGATTTATCCTAAGATAAATTCACCATTGAGATGATTCATAGGCATAGTGTGCCTGACAACACAAACAATTGACATGTATTTAATGATGATCAACACTTGCTTTCCTTCCTTGAACTCAGAGATAATTTTGACCAGCTGTACTTTGAAGGAAGTGGAAATCTACCTAGAGAGTGTGTGCCCCCAAATGAAGAAGATAACAAAGAAGAAATGGATCATGATGGCTGCATAAAAATGAAAGGTAATAAGATACCTAAAGGGATAGTAATTTTGGAAGAGTTATTTGATAAACATGATAGGTACATCAAGTCCAAAACTTCCAAAGGAGCTCAACAGTCTGCTGACTGTGAAAAGATAAACATTGGGAGTTTTAATGAACCCATGCTGGTAAACATTGGAAAGTGTTGCACACAAGAGGAGAGGGAGAAAGTAGTGAATTTGTTGAAAAGGTATGTTGGTGTTCTTTCATATTCTTATGATGATCTCAAGGATTTTCAGCCAAAAGAGATGCAACATTTCATTCCTCTAAAACCTAGGATCAAGCCCTTCTGGAAAAAGTAGAGGTAGTATAACCCTAAAATTTCTGATACAATCTTTCAAGAGATCCAAAAGTTATTGAAGGCTAAGATCATTTTCCCCATTCACCATTCAACGTGGATTGCTAATATTGTGCATTTCAAGAAGAAGAATGGTGAGATCCGGATTTGTGTTGATTTTAGGAATTTGAATCAAGCCTCTTTGAAGGATAATTATCCTCTCCTCGTAATGGATCAAGTGTTACAAGATGTTACAGGTTCAAAAATGTTGTCCATGCTTGATGGATTCTCAGGATATAATTAACTAGAAGTAAGTGCTACAGATCAACATAAGACTTCCTTTACCACTCCTTGGGGCACCTTTTCTTACAGAGAATGCCTTTTGGCCTCATAAATGTTGGTGCCACCTTTCAGAGGGAAATGGACCTAGCATTTGGTAGCCTCAAGGGAAAATTCATAGTTGTATACCTTTTTGATTTGACTGTGTTTTCAAAAATGGGAGCTGATCATTTCCAACACCTAGAAACTATCCTCGAAAAGTGTAGAGAGCAGGGAATCTCCTTGAATCCCAAGAAATATGTCTTTTGTGTCATTGAGGGAAAATTATTGGGACACATTGTCTCCAAGGAGGGAATCAAGATTGATTCAGAAAGATTCCTGGTAACTCAACAGATCCCTCTTCCCACAACCAAGAAGGGTGTACACTCTTTCTTTGGAAAGATCAACTTCTTAAGAAGATTCATACCTGATTTTACTGAACTTACTTTGAACATAGCCCACATGATGAAAGGGAAGAATACTTTTGGTTGGTCCTCTGAAGGAAAGGTTGCATTTGAAGACATCAAGAGAGCTATAACAAAGACTCTAATCTTGGCATGCCTTGGTTATAGAAAAGACTTCATTATCTATTGCTATGCTATTGAAAGTACACTAGCTATTGTGTTAAACTAGGAGAATTTTGAAGGTCATGAACTCCCCATAGCATTCATGAGTTATATTTTGAAAGCCCATGAGTTGAAGTACACCATGATGGAGAAACATGATTTTGCAGTGGTCAAAGCTATGAAGTAGTTTCATTTTTACATCCTCAACTCTCATTCTATTGTGCTTGTGCCTGATACAACTATTAAATACATTCTTAAACAAAAAGAATTTGGAACCAAGAGAGGCAATTGGGTAGCCAAAGTTTAGGAGTATGATCTTGACATCAAACCCACCAAGCTAGTTCGAGGAAAGTTCTTATGTGAACTCATTGCTGAAGGAGTTGATGCCAAATTATCAAAGGAGCAAGTTGATATCCCTGTTGTTCTTTTCCTCAGCTCAAATGACAAATGGTATGATAGAATTGCACACTTTCTTACTTATGGAGAATGTCCATCCCATTTGAGTGCCAAGGATAAGAGATCCATCAAATTAAGGTCTATGCAATATGTGTTTTGGGAAAATGCATTGTTCAAACGAGGCATAGATGGAAGGTTTTTGAAATGTGTTGACAGAGAGTAGAAAAAGAAATTGTTCTCAGCCTTTCATGACCAGGCCTATGGAGGTCATTTCTCTTCTACTGTCATAGCCCACAAAATCCTTCGTGCTAGATATTATTGGCGTACCTTGTTCAAAGATGCATCAAAGTGGGTAGGAAAGTGTGAAGCATGTCAAACCTTTGTTGGAAGACCCAAATTGGTTGCTTTACCTCTCAAACCAGTGGTGATTGAGGAATATTTTCAATAATGGGGTTTGGAATTCATTGGGACACTCAATCCATCTTCAAGTGTAGGGCATACTGATGTTTTAACTACCATTGATTATTTCACCAAGTGGGTGGAAGCCATTCCAGTTAAAAGTACTACTTCTGAAGTAGTATGGAGCTTCATCAAGGAGCACATCTTAATAAGGTTTGGGATACCAAACAAGATTGTCACTGACAATGCTTCAAATATTTCTTTTGCTAAGATGATGGATTTTTGTTATGGCTATGACATTTCCCTTTCCCACTCTTCAGATTACTATCCCCAAGGGAATGGGCAAGTAGAATCAAATAACAAGAACTTGGTCACCATTGTTCAGAAGCTTGTTAATGAATCTTAGAGGAATTGGCATAAAAAACTATATGATGCTTTATGGGCAGATAGGATTACACCTAAGAGATCCATTGGAATGTCTCCTTTTCAAGTTGTATATGGAGTTAAAGCTCAAATGCTAGTGACATTAGAACTGTCATCCTTACATTTGATGAAGGCCATTAGGATGCCAGCTTTGCCAATTCATTGGAAAAAAGAATTATGTACCTCTAGAAGCTGAATGAAGACAAATTGCAAGTGGTTGACAAAATATCAGCTCATAAACTCAAGGTAAAAGCTCTGTTTGACAAAAAGGATAAACCCATAACTTTTTAAGTGGGAGACAGTGTTCTTCTTTGGGACAAAAGGCATGAACCTCAAGGCAACCATGGTAAATTTAATTCCCTTTGGCTTGGTCCTTTTATAATTAGACATTTCACTGGTGAGAACTCTTTTTACCTAGATTACATGGATGATTCTCCTCTCCCACTTCCTTATAGTGGGAAAATTTTGAAGTTGCTCACAACCTAGGAGTTTTGGTGGTCCTTCTGTACATTTTGTATAGTGTTTTGTTTCTATTTTTTCTTATTTTTACTTGTTTCCTTGTGTGTGTTGTCTTCTGTGTTGATATTGCTTTTTGAATCTGTTTCCCAAAGGATAAGGCAATGATCTATTCATCCCTAGAATTCTCTATGGTTCTTTATTTTACATCTTTCCTCTGCCAAATCATCCCCAGAAGGAGCCAGCTATTGTCCCCTTGATTTTCCCCCCTTTTTTGAAATCCAATTTCATGAAAATTGAAGTCTTGCCATGGAGGAATTCGTGTTTCAAGCCCCTCAAGTGCTCGTTTTGATCCCCCACGACATTTTATGCATTTCCTTAGTCTACGACCATTATAACATTATATTTATTTCTCATGGATGGGAGGGGGTTTATTATCTTATTTTATTCATTTGAAGGATGCGGAACTTGCATTATTTACATATTAACTTTGTGCAAAAAGCAAATCTTCATCGGGTGCAAAAATGGCATTTTCCTGTTCTCTGCAATTTTCTACATTATTTTCCCTGTCAAATTATTTCTCAGAAGGTGAAGCTACATGTTTTCTTCTCATTGGATGTAGTCGGATGGGTTTCTTTTTGAACTTATCACTTTTGGTGATTTTGGAAAAAATTCAGATTTTCCCCGCATCCCTGCGGGTCCCTGATTGGCTGGAGCAGTTTTAGCAGAATTTCACGGCAATGGATCCATTTTATTCTCTAAGGAATTACAGAGAAAGGGTGGAAATTTATAAAATGACCTGTGGCCCCGTTCATGCAAGGGACACGTGGCCGTTTTTCAGTTCATATGGGCTTTGACGGACCGACGGAGGACTTTAGGAATTTAAGCTTTGTTTCCACAAAGGGAAAAAAGTTCTAAAATGACCCATGGCCCCGCTCATGTGAAGGGATAAATTCTGAGTTGAAGCCCGCAACAAATCAAAAAGGGATATGTGGCCTACGTTGAAAATTCAATGGCGGAGGCATGGATTTTTGGGGGAAAATTTGGAATTTTTCCCCTTTTCAAAATAGATAAAGTATAAAAGTGAAGCACATCCCCACAACCAATCAGGTGATGCCAAGTGTTGAAGAATCAAATTGGGACAGCGGGCCGGCGGAGGAAAATGAGGATAGAGTACATTTATAGTAGTATGATTACTTCAACATAACAGAATGTAAGGTTTATAACAAAATATTTTAGAATAGAGTCATAAACAAAATATAACTTATTTATATATCTCTTGCCAAGTCTATATCAATACTTATTACATAGTCATAGAAAACTATCAACATTATCACTAATGAAATAATAATGATTACAATACAATATGTATTCTCAAAGATACTAATTAATTAATAAGTATCAAATATTACTTTCTGCCATTAATATCACAGCGAATTATTATGTTAACTTCTTAGTCAAATACAATACATTTAATTACATTTCTCAATTCACAACAATATCATCAATGGATAATCACATCTTCTTTCAAGCATCATTCCTTACTAAAATACAATTATTTTCATCTTTTCACAACAAGAAAAAATTTATGGATTTAATCATAAGACATAACAGTGAGAAAAGGTGTAAATCACATCTTCCTTCATAATCAACCTACAATGTTAATAACCTTCATGGAAAATATTCCATTATACATGGTCAGTTCCAACCGAACTAGTATGACATGTCCTTTTTCCATCTTAACTACTTGTGCCATTTAATATTTAAATAATAAAATTACCACAATATTTAAAATCATTTAAATCAATTCCATAATAATCAAATTTTCTACCTCAAACAAATACAACTTAGCTCTGCATCCTTAAGATATGTTTAATGTATCCAACTGTAATTGCATTCCATTATTTTACACCATTCCACACACATAATAGTTTACAATAAACATCTTTTCAATATTAGGAATAATCAATATAACCACCTGTAAATACATCTAATTATTTTACATTATTTAACACACACATCAGTCAATTATAAACACCATTTCCATTCCTTGCATACCTTCTTAGGTGTATCAACTATATAAGTATTTCCTAACTCCTTAATAACCTACATATTTATATATATAATGCATATATAAGATCATATCATATTGTTACTATTTCGAAGTATTCATGAATAATAAAAGATAGAATAGAATAATTAACAATGGTCATCCTTTATAACTGAATCCTTTAGACTATATCACATTTAAAACCAATAAGAAAAATTAAGTCTTCAAAATAGATTAGCACAATACACAAGCCATGCATAAATTTCCATTTGTTCATACGTAGACTACAATATAATAGTCTATTATTTATATTAAAAATTACTTTAATAATTAGAATTATATATATATGTATGTATGTATGTATATGACTTCCTTAAGGTAGAAATCAACTTACCTTAATTTTTATGAAAGCCCTAGAATTTTTTTTACAACATAATCAATGTATCATCTTTCCCAACATAAAACAGAAGCATCCAACCCACAGGTAAAGCATATAAGTTAAGCGTGAAGCTCTAAGAGCTCACAGAGGTAGTGTGAAGATTCAAAGCAAGGTTAACCCAATAGATGGGCTCCCAAATTACAACACCAAACCTAGACACAAGCACCAACAAAGCAGGGTTTGTAATAATGATAATCATGAGCTCTATTATCGTAGATTCCATTAGAACTACTGAAATCATTCAATCCCCGTTATACCCAGTAATTTTAACTCAGAACATGAATGAATTCTCACAAAGGTTCAAACCAAGACCTTACCAATCCACTGATTCTTCGTGAAGTGATAAAAGTTGGCGATAGTAACCAAGAAGGGTGTTGGACCCTAAAATATTGGATAAGTACCAAGAGGCACTTGCACGCAGGATCAGTAGATAGAAGTCCACTCAGGGAAAATGCATATGAAAAGGGGTTTTAAGAAGGGTTTAAGTGAAACTAGGGAACATGCGGGAGGAAGAACAAGGGTTTAAATAACTTATCCGTATTTGGCATCATGGAGTCACTTAAGGAAAAACATGAGTACCCAACTAGGCATGATAAGTTGATAAGGTGTCAGCCTGGAACCTTAGAGGTCAAGAAAAGGATATTCCACACAGAGAATATTACCAAAGGCATAATTATAGTTAGTGGGAGGTCTGTGAAGAGGATAAGAATTTGTCAATGGAGGACCACATCGACACTTAACACGTAATCTGCTCAGGAGAGAATTCATGGAGGTGGTTGATGATTCTATTTAAGAGGTTCTTGGGGAAGGAACAAGGAGAGAGTGTAGAGACATAGAGGGAGATATATATGTATGTAGAGTGAAAAGGGGAACAAGGAAAGAGAAGGAGAGTAATGAAGTGCTATAGAAATATTAGGAAATTCTAGGGTTTAAAGTACTAAGTGATAGAGGGTTGTAAGAGATACCCTTAAGAATATGTATGGGTACTGAGATCTATACCAAGGGATATAATGGGGAAAAGTATAGTTAGGATCTCTGATCAGATAGGTTTGTAGGAGTTAAGTGTCTATCACTTGATGTATATGGTCTGAGATGACCCTTTTGAATGTAATATGGCTACCAAAACTCTGTTAATTCAATAATACATGGATCTATTCTATAAAAATTTCTTATGGGCATAAAGGGTAAGTGCAGCAAGTTGGGGGACAAAAAAGGGGTCATAAGTGGACGTCATATTACAAATAACAACATAATATCAACTTGTAGGGATTATTAGCAATACATACACTCAAAATTAGAAAAAATTATATTAATATGAATCGTAGCATCCGGAATCTAGTTTCTAAAATACTATTTTTTTTAAAAAATGGACAAGATTAGCTATATTAAAAACTCAAAATTCAATGACTTGGTATTTTTTTTAAAAAACGCCTATAAGATTATAGTCTGTTTGCCCACGATTTGGATGACCAATAATTGATATATATTTTTCTCCTCTAGTGAGAAGTTAGTTGCCACTATCTATCTTGGGATGGACTTTATTTTGTATTTTTTTGAGCTATATTTTATTTTTTATGATATTTTCCGTGAAAGTGGTATGAAAATATAAAGAAAATAGAGCACTTTCCGTTTGCCTACCATAACTTCATCAAAAAATATTGAAATCAAATAATTTTTTTTTTGGAACATGTATATAATTTCACCATGGTTGGGATGGTATAAGTTTTATCACATTCTAATAAGTGAAACAAAATTTGCAGTCTTAAACATAGACATAAACATTCACGGGAAAAAAGTGTCTTAAAGACCTACTATTAGTAAAAAATTATAACATGATATTTATCCTATTCTATTCACTTTAAAATCAGTATTTATACAAAGCTAACAGTCTCCCCTACGCAATGGTACCATTTTTATGACATATTTTTTTACTTTTCGGCATGGTTCAAGTCCGTGGAAGACTAAATTTGATGTTTTGTTGTTTTTAATGTAAAATTCAGGATTTGATGTCCACTTAATTGTCCCCCAACTTGGTGAACTTACCCTAAAATATTATTTTATTTAGCTTATCATGACTTGGATATGGTTTCTTGTAATTTTACAAGGTTATTTAACTTTTGTGATGCATTAATGTGTAGATATGCTAGTTACATCTTTTGACTTTTAAAGTAAATATATGTACTTCTGTTTCTACAAATAATCCTCCATTAATGGTAGAACACTCTTGTAAATTTCACATAAATGAGGGGCTCAGTGACCACCCACACCTCGGGTGAGCACCCAATGTATTATGGGTGATAGGCCAACGCATTTGGGGTTATAAATAAGTGCTAAGAGTAGAATTATGACTACATCTTGGTTCCATTTTCGGGACCTCTTTTGAAGCTATTGTGAGAGTAATGTGTGATTACATAGTGATTGACCTTAGATAGTGTCAAAGTGTGGCTCAAAAACATGGAGGATGAGTTTTCTTAGAGGTTCAATACTGGATTTGATTTTGATGCACGAAAAATGGGTGAAGGAGAACTTGTATCATGAACTCTATTGGACATTATTCTATTGTTTCATAGTAGAGTTGTATGAATGGCTATCAACATATGCATCAAGGATGAGTTGATAATATAGAACTCATTCTTATACCTAGGAGGAATATTAGTGGTTACATGATGCTGATCTGACATGGACCCATGTTATTGATCACTAGTGGAGTAGAGTGCTAACTAGTTATACCTTGGAATACACTATTTATAGGCATTATTTCCCTGATATTGCTAAGTTTGAGTTCTTAAGGGAGCATAGAGGATCATTCTTACATGTTATCCCATTAGCTATAAAGATCTTGGTCATTAATTTTATTTTATAAGCCTTTCCTGTGGCTGGCTAAACTCCTGCTAGGTGCAGGGCATGGAAGTTGGTGTGGTAGAAGATGGCAGACCTTGTGGTGGAAATGGAGAGAGAGGAGAGGCATCTTAAGTATAACGAAGCTTGGGAGAAGGAGTTGGAAAGAAAGCGTGAAGTTGCAGGATTGATGGATTTATGGAGGTAGACGTTTTGGGAAGGATTTGAGGTTCGCACAGAGGATGTGAAACCTAAGCATTCTGAGCTACCCAATATTGCCAAATGTTGAAGATAAAACCCCTCAAATTCTGGAGAGATCTCGTTATATGAAGAAAGGAGAAGAAAAGTAGGCATGCATCTTAACCCACATGGTGACTAGACCCTTGTGCTAAGTTTTCCAGTTCCTGAGATAAGTGTTGATCAAAGAATACTTGTCAAAGATCACACAAGGAGTCCGCATGGGATAGAAGGCCAGAATCAAAGGTGTAGAAGGACAAGAAGGACCCGCATGCAGAAGGAAAGTTCAGATTTAAGGACTTAGCCAATTTTGAGCATGAATATCTATTGTCAAAGATCACACAAGGAGTTCGTGTGGGATAGAAGGCCAGGATCAAAGGCATGGAAGGACAGGAAGGACCCGTGCATGGAAGGCAAGTTTAGATTTCAGGACTTATCCAATTTTGAGCATAAAGATCTATTTTTGGAAGATGGCATGTGGACCACATCAATGATGCAAATACATGTGTGTCATGCATTGTCTATATTTGGAGAAGCAGATTCAAAGCGTCTATGCATGGAGAAAAGTTGAGAATAGAATGGATACTTCAGTTAACTGCAAAGAGGACTACAGATAGCACACTTGCATGTGTGGGTATGATTGTAAACGGCGTATGGCTATCAATAGCATGCGACCTATTTCTGGAATAGATAAGTGGTGAAGGGAAAGTCCCCACCCTATATATATATGATGTTAGGTGTATAGTAGATGGTAGGTGTTACAGAGAGATGGAAGTATGTAGGTATTACAGAGAGCTGAATGTATGCAGGTATTACAGAGAGCTGGATGTATGTGTGTGTAACAGAGAATATACACATATGAATGAATTATTGTATCAGTTCCATACGTGCATTGATATAAATTAACAATACTGTAAGGAGCTTCTATATTCATTAATAGATGGAAGATATTTGCTGAATCTAAGTGTCGTTCTACGTACTTAAGTAGTACATGTTATTAATTCAATCATGATTACTGTTTAAAGCTTGTTCTTTCATAGATATGAGGACAACATGCATTATAGAATGATGGATTAGTTATGAATCTATATGTTTCTTCCTTCATCATGTTAGCATCCTGTTATAGCAACCCTAAAGAGGGACCTGGTACCTTTGCACGCTTCAGGTGAGCACTCAATCTAGGGTGAGTGATGTGCGAACGTGACTAGGGTGTTATCTGGTAAATTCTAGGTTACATCATTGGTTCCGTTGCCGGGACCTCTTTTTCAGTTGTTTTCAGGATGGTTCGTGATGACGACGTATCGGTTAACTCTAGCAAGTATTGAGGAATGGATACACGGTCTGGAGGAAGAATATGCACGACAGGTTCGGCAGTGGATCTGAGTTTAACGCATGCACTTGGGTAGAACAGAAGCTGTATGATAGCTTATATGAGAGATTTTTTGCGCTATCTTTCTAGTAGAACTATACGAGTGGCTTACTACTTATGCATCTCAGTGAAATCGGAGGTATCATGTACTTGTCTAGACACAGGAAACATTTTAGGCCCTTTATGATGCTGATCTAATCTGGAATCACATGGTGGATACGTGGTTTCGTGGTGTTCTAAATAGTTATATTCTAGAATATTCAATTTCAACGTACTCTTGCCCAGAGGTAGCTGAATTCTAGTTTTTGCGGTATCCAAGAGGAACATATTTTTACGGTATTCCACTGGCTATCAAGATCTTAATGTTAAATTTGAACCTGGAGAGTAAACTGATGGCTAACTAAACTTTTCCACGTGCAAGGGTAGGAATAGGTTTGGTTGAAGATGGAAGACCTAGTGATAGAGAAATAGAGAGAGGAAAGGTGGCTTAAGTATAATGAGGCATGCGAGAGGGAGATAGAGAAGTAGTGTTCCATTGTAGAGAGTATGGCATGGAGGAGAGAGATGGCTCGTGAAGGATTTACAGCTCACATAGAAGACGTGGAGCCAGAGCATCAGGAACTCCCCCATCTTGGAAAGCATGATAGAGATCCCTTCTCAGCCTCACACGGAAGTGCGCCAGAAGAGACTACTTGGGCCATAGGCACGCATCTTAATCCACCTGGTGACCTAGCCTTTGCACTTGGTTTTTTAGTATCTAGTACGACAAGTAACCAAAAAACTAACTTGGGAAGTAGGAAAGCAGGAGTAAGTCAGGGATCAAGTACATCAATGGCAAGACAAACTACTTCAATGTCATTTGGAGGAGCATTCTTAGGCACATCATCCACTCACAATGTGAGCACGCAGAATGTTGGATTCACCTCTGGAAGTGGAACTACCTCACCGACTATAGGGGTATAGTATAGTACTATTGTTGGAGCATAGGGGAGTACATCTACAGGCCCTATTCCAACTACAAGTTGTGGATCAAGAGGAATAGGTGGTTCTAGTTCTAGTGGGTCTGGTGGTTCTGAGGCAGGGGGAACACAGGAGGTTCCAGATCAAGTGGTCAAGGTCTGCAACAACCACAAAATATCTATATGGATATGTCTCTTTGTCTTCACGAATGTAGAGGTATAGAGGATGTTTTTGAACATGTGCATATGTGTGAAATATTTTGGCATGCTAAAGGGATCATAGCTGCTGAGAAAAAGGTAAGTCAAATCACTACTACATTACAGGGGCACGTGCATAGCTGGTATAGGAAGTTTGACCCTGATCAAACTTCCATGGATTATGCAGCATTGAGAGATGCTTTCTTGAAAGTTTCCATATCCCTGAGTTTGAGCAGAAGAGTATAAGTGTGCTAAAAGATATCAAGCAATGAACTACTGAGAGTGTACGTGAGTGTGATGTTTGTTTTAAGACACTTCTATCTAAGCTATCTTATGAAATCCATGCTAGCCAACATGCACAATGGTTCATTGGTGGGTACACCTGGGTTGATTACACGATTTCAGAAGGGCGATGTCACATAAGACATACACTGGAAGCACTAGACGCAGCTTTGCGTGCTGAGGCCGATGGGAGCATTGACACTGGATTTAGTCCATTTCTAGAGGCACAGATTGTAGCTATGTTCTTTATTGTTAGTGCGAAATCAGAACACCCCTAAATGAGTTATGGATTTGCTTTTCTAAGGCAGTCATTTGGTGTGATTTGCAAACATTGGATCATTCCCTAAGTTGTGGGACTTGCAAATGGGAATGATCAGAAGGCTGGTTCCTCTTCCTAAACTACCTGTCATGAGCTACTCCAATGCAGGAAAACTAAATCTAACCTAATCTAACCATTCCAAGGAACCAAGGAAAGAGAAAGAGGGAAAAAATAGAGCCTACACTAAAGCGGTGATACACCAGCAAAGGAAGCGAGATATTCTGTTGAGGGAGAAAGAAACAGAAAAAATGGAGATGAGGGAGGTCAGACAGAAGTGACATGGCCCAGATCTGCAAATCATCCATTAAACTCCATGAAACACAACATCCTACACCTGGGTAAATGTGAAATACATGCACAAAAAACCAAGATTGAAATAGGAGAGGCACAGAGAAACAACAAAATGATGCAAAGGGTTGAAGGACACCACAAAAACATGTTTTTTATTGCTCTAGAAGGTGCACAGACCATTACATGCTGGAATAGAGGAACAAATACATTTTCCAGGCGTGGGAGAAAGTTTGCTGCTTAAAAATGGTGTCGAGAAATAAATTTGTCAGAGTTTCTCTATGCCCAGAATGTCTCTCCTTCTCAAACGAGAAGTGTTACAGTATATATAGAAAGAAAAGAGAGAGAAGAGGGAAAAGTCAAATCCTGTTTCAACCACCCCGAGATATGCATTAAATCCTATTTCGAAAGTTTAACCACTGAATATCAATGCCTCCTTTCAAATTTTCCTGAATCTATTAATTTTGGATCCCTCTTTCTATCTGGTGTGTTGAAGAAGAATGGCGGATCGAATAGAATTAGATCTGGTAACTGAGAAAATCAGATTCTATATAAAAGGTCTGAAGATGTTTATCCATGATTTACCTACCAGGGCCTACGAAAAATTATTTTTTTATCTTTCCATGGTGTAGAAGACGTCGAGATGCTTCCAACGGTGTTAGATTTGCAATATTTTGAGCCCTGAGTCGAAAGATATGCCCATTAAAATTTTGTATCGAGTTCATACAAATGGGCAGGAAAATAGTTTGAAAAACTGGTCCCCCTTTACATATGGGACACGCAGCAGCAGATTAGGGAAAAAATCAGGTTCTCGGGTCCGTAATTTATCTTTTTCCCTTTTCTACAAAACGCAGAAAACCCCCGCGGCTCAAAGATATCAAGGACACGGCACTACTTTGAGTGTACATGAGTATGATGCTCATTTTAAGACACCCCTATCTAAGCTATCTTATGATATACACGCTAGCCAAAATTCACAATGGTTTGTTGGAGGGTTGATTACACCTTTTAGAAGGGTGTTATCACATAAGACATACGCTGATCTGTCAAATAGCACTTAAGCACGGATTTACATGCGACTGAGGTTTCTTGGGAGCATTGACACTGGAGTTAGTCCATTTCTAGAGGCACCAATTGCCCAGCTATGAAAAGTAGTTAGAGAAGTTATCAGAAAATTCAGCCCATGAAACACGCTCAGGAATTTGGTGTACAGATTGTGAAGTGGAAGGTCACACCAAGGATAGTTTCCCTCACAGATCTGTATGCTCGTTACTGTTGGACTGTGAAATTTGTCATTTGAATCATGATGCTAGTCATTGTCCTTTGTTACAGTGTGCAATAAGGAAGAATGTATCTTTCTTTTGTAATATTTACAGGTCCATGACCCATGATACCAAGGATTATTGGTTGATTGGTCAGATATAGGATGTTATAGACATTGGAATATGACAGACAAGTATAAAAGATAGTTCTAAGGGTAATAATGAGCACCAAGATCATGATCATAATCAAATGCACTATGATAGGAATGAGGGGCATTTTGAAGGAGGTCGTGGAAGGGGACGTGGATATCATGGTGGATATGGAGGATGAGGCTGTGGTGGAGGAAGAGGAGAGTTCCCTCATGGAACATGTTATATGTGTGGATCTCCTGACCACTATAGGTGTGAATGTCCTCAGAATATTGCATGTTCTTTCTGCGGGAAGAACCATAGCTATGAAGAGTGCCCAGACTTATATGAGCATCTAAGTAAGCAACATAAGCAAGAAAATAAAGGTGCCAGGATGGTTAGAATCCAACGTGCGGTAGAAGATCAGTGGATGCCCAAGATAGCAGAAGGACATGAGGCATTGACAGTGAAGATTACTACATGCACTAAAGTAACACGCGTGAGAGAGGCATTGCACCAAAAGCCTACGATCACCAAGGAGGAGGTTTTGCATATGAGGTACCCAGATCCTTCTCATCAGAAAGAAGTTTACCAGGATACCATGGAAGTACTAAGGAATCTTCAAGGTAAGATACACTACCTAAATGGAGAAAAAGAAAGCATCAGAGACAGTTCAAACTGATATCGATGATCTGTGAGAGGTGTGCAAGATGTTGCACCAGGAGAACATTATTCCACTATTAGGGAATTGGTTAAGAGGGAACACTATGAGCGCAAGTCTTGAGACCGAACAACAGATTTTGCATGCAAATCTTCCCCTGATAGCATTGACTATGAAAAAGAAATTACTCTGAATGTTGTTGTGGATGGGTGGTTGTTGAGCAACATATTGATCGAATACAGGTGCTTAAGTAAATGTGTTGACATTAATACATGGGTACAAATGGGGAGGCCTCCATTGCAGCCATCATCTAATGTGTTATTCATGGAAAAGTGGACTAAGGCCACTCCCATAGGAGTATTGAAAGATGCATCTATAACTATACAAGGGGCCAAGTTCATTGGGGATTTTGAGGTATTAGCACTTGCAGAAGTAGACAATTTTCTAGCCCTGCTTGGACGCCCTTGGTGTTATGCAAATAATGTTGACTTGAGATTCAATAAGGGGTATATCAGCTTTGAAAATAAGGAGGAAAGGGTTGTGATACCTTTGACAGATGGGAATTCTACACCCTATGTTGAGCCTCTAAGTGAGGAGGACTTAAACAGAGTCTATGTACGTGCTATTCAGGACCTAGAGGTCAATGAGCCATCAAAAGAAGGCATCCTACAGTGGGAGGATTCTCATTCTATTAGTGATACTATGAGTATTACTTGTGAAAATTGGGCTCATGGTACATATGAATTAGTAGGGAGCGAGGTGAAAAGTGTGGTTGCACGTAAGAATGGATTTCATTCAATTCGATGGATAGGTAGCACAGTACCTTGGTATACAGGGACAGAAGATCTTCCTGCCTTTCTGAAGGCCATGGAAACACAGTGGGCAGATCAAGTTACAAGGAGAGATATGTTAGTATATACACTGAGTGGGACAATAGCGTGCTGGTGGATAGTCCACAAAGATAATCTTATAAACTGGGAAGAGATTGGAATAGCTTTTTCTACCAGGTTTATAAGGAACAATGCACCTACGCAAATCTACACTTATCATGGTGATCAACCTGTTCAACATCACATTCAGTAGTGTGAGAGACTCTGGACAACAGGACATGAAGCATTACCACCTTCACTTTGGGTGCATAGATTGTATTCTATGCTACAAGGATGCACACGCACTTGGTATGTATATGCAAAACTACATCGAGAAACTATAAACTGGCAAGATTTGAATGCAGCTATGATCCAGACTTTTGACTACTTCTCAACTAAACCTCATGTAGCAGAGGCATTAATTTTTTTGAAGCACTTAACTATGGGAGATAGTGCAAAATTAGAAGATCCTATATAGGAATTGTTCAGTGAGGTAGAGTTCAGAGCATGTTTTCAAAAGGAAGAAGAAATGGACTCCATACTACTTAAACGTGCTTGACTTAAGAAAGATAAAGGAAAGATGGTTTACATCATGGATGACGAGGAAGTTGAGAATCTAGATATTGAACATTCACATGGGGTGCTCGAGGTATTGGACAGTGTAGACAAGGATACGCACGCCTACCATGAACCCATGAAGACAAAGAAGGTGAATATAGGTTCGGAGGCTAAGCCTAAGGAGGCCATAATTAGAGATTACTGGTCAGACTCAGAGGTAGAAAAGATCATCAAGTTACTCAGGGATTATCAGGACTTATTTCCTCAAGGATATCATGAAATTAAAGGTGTGCATGAATCATTTGGGGAAATAAAGATAAAACTTAAGGATGGTGCATGGCCAGTTAAAAAGAGACCTTATAGAATGAATCCTAATTTGTGTGAAAAGGTGAAAGAAGAAATTGATAAAATGTTGAAATCTGGAATTATCAAGCCCCTTCATGAGTCAGAATGGGTTAGCCCAATGGTGATCAGTATCAAGAAGGATGGATGGATTAGGATATGTGTGGACTACAAGGAGATGAATGGTGCATGTGTCAAAGATCCATTCCCTACGCCATTCACTGAGGAAATACTATGAGTTGTATGGTGCAAAATATACTGCTTCACAGATGGATTTTCTGGGTATCATCAGGTTAGGATTTCTCAGGAGGATCAAGAAAAGATAACATTTACTACTGAATGGGGTATTTTTTCTTATACTGTGATGCCCTTTGGATTGAAAAACATGCCTATTGTATTCTCATGCATAGTTGTTCACGAATTCAAGGATTTTATTCATAACTTCTTACAGGTCTACCTAGATGATTGGAAAGTATATGGGCTTGTGAAAGATCATTGTGACAATCTATGCTTAATGTTTGAACGATCAAGAAAATTGAGTATCTCTTTGAACATCAAGAAGTGCATATTTTCTACGCCATTTGGGATATTATTAGGACATATAATCTACAAGGAAGGTTTACTAGTTGATCTAGCCAAGGTTGCAATCATTTGAGGTCTATAAGTACATACCAGTCAAAGTGAGGTGCATGGATTTTTAGGTCATACAGGATATTATAGAAAATTCATAAAAGGGTATACCAAAATTACCACACCCTTGGAAGAATTACTAAAGGGGAAAGGTACATTCTATTGGGGAGAACCGCAACAGTGTGTGTTTGAGATATTAAAAGAGAAAATTACTATTGTGCCCATTCTACACTTTCCATCATGGGATAAACCATTTCATGTGCATGTGGATGCTTCTGTTATGGCCATTAGCACTGTGTTAGCTCAACCTGGTGAAGGTATTATAGATCATATAATTTTTTTGCTAGTAGGAAGCTGACTCCTACTGAATGGAATTATACAACTACAGAGTGCGAAGCTTTGTCAACGATCTATGCATTGTACAAGTTTTGACAGTACTTGTTAGTAACATCATTTGTGTTTTATACAGATCACATGGCATTGAAGTATCTGGTAAACAAGCCTATCTTACAAGGGTACATATGTAGATGGGTGCTCTTATTTCAAGATTTTTACTTCACAGTTGTGGTGAAGCCAAGAAAAAGTAATTCTGGACCAGATCATTTATCTAGAATCAATTCAGGAGAGGATACATAGAAAATTGAAGAAACGATGTCGGATGCACAGTTATATAAGTTATGTTGGTCATCAAATAGGACTTCAAGAAGAGCAACAGTCAGGGAAAAGAAGTCCCTCCTCTTTAATGGGAGAGGTTCCCTTACTCAGAAACGAACCTATTTACACATATATAAAGTATGATTTTCTTGTGGAACTTGGATATTATGAAAGTGTTTTCTATAAGGATTATCAATCACAAAAGGACTGAGGAATGAAAATGTGAGAACGAGTAGAAAGGCACTATTCAAAATTATAGATGACAGAGTAATTCCTTATGCATGTGAGGGTACAACGAATTGGAATAGGATCATTTGTATCACATTAATAAGATGGAATTTAAAAAGACACAAAGTTCTATAAATAACATCTGTGAGAATACAAAGCTTCCTAGTATAATACAGAAAAATGATCTAACAAGATTAAATGAATATCTTAGGAATAAAGGAAACCAGATAGACAAAGAATGAAAAGTCCTTCTGTATTGATTTCTTTAAGATTTATTTACACTTTCAGAAATAAGCCAAGTTCTTCCTCTTTCAAAATGGCGAGGAGAGGCCATTAAATAGTTTACAAATCAGTTACTCTCGGTAACTACTTCTTTTAACTAATGATTAGTTAAAGGGTTGAAAATCGCAATACCCCAACTAATTACAACAAATCCGAGAGAAAGAAGGGGAAGAGAAGAGAAGAATTAGGAGAAGAAGACAGGTGCTTATGATTGGGAGGGACCCACCAACTTTAAGATCCGTTGTCTGAATCTCTTCAATGCCTCGGCTATGTCTCTGCCACGTGGGACTGATGTGTTGGTGGTAGATTGAGTCCAAAATCTGAGGCACTTCTCCATTTCCTTATCGAACTCGACATGAGTATGATAATCTTTATTGGCTTCTTCTATGGCAGATTGAAGAGAACAGATCTCCTTCATTTTTTCTTTGGAAATGGAGCTTTCCTTGAATAGATCCCCTGAATTGAGCTTTGATTTCTTGTAAGGAGAGAGGTACACCAGAAGTCTCATCCTGAAGATGGCAATGTATATCTTTGAAAGTGGATACAACTAGTGTTTTGAAAGCCTCACCCTTCTGCCGGCTATTCCTTAATTCTCCCAAAGCCTCCTCCAACACCTTGATCTTCCATTCCACACTGTAGACCTAGGAATTTGACAAATTATCCTTGGCATCCTTAAAGAGTTTGCTTGCCATCAAAATATTTTCATCTGTTTGTCCCATTAGCCGGAGGTATACTATGCAACTGCCCCAAAGTTTAAGTTCTTTATCAATGCTCCCAATAGTGGAGGAGAGATTCTGTTGCAAATTACTCACCTTCCCGTGGAGTTTGAAGGATTCATCAATGAAGTTTAATCCTGCAACCAGCATATCATCCACCATGGCCTCCATAGCCCTGTTATATATAGAATACTTGTGCATGTCCTTGATACTCTGCACTTCATCCTGGCTTAGAATTACAGGTGGTGGAAGACTAGTCAATGGGGTAGGATCTAAAACTTTATCTTCAGACAGTAGGGACTTGATGAAACTTGTAAGAATTTGGGCTTGTTCCTCCAACTATTCAATGGTTTTCTGCCCTTTCTCTACCCTCCCAATGACTCTGCTGACTATTTCCTGAAGATTATGGATCTCACCTTTAGGGGTAGATTCTCCCATGGGAATCCTTGAAAGCTCAAGATCAGACGCTTGCAAATCTTACTCTGGCTTATCTGTCTTAGGCTTGGATATCTCTAGGAATTGTTGGCCTTGAGCGTTAGACACTATCCTAGAGGTAATTCTGGCTTTTTTGGCACGATAAGGAGGAGTAGTTCCTAACAGGGCCGCCACAACATCCAAATTTGGTCCTGCGCTCTAGGAGGAAGACTTTCTCTTCCTACTGTCAACAAGAGGCTGCACCCATGCAAAAGAGGAGGAAGAAGTAGGTGGGGCAAGAGGACCAAGAGACAGAGAAATCATGGCACCCAAGGTTTACACAGATGTTGCCTCAAGTTGAGATATGAGTGGAGCGCTTGGGGCTCCTGGTGTAGAGGAATCAATAGTGCTTAGAAGTTCAGTGCTCTGGACCTCTTTATCCTTATCCATTGGGGCTTCAGGGGTGCTTGCAGGAGTTGGCACTTCACTTTCTTCACTTTCACTAAGAACAATAATGTTCTCTGGTCCTGAAGGCAATTCTGCATGCTTCCTCAGGGGGTCTTTTTCCACAGGCTCCTTCTTAACTTCTTTGAATTTCTTTTGATACACCTGGGTGGATGAGGAAGGAGTAGAGACTACAGGTCCTTGAGTTGATGAGGCAGGAGGGGTTTGCATAGGTGCTTCTGATCTAGGTGTCAATGCTTCCCTCCTTGGTGTTGAAGCATCCTTGGAGGAGGATTCCCCTGAGTTCCTCCTGAGCTCACGAACTTTCCTATCAAACCATATCTTGGTCCTGACTAAGACTGGAGTGAGGATTTCAGCCAAATCATCCTTCTCCTTTTTGAACCAATCCAATTCCTCCAAGGGAGTGTGTTTGACCACATTGTCATACTCATATGAGTACAGGTCAGAATTGTCATCCTGTAGCCCTTCAGGAAATTGGTACAAATTGAGTTCCTGAATCAATTGTAGAGAAAACCTACCGTAATGCCTCCTTCTTGCTTCAAAATCATCAGCACAGTCAGCCCAATAGTCCTCTGTATCTGCCCTATGATGATAGGTGATCTTGATGTTCTGCTCAATAAACTTCTTCAAGTCAAAACAAGTTCTTGGCTAGAAGAAGTGGACTATAATGGGAGCTAGGGCTCTTTCTATATTTTGTGCGTCCAAGGATGTTTTGCAGGTGTAGTTTCCCAAAGAGATGGGGAAATGCAAGCCAGTAATTTTCTTATCCCTGCAAGTTCTATGCAATTTTTCCAATTGCCTGCAGACTTCTATCAAGGCCATTTTGTCATTGCAGAACATAGGAAGCTTGAGAGGAGTGCTCTCATAGCCAGCAAGCCTGATATAGGAAAATTTTCTGAATTGGATAAAATAAGCACCATAGTGCAATATCAGACTCATGGCTTCATCAGAAAATCTTCTTGTTATGTCACTCTTAAGAAGCCGGACAATGTACATGGTGAAATCATCATTCACCCTTCAGAAATTGCGATTGCTAGTTTCTAGGGTGAACTGCGGGCAATAGGCATACACGGGGTCATCCTTGTGAGCATTGATGTATGAAAAACCAAACCATTGCCTCGATGCTGCTAGAATATACATCAGGTATGAAGTCATATAGAATTTATTTGTTTGTTGTACATTAGACAGCTACTCCGCTAGGTTCATACTGATGATCTCTACCCAGTTGATATTTTGAGTTCCCTCGCATACCATATTGATAAGTGGGCACATCTAGAAATGGAACTCATTTGTAGAGGGTAAACCCATGACCCGAGCTAGCAGGATTATGAAATATGATAGTTCTTCATTGAAATCCGCATGGAAAAGAGTCTTGGACAGACGAGATGCCCCCTTCTTAGGGTTTTTTAGCCAGGACTTCGCCACCCGTGCCTTATAATTATCACTGTCTTGATTGAAAAGGGCCTATGCTTGATTCTGGGAGATAACTATAGCATTGTCCATTTATGGAATCCTTAGTGCAGTGCCAATGGCGGCAGTGTCAAGTTTGGCGATGAGCTCCCCGTGCACGTTTGTCAACTCACTCGAATCAGGGTTGAAATGAGCCCCGCATGAGAGCACTGTGTCTGCGCATTGCACCGAGATAGGGAAACCACCAACGAAAGCCAGACCACTGTCATGAATCATCTGTGCCATCAGTGAAGGGTTCACGTCTGTCATCCTTGTCCAAAAATCTCCAAAGTCAAGGTGGTGAACTTCACTGTCCCCGATATCGGGAACGACGAGACTCGAGTGGTGAAATTTGTTCTTGCCCCTAGAATTTGATCTTCATGTTGATAGTAACTTGGAGAGCAAAGCTGTAAGCTAGACTTGGGATGGAATTGCAGGGGGAATGGATACGCGCATAGGAATTTTGGTTGCAAGGGTTTGAGCAATAGATAGCATGAAAGCAATGTGAAAAAACACATAGGGGTCAGTTTCATTATATAGCCATTTAGGAGAGAGAAAGGCAATAAATGCGCATTAAATACACATCTACCAAATTGAAAAGCAAGATATTCAGGTAGAGCGGGAAAAATTAGCACGAATGGCACTTGGTTCATTTGGGACACGAGGGACGCGAAAGCGCGAAGTACACGGCTCGGACGATTCGGGTGATGCGGGGAAAAGACGCACAAATGCTTTTGGGACATACGGGACGAAAGTATGCGGAATACGTGACTCATCCGAATCGGATGAAAATGGAACAACTGGTCCGAGCGAACTTGGGACATTTGGGACGAAAAGTTCCGATGGGCCCGAAAAGAACAGACTTCGGGTAAACCGGCCGATCGAGGAACAGAGAGCCCGAATGAACTTCGGACACGTGGGACAAAAAATGTCAGATAGGCCCGAAAACACACACAAAATGACCCAAAAACGTAGATTTTCCCAATTTCTTGACTTTTCACATTACCAGCACAACAGAAAAGACACTTAACCTCAAAATTTTAATTTTCAACTTCTTAAAAGCAGGGGAATTTTGAGTGGACAATAAGTTGTAACACGCACCCATGGAATTAGAAGACATTGTTGTCTTTCTACAAACATGGATGGCACTAGAAGGGATGAAAGCATTAGAAAAGAAGTGGCTTGTTATGTGCATGACGTTGTTTATGTTAATCAGTGGTGACCTCTACAAGCTAGGTAGAGATGAAGTATTACGTCATTGTGTGTTAGAGCATGAGCACAAGGATATTATGGAAGAAGCTCATGGTGGTATTGTAGGAGGCCATTATGCAAGTGATGTGACTTCCCAGAAGATCCTACTTGTTGGATTATGGTGGGAGACATTGTATAAGGACTGTAAAGAATATTGTAAGGTGTGTGATCATTGTCAGCACCTAGGAAAACCGGGGCAAAGAGATGAGATGCCTTTGAGAATGATTACTAGTGCCAAAATGTTTGAGAAATGGGTCATTGATTTTGTAGGACCTATTTCACCAACTGCACGTAGGACTGGATTGTGCTATATCATTACTTGCATAGATTATCTCATGTGGTGGGTAGAAGAAACACCTACCAAATACTGTATGAAAACTATAGTAGCTAGATTTATTTGGGATAATATTCTTACAAGATATGTATGTCCCTTAAGCTTGACAAGTGATCGAGGTACACACTTTTTGAATGAGACAATCATGATCCTATTAGATGAGTTTATGGTTACACACCATAAAACTACACCTTATCATCCTCATGAAAATAGAACTACTGAGGCCTTTAATAATATTTTGATCCAAACTTTGACAAAAATTTGTGATGTTAGAAGAAAGGATTGAGATGACAAAGTATCAGTTGTGCTTTGGGCATATAGAAGGATTTACAACAGATTGAACAAAGCCACACTGTTTCAGTTGGTGTTTGGTGTGGAAGCTATTCTCCCCATAGAGTTTATGTTACCTTCTTTGTGCATTACACACAGTAGAGGTCTAACTAATGAATAGGATTTAGAAGAATGTATTAAAAAGATAATTCAACTGGATGAGTGATAAGCCATAACATGATGGAGTTAGAAGTAGGAAAAGGCTAGGCAGAAGGCATGGCATGATAGAAACATAAGGGATAAGAATTTTGAGATTGGAAAAATGGTACTTCTTTATGACTCAAAGTTCTTGCGCCATCCAAGTAAGATCAAAGTACATTGGTTGGGGCCATACGTTACCACTTTGATACTTAAATCAGGTGCTTTCCAGTTCAATTGATGGAACACGACTACCCAGTTAATTTAACGGGAGTAGGATAAAGCCCTAATATAAATAAGTCTTCTTGGTGTTTGTAATAAGGTAGTATTTCCATTTAGTTTAGGTTTTCAATTATGTATTTCCTTAATGTATTTATTTCATTTTCGCTATGCTTTGTTAATTTAGTTGTTGTTCTTGTGTAATAAGCACGCTTACATGCCTGAAGCTAATATTGTATGAAGAATGTTTATGCACAGAGGAATGCACATAATTTTCGTGTGGGGTGGTTATAGTTGTATAAGAAAAAGACTATGGGATTTGAAAGGTGAAAGGAATAAGATGCTACGGGTGTGCTTTAAGTCAAAAGAAGATTGCTTCTCAAAAGTGACCAAGGATGGAGATGAACGAAAGAACAATATAACGTGAAGTAAGTGGAGGCCATGATAGCTATCAGGAGAAGGTACAGTGATGAGGTACTCAGGCATAGGAGCACGCACTGAAGAGAATTCCGTGACCAGAGGGTAGGAAGGCACGCTAGAAGGTTATAGCTAGGCGTGAAGATGTACTGCATATAATGAATGGATTTGGTCAATGAATGAGGGGATATTTGGTAGGTGAAGGAGCAATAAATGCATCAAAATTTTAAAAAAATATATAAGGATGGGATGTGGATTCATTTTTACCGTTGTGACTAAGAGTATTTAAGAAAAGATCCAAGTGTGAAGAGCTGAGTGATCGAGTTAAGGTGTGAAGGGTGTGAAACAAAGAGTGACAACCAAATCTGTGTGACAAGAAGCTTGAGTCCCCGGTGGTGAAGGGTTTGAGTGAAGCAGGGAGAAAAAAAAGAGTTAGGTTACAAATTTTCCACTTAGGGCATAATTGAATCCAACGAGGGTTTGATTAGCAGAGTTTCAGAGTTGAAGAGGAGACATTTGCAAGCTAGAAATGGCACCAAAGAATTCATCTATAGCAGTGGTAAAAGGAAAGAAGAAGGTAGTCATTGAGGAAGAAGAGATGGCACCTGAAAGCCATTTTTTAGAGATGTAGTATCCAGAAGGAGTCATCATTGTCCAAGAATGGGATTCACCCATCAGAAAGAGAAAAGTGAGTGAATATAATCACAGGACTCTGGAGAATAAGGAGATTGATTCCTTGCTCACTACTTGAATGAACAAGAGCACGGTGGATGACATGCCGATGTATGATGATGTAGGCGAGAAACTCCTAAAGATAATTGGGGTCTACCAGTTATATGAGCTTTTGTATTTTATGAAGTATGAGCCCTTGTATCCATGGATCATGAGCAGGGTACACAAAGACTTCTTCTACTTTGCAGGACGCATGGTTAGAATTTCATCTACGCTAGTCTCATCAGTTACATGTTTGAAGGCCATAAGAGAAGACATAAAAGGTGACCTTACAAATAAAGCTGCAATTATAAAGACCAAATAGGAGTTGAGGTACTTGAAGGGTCTGTGTGGAATGGACATAGATAAATTGAAAAACTGTCTAGTTGTACAAGCTGCAGTACACCTTGTTACCAAGTTAAATGATCAGGAGCAGTTATCACAGGTGAATACTATTTGGTTACATGTGGCACGTAAGATGTCAGAAGGGACAATATACAACATTACAGGCTATATTACAGAGCAAATAGTTGAAGAAGCACGCACAGGAGGGAAGATCAGCTTTGGGGATATTATGCTATCAGTGGTATTCATGGAGATCATAGTACCATATGGACCAAAGGAGAAAGTATGGGAATACCCCATGGAGAACAAGTCCCTAGCTGAAAGATTCATCAAATACCTATGCAAGGGGGCCATGACAAATGATGTAAAACAGAGGGTGGAGAAGTGGTATGAGAGGCTCCGTGTGACATTTGGGGAAGAGTGGCGCATCCCAAAGAACCTACCAGTAGTGGTAGGGAAACAAGTTTAGTTTGTTGTATATCATCATTTCTACATTACATGCTTCCCAATGAAAGATGGAGTCTAGAGCCCTTGGTGCAAGTTACCTTACGCATTCACTGCAAGGTATTTTCAAGAATCTGTTCATAGATTTATAGACACGTCGACTGATATTCAATGCATATAAGGTAGAATATGACTACCATACATTGAGGAAGAAGTATGTGTATCCTGACAGAAGTGCTTATACAAAGAGAATCATTTCAGAGGTTCTAAATATTAAACCAATAAGCTTGGATGTAGCAGATGTGGGGGAAAAATTTGTGTATCTCCAGCTGAATCAAAAAATGGAGAATAAAAAATATGTGGAAGGTGATTTCTCACTTCCAGAACCACCAAAGGGAAAGCATATAGTGGAGGACATCCCAACAACTAAGCCCACAGAGCCAATTTAAGTGTAGGATGAGGAGGAGGAGCACGAAGATAATGGTGGTTTGGAGCATAGGGGCAGGAGACATCCTACAAGTCAGAGTGAAGTTGAGCGCGCCATTACCCCACCTCAGGCACAAGAGGGGGATGAAGAGGACTTGAATGCAGTCCAAGGGGAGCACAAGTTTAAAAGGGTATTCAAGAGAATAAGGACCCAAGGTGCTACTCCAACCACTATGTGCAAATCACCCAGACTCTCTCTACAGAAGGAGGCTACCACACAAAGAAGGAGGAATTTGAAGTTGAATGAGGAGGTGGAAGAGTCAAAGGAAAGCATGCCTAATTTTCCTACACTTCCAGAGGACATGGAAGAATAGGGTGAGGCATCAAAGGAAAAAGAAGAGGAAGAGAAAAGAATAGAGGAGACAGCTATAGAAAGTGTTCAAGACATGGAGACACAAGTCCCAAATTTGGAGGATAAAATTCCTAAGAAAAAAAGGTCTAGAAGGGAAAGTGGGGAGCACATTCCAGTAGCCATGGGATATGTAGAGGATGTAGGAAAAATTTTCTACACCCGCTTCCAGAGCTCAATAGCGCAGAAGGATTTATTTGGGTGGGAGTTGATGGATGAAGATATGGTGACTGTGTGCACTAGGAAGCAACTATCATGGTCAATGCACACCCACATGGATGAGCCTGACTTTGATGTGTGTAAAGAGTCCTACATTTTGAGGTAACTAAAGAAGGCACCTTAGGCTAGACACATGATAGTAAATCCTACTGTCATGTCAGATGAGCAGGCCAGCAATGCACTGGTTAAATTTTCTACTAAGGTGGCTAGAAGAAACATGAACGAATTTGCAATAATCAAAGAGTTGCACGAAGAGTTAAGAAAAAGGATGCAGAGATAACACACATAACACAGGAAAGGGACTTCACATATAAGAAGAATGAGGTGTTCATAAGCATTACAGAGGAGATTGGGGACAAAGTAATCAAAGAAAGGCCACACTTGGAACCCAAGGCACCATAGACATTTCCTTCAACGATACACTATGTGGGAAAGTTGGTGGATTTGGTTCTTGAAGATGAAACTCTGTGTATGCAAGTGCCAGAAATATTAGAATAAGATTCCAAATGGGAGAAAGCATTTTTGATGAGAAAAAATGCATCTTATGAAGGGCTATTGCAAGCATTACAGGAGGTATTGAAGAAAGAAGACCAGGCTTTAAATGTATGCACAACTCCAAAGGAGCTTATCAACATCAAGACCCTCGAAGAGAATAACAAGGTCTAAAAGGTGATGAAAGATGAGACATTGGGCTGCATGGAAAGGTTGTTAATGGTTAAACATAAGAGCGAGGCCCTGGCAGCAGCACAAGAGCCACACAAGACTCCACTGGAAGAGCTTGGAAAGATGATTGCGCAAAAGATGGACCTTTTGGAAGGAAGAATGACATCAATGTCCAGTGTTGTGTTGGTTCTGAAAAATGAGAAAGGAGAGATTGTGAGGGATGAGTTGGAATCCATTGATGTGGAAATCCCACATAAAGTAGAGCAAGCACTCACTAACTGATAGGTATTAGAGGCCAAAATAAAGGAGGAGTATCTAGAGTTGATACTACAAACTAATACAGAGGAGGTTGCCTAATAACCTCATGAAAATTCTTTATTTATCCACATTCTTTCATTCTTATTATTTCATTGTTATTTTTTCCTTCATATTTTGGGAGATACCCATTTTTGGGATGACAATGAGATTAGTGTGGGGTAATGTTGATCAAAGAATACTTGTCAAAGATCACACAAGGAGTCCGCGCAGGATAGAAGGCCAGGATCAAAGGCACGGAAGGACAGGAAGGACCTACATGTAGAAGGCAAGTTCTTATTTTAGGACTTATCCGATTTTGAGCATGAAGATCTATTTTTGGAAGATGGCATGTAGACCACATCAACGATGCAGAGACATGCGCGCTATGCATTGTCTATATTTGGAGAATTGGATTCAAAGTGTCTATGTATAGAGACAAGATGAGGATGGAATTGACACTTTAGTTAATGGAAAGATGACTATAGATAATGCATGTGTGGCTATTAATAGCATGTGACCTATTTCTAGAATAGATAAGCGGTGAAGGGAAAGTCCCCACCCTATATATATATATATATATATATATATATATATATATATGATGTTAGGTGCATAGTAGATGTAGGTATTACAGAGAGCTAGAATTATGTGTGTATTATAGAGGGCTAGATGTATGTATGTGTAATAGAGAATATACACATATGACTGAATTATTGTATCAGTTCCATACGCACATTGATATAGATTGACAATACTGTAAAGAGCTTCTATATTCATTAATAGATGGAAGATATTGGCTGAATCTAAGTGCCGTTCTATGTAATTGAGTAGTACATGTTATTAATTCAATCATGATTATTGTTTAAGCTTGTTCTTTCATAGATATGAGGATAGCATGCATTGTAGAATGATGGATTAGTTATGAATCTATATGTTTCTTCCTTCATCATGTTAACATCCTACTACAGTAAACAAAAAGAGGGACCTGGTACCTTTGTGTGCTTTGGGTGAGCGCTCAGTCTAGGCTGAGTGATGTGCCAGTGTGACTAGGGTGTTATCTGGTAAATTATAGGATGCATCAATAAGTGTTGATAATCCAATTGGTATCAATATTCACAGTCAAGTGACACTGAGGAGGTATAATTTTTAATTTCGTACATCTATGACTGCACAGTCATTTCCTGTGTTTGGGAGCATTTTTTCTGGAACAACATTTGGGCAAGGTGTGGGATCAGAAGGTTTGAGTATCGTATCTATGAGTAGTGTGGGAAATACATATAGGAGTGGTTTGGTATCACAGAATGTCACCATGTAGTTTAGTGCGATGGTGCGCTCGCATGGCATAACTGTATTAGGCCCTTTACCTACGACATGAGGAGGATCTGGTGGACCTAGAGGACTTGACACTAGTGGATCTAGTGGGTCTAGGGGTGGAGGTAACATAGGAGGGAATCAAGGTATTAGATCTGATGGATAAGGTCTGCAACACCATCAACATGTGTTTTATGAGATTTCACTCCACTTACCTAATTACAAGGGAACAGATGATGCCGTAGAACATTTACACAAGTGTGAATTACTATGGCACATGAAGGGAATCACTACCCCGGAGTGGAAAGTAAGTCAGTTTTTAACCACGTTGTAAGGGCTCGTACATATTTGGTATAGGAAGTATGACCCACACCAGATAGTGGTGGATTACATTCTATTGTGTAATGCCTTTTT
Source organism: Taxus chinensis (assembly GCA_019776745.2). Classification (NCBI taxonomy): domain Eukaryota; kingdom Viridiplantae; phylum Streptophyta; class Pinopsida; order Cupressales; family Taxaceae; genus Taxus; species Taxus chinensis. Next base: position 453,707,856 of record CM034151.1, on the reverse strand, counting down.
GGTGGTGTTCCACATACGTGAGTTTGAATAGAAAAGCATCTACGCGTTGAAAGAGATTTAAAAAGGAAAGGCGGAGATTATATGGGAGTATTAGGCATGTTTCAAGACTCTCCTATCCAAGTTATCTTATGAAATTCATCCTTTGCAGCATTCTCAGTGGTTTTTCAGAGGACTAATCACACCATTAAGAAGGCAACTTTCATAAAAGACTCTCACAGATCCATGCGAGGCCTTGGAGGTTTCCTTGCACATTGAGGAAATAGGAAGCGTTGATACAAGAGTTAGTCTATTCCTAGAAGCCCAAATTGTTGTAATGAAAAAGCATATGGAGAAATTATCTGTGAACTCAGCTCATGAGACTTACAAAAGGTTATGGTGTATAGATTGTGAGGTAGAAGGGAATACGAAGGATAATTATCCTTGAAGGTTGGTATGCCTGATGGCGGTGGACTGTGAGATTTTCCATAAAGATCATGATGCGAGTAGGTTTCCACTATTGCAACACATGATCCGTAAGAATTTTTTTTGCTATTGTAAAATTTACACGTCTACTACTCATAAAACCAAGGATTGTAGATTGATTGACCAAATACATGACATCATTAATACTAGTGTGCACCAGAATAGTATTGCAAGCAGTTCCAAGGATGAGGGCCATCATTATGAAGGGTGCGCAGACATAGGAAATCATGGAAGAGGAATTCCCAAAGGATTTAGAGGTCATGGAAACCTCGGAGGCAGAAAAAGTGAGTTCCCATGTAGAACTTGTCACAACTGTGGGTCTATGGAACACTATAAGTGAAAATGTCTCGATCTTCTATAGTGTGCTTGGTGTGCAAAGAAGCACAAGTAATAGGAATTCCAAGAATTATTTTAACACATGATCCAAAAGTAGTGGAAGGATAAGAGTGCTGGGATGGTGAGCATAAAGTGTGCTGATCAAAAATGGATGCCTAGAATGATGCATGAGTTAGAGTTAGAACTTGCACTGGTGATGACACGAGTTGAGGTTGCGCATGCCAGGGAAATACCAAATCAGAGACCACTAATTACAAGATAAGGGGTATTATATGGGAAGTATTTGGACCCTACCTATCATAAGGAAGTCTATCAAGAGACCATGGACATGAATAGAAGTCTTTAAGTGGAAATTCAGTGTCTAAAAGAGAAATCCAAGAAGTTGGAGTAGAAGAAAAACATTGAGGTCCCTCAATCATATATTGATGATGTCAAAGAGGTGTGTAAGATGTTGTGCCAATAGAATATCATTCCTCTGTTAGGAGAATGGTTGAGAGGTAAAGTACCAAAAAATGGAGGAGAGCATGAGAGGTAGGTTTTGTATGTTAACTATACGTACCCAAAATTGTAAGGTACTGCACTGCAGGAACAACGTAACACGTGCCCCAATGATGATATAGGTCTCCTCGCAAGGTTTTCGGGATCCGGAAAAGCTCCCCAAGTGTGCGTTAACATCCCGCATGCCCCGCTTAGCCCTTGTGTGCTTTGTTGTTCTCTTTTCTCCTCTTTTCTTTGCATTTTATTCTTCAGTGACGAAACCACTGCCCTGCCTGGGCGGCGGTCTCGTGACCACCACCCAGGAAGGGCGGCGGTCCTTCACACATTTTCTAGAATGTTCTTTTTAATGTGACTCATGTAAATTTCAATGTTTACCAGCTTTTTTCACCACCTTTGGCTTGCATTAATGATTCTAGTTCCCTGGAAAAGTATTTTGGCTTTGTTTATGGTTTAAGAGATCAATTTGGTTTTTACCTTTGGGTAAATGCAAATGCTATAAATAGTTGGCTTGTGCTCAAGCAAATGGCCCCTCAAATTTACCTCTCAATTTCTCACTTCAGTAGTTCAGTCTTTTATTTTGCTTAGGATTCATATTTTAGTTCATTGCATGCTTAGTTAATGTTATTTTGCTATTAGAAAGCCACATATCCATCTTGTGCAAATGCTGTCATTACTTCATGCAGTCCATTGAAATAGAGCAGTTTAATTCTCAGTAGGAAGCCATTAAAGTTGCAGGTTTTTCTCGTCAAATAGGATAGTTTCAGGTTCTGGACTTTTTATGTTGCATGACTCGCAATAAATCCTGCTAGGAATTGCATAAGCCAAGCTCTGTACTCTTGCGCTATCCCTCTCCTACTCACATTGTATTCAGTCTGTATCCTAAGCTACCTTTGTTCCAAAATCTACTTCTGTTGATGCTAGCATTACACGCTTTTCTGGATCCACGTGAGCACGAAGGAACGAGGAGATCACACTGAGGGGAAAAAACCACACACACCATCGGATTTGCCATTGTTCTGCAAAATCCAGGTTCTAGATTTCAAAGTTCTAGTTAGAAGCATATCAAATAGAGTAGCCAATCACTTTATTTCAGTCAATTTTACTTTCGATATTGCCAGGGAAGCTGTGGGGATTGATAGTTTCTGAGAAACTATGATTCATTCCTCACTTCTGAGGTAGGATCGAGAGTCTTTCAAATAGATTAGATTAGTTATTTCATTATTTACAATAGATTCACAACTGCACAGGCAAGTAGCTATACTTGGTTGCTTTGTTTGTTTTAAATTTGTTATTAGATTAATTATGAATTTCTAGGTATATTAAAAATAGTTACTCCTTCAATTTCATTCATATAAATGTTAGGAATTATTATTAGTGCTCACATTATTATAAATAGGGTGATGATTATAATATATGTAGAGGTTAGATATTCTTCACATTGTTATAATTATTGACTTTTAACTGCAGATTTGATTTACATATGAGATTACCTTAGATGTACCCGACAGTATCAAGCGGGTAAGTGCGAGTTTGTTGAACCAAAGAATCTCTATTTTATAGGAAGTCAGTTGCCTCAACTCCTTATCTAGAGCAGAATTAAGGCCTGTATGTATGTAAGATCTTAGTCATAAGTCTGAATGACGAATATGGATTAATACTTACCTTTGTTAGATTACTGCTTTAGAGCAGCAACAGATTTTGCATTCCTACAATAGGAAATAATTGTCCAAATTTGAGGCTTTGCTGTATTAGAGCATAAATGAATGTTCCAATAGATCTTTAATATTAAATTAACCCCATATACATAGGAACCACTGAAATTGCCTAACACGATGGTGTCATAGGTAGAGGCAGATTTCCATCTTACAATTGCCCGTTGATGGGAAGATTTGTAATTAGGTATTGCTATGGGTGTTTATCAAAACTCTAAAATTACGATATTGTTAAAACAATTATTATAACAATTCTTAATATCAACTCAACATTTGCGCTTGTTTTGAAGGAATTCATAAACTACTCTTCTATAAACGAGATAATGTGAGCACTATTTATAATAATTCTAATTGATTTTTCAATGCATTAGTGCGAATCATGGTAGAAAAAACTTCCACATGCTTTACTCTTATGTGGATTCAGTATGCTCACATCCCATGTTTGCATGTCGTACAATTCTGTGACGGTTTATCAAATGAAAGGCTCTGCATGCCTTCCAAGTGGATCGCTGTGAATTAAGACCGGGCTTAAGCCACAAACCTTACAAGCAATCGCAACATGGTATGACCTCATGCTGGTTCGTTTGAATCGAATGCATTGGTTTGGTGCTCAGTGTGATATAACAAACCCACCGAGTTTATTTCATACTAGTCCATTTGACATCTTTGATATTATTCTGGCTTCTACTGGTCAACTGCTTATACATCAGGGATTGGATGTAGGAAATGTCTGTTGACATGACATAATTATCTATTTTTCTACATAGTCCAAGATTGTCGAGCTGATGGACACGATTATAATGGTGCTCAAAAGGAATGTAAACGCCAGATCATCTGTACTTCATGTTTTCACCATGTGCCACGTCTATTGCCATTATTTTAGGTGGATCATTACCCATCATGCACCAGGAGGAGATGCTTACTTCTCTATAGTGATGAACTCAGGAGTTCATGTAATTATGTACTTCTATTATTTGGTTTCATCAATTCTAAGAAGCAAAGAGAAACCACGACAAAAATACCTCTTTTGGGGAAAATATCTCACCCAAATCCAAATGCTGCAATTATGGTGTGAATATGGTTCATGCTTATTATTGTGTGAAAACATTAACTAGCTCTATACCCAAGATTTTTGTGCAAGATACTTTTCTAGTACATGATCTCCCTTGTGTTGTTGTTCTACAACTTCTACCTGCATAAGTACACCAAGTCTTCTACGAAGCAATCGAAGCTCGAGTAATAAGAGAAGTCTGGAGGATGGAGGCACAGGAGGCTGGAGGTTAGACAATGACCTCTCGTTAGTCACCAACGACGGGGCCGCACAAAATGATTTGGTGGCACAGGTGTGAGAGTGTCGTACTTGTTTTTTTGAGCCTTTGCCGTGTTCCTGTTTTGTGTGGTATTTGATGGATGTTGGAAAGCAAATTTATGTTGGAGCGCAGATGACTGTCAGTGATCCTCTGACTGACTTGGTCCTATAACTGCCGTACTTCATTGGAAGATGGTCAGCTAGGAGAATACGTTCACTAGCATTAGTGACACATGTTTTTTAGCAAGACCTAACTAGCAAGATCCATTCAGGAAACTATGTTCTTCAATGCAGTTAAAAAATTCTCAGTATCTATATGGGTGGCATTTCACATTGTGGGGGGGGAATAAATACCAATGTTCCCATTCCCATTCTACACCCAAAACGACTTAGTCAAGGAAATCTGAGTTCCAGTGGCAGTGGCAGTTTTCTATGCTGTTCGAGATCGAGTGGCAGGGATCAATGACAGAGACTACTATTAAGAACATTACGATTCTTATAGGAAGTAATGTGAAATTTTTTCAGTATATCTTCTATTGTGTAGTTTTGTGATATGCATGTTGTGTTTCCTACATAATTCCCTGATGTATAAGCATAGTGGTGAACAGTAGCACCAGAGTGTGAGTCCTTGTTCATGGATCTTGAAAGGGTTTCTGGTAGGATCCAGAAAACCACACGAGGTTGACAGTTGATGAGGTTCCTGTCACTTCAGGTTTGGTGGATAAGCCTGTTTAAAACCATGGAAGGAGAGATCCTCACTTTTGGATCAAGAGTCATGAGTCACAGAGTTGCACATGCCACAGGGGTGAGCATACTGTAGAGAAGTGTATGGATGTTTTTCTACCATGTTCGCACTAAGGGGGGGAATGTTAGGAATTATTATTAGTGCTCACATTATTATAAAAGTTAGATTATAATTATGTTGAGTTGATATTACAATTGTTATAGTATATTGTTTTAACAATATATTATTTTAGAGTTTTGTTGTACCCGTAAAGTTATAAACGGGTAAGTGGTTTGTTGACTTTCCTATTTTATAGGAAGTCAGTTTTCCTATGTATATGGCTATTTAATAGCCTGTGTATGTAATTCAGATAAGTTGAATAAAATATCAATTTATATTTCCTTTGTTAATCTATTGCTGCTCTTAGAATAAATTCATCAGAAAAATACAAAAATACAGAAGTTATATATGCTATAAATATACTTCACTTAGTTAATTTTACTTTGCTACAATTGGGTTTACATTGTTACTTTTGTATGACAATCACGAGACCTAGAGAGCCCAGAGAATACATATTTGAGCCAATTTTGCCCTAACTCAATCTCATCACAGCAATAACTGATATAGATCAGAATCTTAGGATCCAAGTCTTCCGAACAACGGTAAAATTACAACAGATCAACCTCCAGCTAAGCGGGTTAAACATAGAAGACGACCAAGCGCACATGTTTTGGTCAAATCAACCAAACTACAGATTACCCTAGATATATATCTGCATGACTGTGGAAGGGCTTGAAAGAGAGAAAACATTCAGTTGTGATCCTTTGGTCCCATAGCCAGACGCAGGAGACACTCTCACAGATATAGATACCAGCTTAAGAATTCAGGTTGCACGTACGCCTGTGAGATACTCTAAAAAGATCACACAACTATTAATTCTGAATATAGAGGCTGAGAAGGCATATGACTATTGGATACTAGGGATTAGGGACTGAGTCCACACATGACCATAGCAGGACCACAACAAACACAAATCTATGATTGTGACCCACAAATCCCACAGCCCAATGAATCCATAGGTGAATCAGACATAGATGCTAGCCTACGCACATTAGTATTTAGATTTACTCTACTTCCACCTATCATCATCGAACAGTTATCCTTGTTAGACATAGCAGCTAATAAAGCTAGGGAATTCTTGACTAGGCCAGATAATCACCTATAGAGTCTGCTATACCCATCATCCACCCTATGACCCTATCTGGAGATATACACAAAACTATCCCAGGTTATTTTCCACATATTCCACAACCCATAGACTGAATCATGCCAGAGCTCGATATTTATTGGAGCCTTCGAGCAGTCATCCTTGTTGATCGATCTATCACACCAGTTCAGGTTAGGAGGGCCTTCTTTTCCTTAGATTCGCAGTTTCCACTAGTGCATCGAAGACATCAGATTTCCTAACTAGTTTGTCTGCATCCCACGCGTATTCCATCCCCACCGGCTGTCTCGGCATGACCTCGAGAGGTCAGGTGCGAGGAAGAGTTACTTGTAGATTCCCACGCTCGCTTGTCACTTTTCCATCGTACAAAATTGGTGAACCCAACGTGAAAGAAACAGTTCCTCTTTTATTTTTACTTCTTCCTTCCACCTTCGCTCTTACCCATTATTCTACGGGTATTCATATACCCCCCGAATATGTCAGGATTCGATGCATATGGTAGACCTCTCCTAGGTCTTGAAGCATACTACGCTCAACTGAATAGACATTCATCGCCCTCACTCTCAGTGTGGGGTGAAAACTATTCAAATAACCAATTATCAACACAAACTCCATCTCCAAGGATCAGATATGGCTCATCTTTCCAAATAGAGGAGTTGGATCAGCTCACTCAAACACAACAAACAGAGCCTTCAGGCTTAAACAATATGACATTCACAGGAGAATCTGGTTCGTCTCCTCAGGTACTGCTTAGACCACAAATTAGTAGACAATTTGACCCATACCTGGTTTTAGATGATGAACATTTGGTACATTATGCTAGGAATGAACAATGCTCTCGGTGTACGTACCCACCCATAGGGATTTTACAAACACAACCCGTGGTCTCTTTTCAAGAAAAAACCTCCATGCCACTACATATAGGAAATGCCCTCAGGGAAACTTGGCAAGGTGGTGATCTATTCATAGTAGGATATCACATGCCTATACAACATCAAGATATAAAACAAACTTTACTAAGGCAAAATATCATGACTTCATCAAATGAGGTCATTTCAACTCTAGTATAAAAAGTTAGGGGGTTGGAACTTGCTCAGGAAAATCACCATTCTCAATTCATACAGGAAAAAAATTCTAATCCTCCACATCATCCTAGCCAAGTAGACCTCCTCATAGAAATGGTCATGTTAGGCATGACTCCTCAGTATTCACAACAAATTCCAACAAGAACCGCCATTTCTAACACCGTTCCGATACCTCCCGGTCTAGTACAAAATAATCCATTCCTAGACAATACCCCTTCATACTTAAACATGTACTCCAAATCACCACAAGGGGACATGTTCTCCTCTCCCAGGCATGTTTGCTCAAACACAGGGGCTTCCTTATGCCCCTGCCAATGCATACGCTACGCCATACCAACAACCCATTCCACCGCCACCCCCTCAGCAGGCACCATCAATGGTCGAAACCTATGCAATAGGGACTTATTCAGAATATTTGAAAGAACCCTTAGACTTCACCATACGAAGCATTATGCTTCCAAGACCTCTTCTTGATTTTCCCAAATACAAAGGTGAGGGAGATCTGAATGCACATATCAAGGCTTACGCCACAGCTATTCAAGAACTACTCCCTTGGGATGGGGTTGTTGCTAAAATATTCCCCAAAACTTTGGAAGGTATCACTCTCGATTGGTATTATAGAATACCTGAGGCTTCCATCCATTCATTTAAACAACTTGTTTCAGAGTTCATCAAGGCATTTGACATGAACAAACTATTAAGAACAGGAATCAGGGAATTCTTGCACATTAAGCAGGAACACAATGAATATGTTGCTCATTTCATCTAGAGGTGGCGTACAGTTCTTTATTCTTCAGCCAGTGCTCCAAATATGGACCAAATGGAACTATGTGATTTATTCCTTCATTCTCTCAGCAGAGAAGTGAAGGAAGAAGTCCAGAAGTTCCCACTAAGGACTTACGATGAAGTACTTGAGAGCACTCTCTGAATAGATCAAGCGGCAATAGATAGCGGTCGTAAGATGTATGGAACAAATGGGAGGTTAATCACCTCCAACCAGAATACTATGGCTTATCCTACCACCACAAATACCAATCAAGGACCTAAAATCCTTAATAAAAATCATGGAGTGACAACAAATGGAGTAACTAATCAGGCCAAAAGGGTAAATGTTGTGAATACTCCACCACTAGTAAACAACCAACGAAATAACAACTTTACCCCAACAATCAATGCAGTGGATTTCAATCATCAACAACAACAACAACAACAATGGCGAAACCCTACATAGGGTCCAAGCCAAAACTCAACTGGATATCAAAACCAGAACCAAAACCAAAAACAGACAAATGCAAAACTTTAATCCTAACAGGCAACGGTTTGATCAGAGTTTTGGGCCACAATATGCACCAAACCAGCAGACTAGGAATTACAATCCTAACTCATATTGTGGTTTTCACAAAATCTGAGGCCATGACACCAGAACATGCCATGACTACAATAAATTCATGCAACATTTTCCAGAGGAACAAAGACAACTTTTCATAGATATGTTCTTGGCAGATCCTACGTCACCGGCACCAAATACTTTTACAGGGGCAGTTTCCCCTCAAAATGCACCCCTTAAGATCTTCAATGATCCGCTCCCAAATCACAACAACAACAGGTTAAATTCGAATGGGACAAACAAGGGTGTAATGACAGGAAACCATGATCATGAAGCCTCGACTTCACTAAATCCATTAGTTGTGCCACAATTAGGAAGTCAACCGTGACCCAAGATAGTCAGTTTAGTGGAGTTAGACGCCAAACTACCCGTAGAGGCTATAACAAGGACATGAGAGTATTCCTCTCAGCCAAGTCCAAGTTACCTACCGGAGACAGATAACATCCAACAAATATTAGTAAGACCCGTAGGTGCCTACGATTTAATTAGTGATCTAACAAAAACCTTCTCGCACATTTATTTTTTGGACTTACTAAAGAATTCTCCTGCTCACAGGGCTGCTCTTTTAGAGGCATTAGGTTTAGGCCATCTAATTAACATCACTCCACCTCCCGAAACATAGGTAAACCATATAGACTTTGATATCCACCCTCCGGGGCAGCCGGATAGGGATACCAAATTCATATTCGAAATAAACAAAATGCCAACAGATGTTGAGATTGCACGCCGAGGTGATCCAGCCTTACATTTGCAAGTATGGGTTTATAACAATTATGTGAAATGTGTGATGGTTGACGATGGGGCAGTGGTTAACATAGTCCCCTTCTCTTTCCTTCAAAAGCTAGGGTATGGAGAAATGAATTGTTCCACAACTCGAAATACGCTAAGAGGCTATGATAGCCTTAAAGCCACCTCGATTGGAACTATAATACTATCGGTCACCTTAGGATCCAAAACAATCCTGACTAAGTTTTATATTATAGATTGGGAAACTAACTATAATATGATCCTCTGCCAACCATGGATACACTGTATGAAGGAAATCCCTTCTACATTATTTCAAGAGGTAAGATTCTTGCATTTAGGAAAGGTGTTCATAGCCAAAGGTGATCCAAAACCATTCGATGTACACCTAGCTGACCTAAAGAAAAGACCAGGCGTGCACTCAGAGTTTGAACTCCCAACAAACCAACTTAATAAACCTACCGACGCGAAACCAGAAGAAAAGTTGGTACCTACGACAGATCTTGAGACTATGAGCCTAGCCAAGATGATCCCAACCCTCAAAGATGAGGTTAAGATTGTAGAAACAGTATCATTAGGAACTACTACAAAAATTGTTGAATTGCTAGAACAGGATCTACCAATGTTCCTACCATTTGATTCTGTAGGCATGGGATACACCCTAGGTGTTGGTTCTCTTCCAGCAGTGGATCTCTGCATGGTAGAGGTAGAAGATGTTAACACAACAAATATCCCAACACCCATATTCCCAGCTAAGTATTGGACTCTCCATTTCGATGGAGCTAGATGTCATTACGGAGCTAGGGTAGGTGTATTCTTTACTTCTCTTGAGGGAAAAGTCCTACCATTTGCCTTTAAACTAAATTTTGAATGTACAAAAAGTGGCACTGAGTACGAAGCCCTCCTCCTTGGCCTCATCCTAGCTAAGAGGATCGGTGTTAATAATATCAGGGTGTTAGGAGACTCACAATTGGTAGTAAACCAAGTCTCTGAGATGTATGAAACCAGAGCCAAGCACTTACAGCTCTACAAAACAGCTGTATTGAATTTAAGCAAGGAGTTTGACTTCATATCAATTGAAGCAATCCCGCGAGAGAAAAATCTTCTCACCGATTCAATAGTGACCTCGGCGTCACGCTTCACTCCAAACAGTGAGTTGGAAGATACCCATTTCATGGTATCCCTTCGTACCAAACCATTAGTAAAAAAAATGTCAAATCCTCTTTTAACAAACATAAATGAAAACAAATCTACTATCCTAGACCACATTGATAGTGATACAACCACTATGAATTACTTAAACGCCTATGTAGCATTACATCTCACCCATCACGCAGTATATTTATCCTTAATCTCGCATTCTTCTTCCTACTTCGGAAATCCCATGACAGAGCTTCCCCCACAAAAGGAACTTAGCATATACACAGTCGAGAATGGAGACAATCTGAAACTACCTCCAGCCCCACCTGAGTTTGAAGAAGGTAACGCTTCTCTAATCGAAGAAACAATCGATATTAACATTGGAACAGAGGATGAACCAAGGATATTGAAGTTAGGATCCTCGTTAACTCCATCGGAAGTAGAAATACACACTCAAATCCTCAAAGAACATCGGAAGGCTTTTGCATTTAATTATAAGGAAATGACAGGGGTTGCACCACACATTGCGGTACATAACCTCATCACTAAATCAGATGCAAAGCCGATTAAACAAAAATCAAGACCAATGAAACCTAAGGTAGCTCTCATGGTAAAAGAGGAGGTAATGAAACTCCTCTAAGTAGGATTCATCAAGTCAGTCAATTACTCTCAGTGGGTATCTAATATCATTCCCGTTCTCAAAAAGAATGGGAAGATACGCATCTGCATAGACTTCCGAGACATTAACAAGGCATGTCCTAAGGATGACTTCCCGTTACCATCCATAGATGTCATTGTTGATGCAACAGCTGGATTTGAGCTTTTGTCTCTCATGGATGGATTCTCAGGATACAATCAAATCAGAATATCCAAACAAGATCAAGCCAAAACCACGTTTATAACTCCTTGGGGAACCTATTGCTATGTTGTTATGCCATTCGGTCTCAAGAACGCTGGCGCTACATACCAGCACACTATGACATATATATTTCATGACCTTATTCATAAAATTGTGGAATCCTACGTAGATGACTTGTTGGCCAAGGCCAAGAAGCGTAGTGACCATCCAGAAGTGCTTCACGTCATTCTTTCACGTCTGATAGAATACAGAGTCACCCTAAATCCAGAAAAATGTGTCTTTGGTGTAACAAGAGGGAAGCTCCTAGGTTACATTGTATCATCACGCGGGATCGATGTTGACCCAACAAAAATTAGGGCTGTTCTCGAAATGGTCCCACCTTTGGATGAATCTGGAATCAGGTCATTTCTCGGAAAACTCGATGCAATCCAGAGATTCATCCCTGATTTAAGCTTCGCCATTCATCCAATCAACAATCTACTCAAGAAAGATTATAGTATTGATTGGACCAAAGATTGCAATGAAGCTTTTGATGCAGTTAAGCATTTCTTGTTATCACCACCTACACTAAGGCCACCTAGGCCAGACTGCTCGTTAATTTTATATTCATGAGCTACCAATGTCTCGCTAGCCTGTATGCTGGCTCAAGAAGATGATGACAAGAGAGAATGTGTAATCTACTTCATTAGCTGAACGTTGCTCGACTATGAAACACGTTATACACAGGCAGAATGAGAATGCCTTGCCATAGTCTTTGCAACCAAACGCTTAAGACATTACATGCTAAATCAAGAAACAAAGGTCATTATAAAGACAGAGCATTTACGAACTTTCCTCACGCAAGGGTCCTTATCTAAAAAGGATGGACGCTTTATAACCTTAATGGGTGAATTTGAATTAACATTCGTAAATCAAAAGTCCGTTAAAGGACAAATCATCACGGATTGGTTAGCTGATAACCCACTAAATGGAGGCAATCTAGTAGATCTGGACTTTCCTGATGAATGCGTATACTACATCGAAACCAGACCTCCCATCTCTGAGTGTCCTTGGTATGCTGATATTATTAATTATATCATGGATCATACGTACCCAGAAGGTGCTACACCACAACAAAGAAGGCGGTTATGCATTATTGTAGCCAAATACGTCATTATAGAGCAAGTGCTCTATCGAAAAGCATTCGATGGAATGCTTCTAAGATGTGTCGACACAGAAGAATCCAAGAAGATTCTCCACGAATCTCATAGTGGAATGTGTGGAGGCCACTTCGGTGGTCATGCCACCACTCGTAAAATACATCGGATGGGCTATTTCTGGCCTACTCTAGAACACGACGCAGTAGAGTTTGTACGAAGGTGTCATAAGTGCCAAGAATTCTCCCATGAGATCCACATGCCGGCACAAGCTCTACAACCAATCGCTACTCCATGGCCCTTTTCTACGTGGGGCCTCGATTTGATAGGGAAATTCTCTCCCTCATCCACAGATGGCCATAATTTCATAATCACGGCCACCGAATATTTTACCAAGTGGGTAGAGGCTATGCCTCTTACTACTGTACCGGGTTCTGTAATCGCCAAGTTCATTTTGAACCAAATCATTTGTAGGTATGGTGTCCCGCAAATCATTATCTCAGATAATGGGACTTCTTTTAAGAATGAAAAAATTCATGAATTGTGCAATAAATTTAAAATAAGCCATCATACGGCCTCCTTGTATTACCCCCAAGCCAACGGACAATCTGAAGCGACAAACAAAACATTAAAAGCCATTCTTCTTAAAACAGTGAAAGAAAACAAACGAGATTGGAATTTGAAGTTATATCCAGCCTTATGGGCCCACCAAACCTCAATAAGAACACCAACAGGAGCAACTCCTTTCTCGCTAGTATTCGGGGCAGAAGCAGTTCTCCTGCTTGAGGTTGAAATACCCAGTCTCCGTATCTCATTACAAGGGATCCTAGATGAAGATGCTTACAGAGAAGCACGTCTCTCCCAACTAGAAATCCTAGATGAAGCTAGGTTAGATGTTGAATAGCGGCACAGAGTCTATGCTGACTGGATGTGCCGGCAGTATAACAAGAAGGTCTATGAATGAGACATATATGAAGGTGATCTAGTTCTAAGGCTAGACAACCGGATCGATAAAAAGACCGGCGAAGGAAGGAAGTTCCGGCCCAAATGGTTGGGCCCATACCGAGTCATGAAGGACTATGGAAATGGTGCATATCTCTTATGCACACTAGAAGGTGAAGAATTTGGTGAAACGGTCAATTCCCTACACCTTAAACGATTATATGCATAAGCAACCAGCACTACTTGCATAATTATATCTACATTGCATCTTCATATAGTTAGGGTCATTTTGTCCACTTGTTTTGTATGAATTTGTGATCAAGAAATTTATTCTCAAAGTAATTCATTACAAACTTCTGATGGTATTGGCATAAACACTCTAATCATACTTCTCCATTTCCATAATATCATTAACTATTTCAGAATCATTTCATCAAATAAAGCTAGATATGACAAAGTCTTAACGGTAACCATACCAAGGTCTGCATACTTGTTCTCACTTTTGGTTTCTTCTTAGGATAGGTGTCTTTCCTATGGTCTGTTCTAGAAGCTTCATCGTGTCACATCTATCCCGTATGAATATCTCTTTGGAAGTAAGAGCATGCTGACATTTTGCTCAAATAAACAAGTCAAATATAAATCAAACAAAAAATTTTAAATTTACACATTTCCTTGCCCCACCAACCTTTGGTGATGAGCTTGCGTCTCTTACTAGTGATGTAGGGTTGGGAAAGGATGGAAATGCCCTTACTCACCTATGCCTTGCCCATGGTGATAAACCCACGCTTCTTACTAGTAGCATGGGGCAAGGTGTAGGGGGTCCTCTTGACAAACAAATGTTAAAGGTCATAAACAAACAATTCAAATCTTGAAGTCTTGAGTCAAAAACAAATGAATCAGATGTCCAAAATTCCAAGAGAGTTAAAAATCCTAAAAACCAGATTTTGTCTACCATGTGGCCATCTATGGATCTAAGTCTAGATAAACCGCAAAGCAAGTTGCATCCCAAACTATGGAGTCACTCGATTAGAGTAGGCTTGTAGCATCCTAATTTGGTTCCACCAAAGCTTTGTCTATCTTTCATCACTATCATTTCAACACATTTCATAACTTGTGCCCTTTCTAGCTCTCGGTGACGAGCCCTTGCATCTTACTAGTTGCGTGGAGTTAGGAGTGGGGCAAGTTTATCTGCTCATCATACCAGCTTATCTTCACCACTTTGCCAAAACAGATATGAGGTATCAAAATTGCTTAAAGAAACTAAAAATTCAAAATCACATTGTATCTACATTATCATATATCAGCACCATGAAATACAGAAAGAAAGTAAACACTTGTATCATTTGTTCTCCATTGCATACATTCTAAAAATCATATAAGCATAACATCATAGTTTACATGTGGAAACGGAAATGGAAGCAAGGTCATAGATGCCAAGAGTCTGATCCAAAAATTATATATATATATATATATATATATATATATATATGTATATATATATATAAATGGTCAAAATTCCTGTACAATGCCATCATGCGCTAAGCATGGTCAAAACGCTCAAAGAGCTCGGGAAATACAAAAACATCATATAAAAATCTAAGAGAACCAAGTGGCTTCTCAACCCATATGAGATCCCTTTAAGGGTGCACGCCCATGCCTAGGACTCTGGCTACGCCGGTGCTCTGAGTGCACGGAGGGCTCACAATCCTAAGGGGCAGCTGCGGTCTCGCCATGAGAATGACTCCTCATCAGGTGCTCTGTTGTCCTATACCCTACCAGCTCAGTATGGAGGGTAGATACCAACCTGGCCACATGCCAAATGGGGGCAAAGACGTTGGTATGTCTGCCAACTGCTGAGGGCTCCCCTGCATCCACAGACAGCTCTACACTAATCCTCTCCATAGGGATCATTAGGGTATCAGTGCATACCCTACGAATCGGGTCTCGCACTCATCGTCGGTCTCTGCAAACAAAGGAGAGAAATGAATTAGAAATAAAGCAATAAATAAACACAAGTGTAAACAAAAAGAGATATAGAAATTAAAGTGATCCTGAAGCAAAGGGAAGATAACTTACTTGGATCACCAGGCCTCCAGGATGGATCTCTAGGGTCAGCACCTACCACAGATGTCGCCACTGACTGAGGTACTCCTCTCATGGCTAGATCGACGCAAAATCCTGCAATGGACTCATCCTCCCCATCATGGCCCTGGGAGATTCGCTCCTCTAAAACCAGAGCCACCCTCTCTGCACTCTACTCTGCCCTCTCTGCCTGCATGATATCCTAAGTGTCATGCCACTCAGGATCACTATCCTCCTTAGTCTCCTCCTCCATCTCCCCCCTATGAACTCCTCAGACTCAGAGTCTATGTTAATAGGGTCTTCACTGATATGAGCGGGATCGGCAGAAATCTGAAGGAAGGGTTCCTGAGGAGCACTAGACTCTTCCCCGAGCACGTACTACCCACCTAGTTGTAATAGGAACGCCAGGGATAACAACTATCTAACCCTAGCCTCTAGGACCCCCTCTAGCCTCTCAAATTGACCTATATACTGGCACTACCGGGGGAAGCATACCCATATAAGGTAGGCCAAATTGCTGAGGAACTAGGCCAAAGGGGTGTATCTCCACTCTCCCTACTCTATCAACAAGTTGTCTTGTGGTGGAGTAGGAGATCAAAGTAAGAGCCTCCTCACCCCATAAACCTACCATGGCCTGATACGGTGTAGCCTCCATGTCATCAGTGGTTAGGGAAGCAATCGGTTGATGAGGTGCTCTAAGCACCGACATGTATGTCCATTTAGATGCCGTCATAGCTCTGGGATCTGCCACCTCTACACCTTTGCTGTAGGGGATGAACTGCTCATAGACCCAACTCATAACCAAGGTCGGGTGGCTCAAAGACTACCCCTATAAACGACCTACCCTATACAAGTCGTGGTAGGTAGTCCCAAGTATATCGGCTCCCCAAGTGTAAATCCGGCCATGTCCCTCAATTTTTGCAATGATGGGGGACTAGCAATAAAGTAGTGTGTCTACTCCCTTGTCTCCGATCAATCTCGAGGCAAGGATCCCCATAATGTCCTGGCAAATCGAGGGGATGAGTAGGATAGGAATAGATTGGACCCTCACCCCCCTTCTTCGAGCCAGTGGAGATAACTGCATCTCCCATGTAAGAATCCCACTTTGTTATCTGGGCCCGTGAACCTACCGTCTCAAGAGTAAGTCGTCTCCTGATGATCAGGACCCCCAGAATATGGTAAAGATCCTCCAAAGTGATGGTCCACTCACCTTGGACCCCTGGTAACTGGAAGGTGTTCCAATCAGTATCCCAATAAGAAACTAAGTCACAAAGTATGTGACTGGATGGAGTAACATGTGGGACGCGTGATATACGCAGTATGTCGGCCCTCTAAAGAGTGTCCACCTCATCCTGTGAAAGGGCATCTAACACTGTTGGGAGCCAGTCACACTCTCTCTCCCGACTCCATCGAATATACGCCTCCCTTGCCTACATACACCCAAAAACACATAAAACAGAGAAAATTAGCATCCGAATGACATTAGAAAAATCATGAAAACACATAAAGATGCTAAAAATGTAAAAACAATTTCAAACAAGTGTTCCTTTGGCATTCTGTTAGGAACCGCCGCCCTGAGCAGGGAGGTGGTTTCGTAAGCACCACCTTAAAGGCGACTGTCTTATAACTGCCACCCTGAATAGGGAGATGGTCACGTGACCGCCTCCTTGTTCAGGGCGGCAGGTCATGTCCCGAAAACCCACACGGGTTTTATACCTTAAAAAAGCCTAAAAATGCAAAAAAGGACTATTTTAACTAAAAAAAGCCTACGCAGTATGCGACCCCCCAAGATAGACCTTTTCAACCTAACATTTTCAAAAATAACCCCCCCATGACAAAGATTTTAACATTTTAAAATTTTGGGGGTAAAATGATAAATTGAGAAAAACTAACCAATGATCTCACAGGTTGATGATCTGCTCGCAGAGGCATGATCGCTATCTTGTCACAAACATTTTGACTCTACTCTTGTAAGAAACTGTCACCGTGGGTCCCAGAGCTCAAAACCAACCAAATCAACATGCACAAATGAATAGGAAAATGGTCCCTACTTTCATCATATATAACAACCTGACTCATGTTTTAAATGCCCTTTCCACAAGTTTGGAGTGCCAACAGAGGTAATTTCTTATTCCTGCGCAAATGATACGTCCTCATTTCATATTATTTTAGCATTTATTTTCTGATCTATTTTATCTATCTACACTTGATTTCTTTTTTTATTTTACAGGTGGTGGGAATTTCGAATGGCGTCATTCCGACACATGGACATATCAAGTATAACTTCTAACTTCCCATTTCGGGACTACCATACTCGGACCCACCATTTTATGTCTCTTCATGGCTAAAACGCTTCTTCGAGGGGGCAATATGTATGTACCCAAAATTACAAGGTATTGCACTGCCGGAACAATGTAACACGTGCCTCAATGATGATATAGGTCTCCTCGCAAGGTGTTCGGGATCCAGAAAATCTCCCCAAAGTATATGTTAACATCCCGCATGCCCCGCTTAGCCCCTGCGTGCTTTGTTGTTCCCTCTTCCCCTCTTTTCCTTTGTGTTTTATTCTTTAGTGATGAAACCGCCGCCCTGCCTGGGAGGTGGTCTCGTGACCGCCAACCAGGAAGGGCGATGGTCATGTAACCGCTGCCTTACTCAGGGTGGCAGTCCTTCACGTGTTTTCTAAAATGTTCTTTTTAACGCAACTCATGTAAATTTCAACATTTACCATCTTTTTTCACCACCTTTGGCTTGCATTAATGAATCTAGTTTCCTTGAATAGTGTTTTGTCATTATTTATGGTTTAAAAGATCAATTTGGTTTTTACCTTTGGGTAAATGCAAATGCTATAAATAGTTTTCTTGTGCTCAAGGAAATGGCCCCTCAAATTTACCTCTCAATTTATCATTTCAGTAGTTCAGTATTTTATTTTTATTTTGCTTAGGTTTCATAGTTTAGTTCATTACATGCTTAGTTAATGTTATTTTTCTATTAGAAAGCCACATATCCATCTTGTGCAAATGTTGTCATTACTTCATGTAGTCCATTGAAATAGAGAAGTTTAATTCTTAGTAGGAAGCCATTAAAGTTGCAGGTTTTGCTTGTCAAATAGGATAGTTTTAGGTTCTGGATGATTTATGTTGCATGACTCACAATAAATCTCACTAGGAATTGCATAAGCTAAGCTCTGTACTCTTGCGCTATCCCTCTCCTACTCGCATTGTATTCAGTTTGTATCCTAAGCTGTCTTTGTTCCAAAATCTACTTCTGTTGATGCTAGCATTACACACTTTTCTGGATCCATGTGAGCATGAAGGAACGAGGAGATCACACTGAGGGGAAAAAACCACACACACCATCAGATTCGCCACTGTTCTAAAAAATCCAGGTTCTAGCTTTCAAAGTTCTAGTTAGAAGCATATCAAATAGAGTAGCCAATCACTTTATTTCAGTCAATTTTACTTTTGATATTTCTAGGGAAGCTATGGGGATTGATAGTTTATGAGAAACTATGATTCATTCCTCATTTCTGAGGTAGGATCGAGAGTCTTTCAAATAGATTAGATTAGTTATTTCATTATTTATAATAGATTCGCAACTGCACAGGCAAGTAGCTATACTCAGTTTCTTTGTTTGTTTTAAATTCGTTATTAGATTAATTGTCAATTTATAGGTATATTAAAAATAGTTGCTCCTTCAATTTCATTCATATAAATTCATCAGAAAAATACAAAAATAGAGAAGTTATATATGCTATAAATATACTTCACTTAGTTAATTTTACTTTGCTGCAATTGGGTTTACATTGTTACTTTTGTATGACAATCATGGGACCTAGAGAGCCCAGAGAATACGTATTCGAGCCAATCGTTCCCCAACCCAATCTCGTCACAGCAATAACTGATATAGATCAAAATCTTATGATCCAAGTCTTCCAAACAACAACAAACTTACAACAAATCAGCCTCCAGTTAAGCGGGTTAAACATAGAAGACGACCAAGCACAAACATTTTTGTCAAATCAACCAAACTAGAGATTACCCTAGATATATATCCACATGACTATGGAAGGGCTTGAAAGAGAGAAAATGTTCGGTTCTGATCCTTTGGTCCCACAACTAGACACAGGAGACACTCTCACAGATATAGATACCAGCTTAAGAATTTAGGTTGCACGTACGCCTGTGAGATACTCTGAAAAGATCATATAACTATTAATTCTGAATATAAAGGCTAAGAAGGCATATGACTATTGGATACTAGGGATTAGGGACTGAGTCCACACATGACCATAGCAGGACCAAAACAAACATGAATCTACAGTTGTGACCCACAAATCCCACAGCCCAACGAATCCATAGGTGAATCAGACATAAATACTAGCCTACACACATTAGTATTCAGATCTAATCCACTTCCACCTATCATCATTGAACAGTTATCCTTGTTAGACATAGCAGCTAATAAAGCTAGGGAATTCTAGACTAGGCCAGATAATCACCCGTAGAGTCTGCTATACCCATCATCCACCCTATGATCCTATCTGGAGATATACACAAAACTATCCCAGGTTATTTTTCACGTATTCCACAACCCATAAACGGAATCACACCAGAGCTCGATATTGATTGGAGCCTTCGAGCAGTCATCCTTGCCGATCGATCTATCACACCAGTTCAGGTTAGGAGGGCCTTCTTTGCCTTAGATTCACAGTTTCCACTAGTGCGCATCGAAGACATCAGATTGCCTAACTAGTTTGTCTGCATCCCACACATATTCCATCCCCACCGGCTGTCTCGGCATGACCTCGAGAGGTCGGGTGTGAGGAAGAGTTACTTGTAGATTCCCACGCTCGCTTGTCACTTTTCCATTTTACATTAACCTTCCTCCTCATAGCCTTAAATATGATAAGGAGATTACCTTGAATGCAATAATTGATGAATGGTCTTGAGTAATATTCTAATTTATACAGACCTGGAATTTAATGTTCTCACCCTAGATGCATGGAATCGAATGGGAAGGCCCCCATTAAAGCCATCTTCAAATGTGTTGTATATGGCTAATAAGACAAAGGAAATGCTCATTGGTGTTCTAAAGGATGCTATTATCACTATCCAAGGGGTGAAATTCACTGGATACTTAAAATTCTTAGTTTTTGTTGAGGTGGATAACTTTCCAACATTACTTGGGAACCCCTAGTGTTATAAAAACAATGTTGACTTACATTTTAATAAAGGGTATATAAGTTTTGAGAACAAGGAGGAATATGTTATCATTCCTTTGACGAATGGGATGTCAAGACCCTATACTGAGCCCTTGGGAGAAGAAGACCTAGACAGAATCTATGTGTGCACTATTAGGGACCCTGAGGTTGTGTAACCAACAAAAGAAGGCATTATTCTGTCGAAAGATGCTCAATCTGTAAGTGATACAACTAGTGTGGCATGTGACAATTGGGTGCACAAGACATATGAGTTAGTCATAATGTAGTTAAGAGGTTATGTGACAAGAGTAACAAAGGAACTCTTAGTTAGGCACCTGGGAGGAAATAAATTGCCAAGTTACACTGGGGGAGCTGACCCTAACGTTTTCCTATGAGAAATGGAGACTTAGTGGAGATGTGAGATTGAAAGGAGAAGGATGCTTAGCTATACATTGCTTAGTCTTGCAACACATTGGTGGGTGACCCATCACGATAAACTTCTAGGGTGGTGCAAGGTGAGAATCACGTTCTCTGTTAGGTTTTTTCAAAGCAATGAACCTACTGTTATACAAGATTACCATGGGAAGGAACCTACCTTATTTCACATCCAGGCATGTGAGAAGGCCTGGATGGAAGGCAGGGAAGCCTTACCACCTTCTTTATAGGTTCATAAGCTTTACTCCACCTTATAAGATTACACACATGCATGGTACATTCACTCAGAGATGTGCCATCAGACATGAAACTGACATGAGTTAACGGCTGATCTCCTTCAAGCTTTTGAATATCGAAGTACTAAACCATTGGCGAATGAGGCATTGCAGGTTGTTAAGAACCTAATTATTGGAGATAGTGCCATGGTGGAGGATAGAATACTAGAATTATTGGGTGAACCTAGCTTAAAATTATGCTTTTATGAGGAAGAATTAGAGGAGATACAACTTGAGTGCGCGTGCATGGAAAAAGGGAAATGAAAGTTGGTCTATGTGATCGAAGGTGAAGAAGTAGAAAAATTAGATGTTAACCATAATGTTGGTACACATGAGGTTATGGATAGTGTTGATGAGCAAGAAAACACCTACCATGAACCCCTGAAAACTAAGAAGGTTGACATTGGTTTGGAGGTAGAACCTAAGGAGGCTACTATTGGAGATTACTGGATAGAAAAGGAGGTTTTGAAGATCATTGATAGGTTGTCTAAATTTTAGGATTTACTTCTATGTGCATACCATGAGCTTAAAGGATTTCACAACTACTTGGGATAAATTAAGATCAAGTTAAAGGAAGGTACGCACCCAATTCGGAAGAGACCTTATCGAATGAATCTAAATCTGCACGTTAAAGTTAAGGAGGATATTGACAAGATGATCACTTCAGGAATCATTGAATTCATTGAATAATCATAATGGATAAGTCCAATGGTCATCAACTTTAAGAAGGATGGAAAGATAAGGATTTACATTGATTACAGAGATTTGAATGCGGTATGTTTCATTGACCATTTTCCAACCCTCTTCATTGAGGAGATCTTGGAAGGAGTAGTTGGGCATGAAATCTTTTCTTTCATAGATGGATTCTCAGGATATCATCAAGTTAGCATTGTAAAGGAGGACGAAAAAAATACAAATTTTGCCACTAAATGGGGAATTTTTGCCTACACCGTCATGTTTTTTTGGACTGAAGAACATGCCTACTATGTTTTGGCGCATTGTGGTTCAGGCATGTTAGGAATTCATCCAAAAGTTTCTATAAGTCTACCTAGATGACTAGACAATATATGGATTAGTGAGGGACCATTGTGAAAATATGAGGATGATGCTTGAGAGATTTTGGTAGTTGAGTATATCCCTCAACATGAAGAAATGAGTTTTTTCTACTCCATTTGACACCCTGTTGAGGAATATCATATGTAATGAAGGCTTGTTGGTGGATCCTGACAAAGTTGTTATTGTAGGATTAGGGGAACCTACCAGCTAGAATGTGTTACATGGATTCCTTGGGTATACAGGTTATTATCATAAATTTATTAAGGGGTATGCTAAGATTTCCACGCCATTGGAAAATTTGTTGAAGCACAAAAGTACATTTTATTAGGGAGAGGCACAACAGATGGCATTTGATATATTAAAGAATAGGCTTATCACTGCGCCCATATTATGATTTCCTTCTTAGGATAATCCATTCCATGTACATGTTGATGCTTCTGTTACAGAAATATTGTTCATAGTGTGAACACTTAGGAGTGGTTTGGGTTATTTGGTAGTAGTATTTTTTAATATTTATAAAATAATATATGAGTGTGTAAAACAATTGTAATGAACAACTCATAATTGAGAGATATTTGGGATATTGAGAGGACTTATAGATTAGCCTTGAATCCTTACTTATGTGAGTTCATTGAGCTATTTATATGTAATCTCTACATTGGGAATTTGTCCCGAATGAGTTACAATATCTTTGGTTTTATTATTTTATCGTGCAATGTTTTGTTTTTTATTTGATTAAATCATGTATATTTACAAGATTGCTTCATAGATGGAAATTGGAGCAATATTGGCACAAACTAGAGAGGGAATTATTGACCACCCTTTGTGCTTTGCTATTAGGAAGCTAACCCTAGCAGACCATAACTATACTACTACTGAGCGTGAGGCATTATCGATGATTTAAGTGTTGCACAAATTCAGGCAGTGTCTATTGGAAACACCTTTTATATTCTACATGGACCACATGGCATTGAAGTACTTGGTAAACAAGCCCATTCTACAAGGGCACATATGCTAGTGGGTCCTACTATTTCAAGAGTTTGAGTTTATGATTTTTGTAAAACTGGGTAAAAATAATTTGGGGCTTGACTATTGATCAAGGATTAACTCAGGAGAGGACACATAGAGCATTGAGGATACAATTCCAAATGCACAACTATTCAGATTATAGCATGCACCCTCTGACTTGGAATATATTTATATGTTTCTCAAAATGGGTGTGGCACCGAAGGGAATTAAGAATTTAGAAAGGAAGCAGTTAGCCATATGCCGTGATGAATTTTACAAGCTAGGCCGTGATGAATTTTTACACTAGTGCGCGTTAGAGCATGAGCATGCTGAAATCATGGAAGAAACACATGGTGGAATTATAGGAGGATATTATGCAAGGAATAAAACCACACACAAGATCCTTCTAGTAGGATTTTGGTGGGAAATAATTTACAAATATTATGACAAGTTTTGTAAGGCTTGTGATCATTGCTAACGCCTTGGCAAGCCAGGAAGAAGAGATGAAATGCATTTGAGGACGATTGCTAGTGCTGAACCATTTGAGAAGTGGGTGATTGATTTCATAGGAACCATTTCTTCAACTGTGTGAAGGACAAGTTCACATTATATCATTACATGTACATATTACCTTACAAGGTGGACAGAAGCGGTGCCTACAAGGGACTGCATAGTGGTAACAACAACTAGATTCTTCTGGGAAAATATAATCAGCAGATATGGATGCCCGCTGAGCTTAACAAGTGATAGGGGTACTCATTTCTTAAATGATAAAGTTACAATCTTATTGGAAAAATTCATGGTAGCCCATCACAAGACTACCCCTTATCACCCACAAGTTAATTGGAATGTTGAGGCGTTTAACAAAATTATGAATCACATGTTAAATAAGAATTGTGATGTGGGAAGAAAGGATTGGGATGATTTTTTTTTTTGTGTTATGGTCATATTGGACTACTTATAAGAGACTGAATAAGGACACACCTTTGTAATTGATGTTTGGAGTGGAATATGTGTTACCTATTGAATTCATGTTACCATCACTACGTATAATGTGTACAAGAGGGTTATATGATAAACAAGTGCTTGAGCACAGGATTGATAAGTTGATGCAGTTAGATGAGAGGTGGGCTATTGCTTGTTAGAGTCAAAAAATAGAAAAATCTAGGTAGAAGGTATGAAATGATAGACACATAAAGAAAAAGTAGTTTGAGGTTGGGTAGATGGTTCTATTGTATGATTCCAAGTTTTTGTGCCATCCTAAGAACTTTGAAGTCCATTGGATAGGCCCATACATTGTATCCTATATACATGATTCAAGCACTTGTCAGTTACAAGAGCTACATGGAACATGGTTGTCAGGCCATTTCAATAGGAGTAGGCTAAAACTCTACTATAAATAATTCTCCTTTGTATTTGTAAATAAGGCAGTATTTCTAGTTAGCCTAGGTTTTTCTTTGATGTAGTGTCCTTTCTTTGTGCTTCCCTTTCTTGTTTCTTTATTTTATGTGTGTTTTTGTGTTGGTAGCCGCTTATTATTTTCAAAAAAAAATTATGCGCAGAGGACCGTACATCCATTTTTTGTGTGGGGTGGAGTGATGTGACAAGTGGTGGAAACTATGGTTGTGGATGGCCTGAGTTGAAAAATAAAAAACACATGGATTGGAAGATCGCACATGGAACAGATGAACATAAGGAAATGATGGTGTCAAAAGGCTTTGAGAAACCATGTACAAGGGTAATCAGCGCAACAACAACATGAGGTAGGTAGTGGAAAGAACTTGGTCCAAGACATAGAGGCAGAATCGAATTTGGTGTGGGAGAAAGCGTGAAGAACTCTATGGTTGAGGTAGTTTCATGGTAGAAGGTTGCGGAAGTTTTTGCATAGGATTGAGTGGAGAGGAAAAGTGTTGAAGGTTTGCATTGGAAAAATCTTCCTTGATTTCTAAAGTATGTTGGTAGGTAGCATGGAATTTATTATAGAGAAGAGAAAAAGCTATAAATAGAAGATCTAGGGGGTGTGTTATTTTCTACCTTGTGTTTTAAGTTATTAAAAGGGATCTTGTAAACTAGGGCATTCTTGTGAAGAAATTTTGAGAAGAGTTGTGAAGATATGCATGTAAATCTAGTTTGATCAATAAACCAGAAGTGGAAAGGAGTACATAGGTGTAAGCGGAGAAAGTAGTGTGGAATAATCCCATGGGTGTTACACCATCTTGTGGAAAAAGTGTTTTCCAGGTTAAGGTTACATAACTAGGGCACGGGGTTTGAATGAATTTTTTGCAAAGAATTGGAGAAAAAACGTTTGTCAGAGCTAGGACTAGGAGAGAGGAAGAAGTTTTAGGGACCCGATAAAGGAATGCCACTAAGGAAAGTAGAAAATATTTCACCGAAGAAGTGCAAGGGCAAGAGAATAAAATCCATTTTGACCAGTTTCAATGAAGAATGGTATGAAAAAATGTAGTACCTGGAAAACCTATTACTTGTTAAATAATGGGTGTCTCACGTCAAGAGGATGGCCTTTAGTGATTACAACCATTAAATGAGCACCGCAAAAATGAACTGACACTTGAACTGGTTCGTCCTACAGAGAAGAGGACACCAGATGGAATTCCCATCTATGATGATGAAGTGAAGGTGAAAATGGAGAAGGATGGGTTGTTGCAACTTTATGAGTTTCCTAATTTTGGCTAGCCCAAGTGACTAAACCAATGGTTGATGTCATGTGTGCATGAAGAACACTTCTATTTTATAGGTTAGAGGATGCGCATAACCCCCCAGCTAATTTCTAAGTTCATCAGCCTTATTTGTGAAGGAGATTCATTAGACAATGATTTAGAAGAAAAGGAAGACATTAAAAAGACCATTGAGGCTTATGAATACAAGAAGGGTTCACACTAATTTGACATTTCTACAATTATTGACCTAGTGATGAGGATGGCCTCACAATTGATTAAAAATTTGAATGGGTAAGAGAGATGGACACAGATCAACAAGCCCTGGTTAGATATGTGCCGCAAGATCTTGGAGGGGACCATCTATAACCTCTCAGATTTTATTTTAGAGGATATCATAAACACCTCATGTGATGGGGAGAATATCATGTTTGGTAATGTCCTCACCATTTCTTTTTTTGATATTGGAGTGCCCGACGGGCCAGATAAGTTTGTTTTGGAATACCTAGAAGATAACCCCTCCCCCGCCAAGAGATTTTAATAGTATACTTGTGACACCATGACAACCACTCATAAGGCATGCCTAGAAAAGTGGTATAAATGGATGCACGATGCATTTGAGGCTGAATGAAGAATACTCTAATAGTTTCCTTCACTAGTGTAAGGAGAGGATGAGTATTTCGTAACATCATTTTTGCATCGAAAAATTTAATTTAGTAGATGACACCAAAATTCCTTCGTGTAAATTTCCTTTCTTCTTCACAGCGCAACACTTCCGGGCCGAGGTTAATTAATTCAAAGAGGTGAAGAAACTTAGATTTAATCTAAGTGTAGTAGATCAAGACTATCACGAGTGTGCAGGAAACTAATATATGCCAAAAATTGCACATATGTGGAGAATTATGTCTCCCATGACGTACACATGTTAAAACCAGTAACATTACATGTTGCAGGGAGGACAACAACAAGGGTTTATTTACGCATAAGGTTTAAGTATGAAAAGTACAATTATGTTTAAGATGATGTCTCCATTCCTGAGGACCCCACCACATGGAAAAAAATTGTGCTAAGGAAAAGAGATAGAGGAGAGGATCTTGAGAAAAATGCGTTGAGCACACAAATAGTACAGACAATAGGGGAACAAGATTCAGATGTGGGTACAAGTACTTACATCCACCAAAAGAAGTCTCCTGTGAGAAAATATATTCCGCAGAAGGAGGAATTTCCATAGAAGGAAGAGTCACCATTGAAGGAAGATTCACCAGTAAGGGGAGAGTCTCTCGAGAAAGAAGAAAAATAGAATTCCCCTGAACTAGAATCACCAGTAAGGAAGAACCAGAGGGTGACAAAAGGGTCATAATCAGGTGAAATAGAAAGCATAGTGGCCTAAAATGGAGATGAAGATGATGAAGAGAAAAGATGAGGCTCATAATCGTCATGTGTATGATATACATAAGTCAAAGGAAGAAGGAAATCAAGAGAATGATGAGAATGATGGAGGAACTCACGAAAAAGGGGGGAGTAAGGAAGCAAACATGAAGGATCAGAAGACCCTAACCCTAACCAAGGAGCAAACGGATAATACCATATTAAAGGAAGTGGAAGGAATTATCCAATAGTTATTGGACCATGAAGTCAAGCGGAGCACCAAGGAAGTGTTGAAGGAAACAGAGGAAAGCATGAGTGTGGGAAATGAGTATGGAAGCATGGACAGAGACCCCAGCTGAGCAGTAAGCTTCCCAAAGGGAGCATGCATAGGTAGAAATGGCATAGTAGTTGCATAGGAACAAGAAAGGAATTACATTAATGATCCCAATAAGGTATTGCGCATGTGATTCTAAAGTATTTTTCCCACAAACCAAATCCTTTCTTATTCTTCTTTTGATGAAGAGGGTGCATACCTGTGCACAAGAAAAATGTTATCTTGGGATTTTGAGTCCCACATTGATGAACCCAAATTCGAGGTAAACTGAAATGCATTGATGAATATACCAGATGCCAAGGGAGCAAACCCTCTGGTAAATGCGTAACAACTATCCGATGAGAAATTTTGAAATACACTTAACAAATTATTTATGGAGGTAGATGAAAGACTCTTTAGAAGAAATGAAATAATAAGGGTCTTAGAGGAAGATCTTGATAAAAAGAATGAGAAGATCATTAAGTAGGATAAAGAGATAAAATAGAAGGAATTGATCAGTATGCAGTTACGACATGAACTGAGGGATGAAAAGGAAAAGGTGCACAAAATCCATAAGAAGATAAAGGCCATTTCAGAATCCATAATCTTGAAGCACCTAGACCTGGCCCTTCCTGAGTAGAAATATGAGTCACCCATGCAATGCTTGGAATACTTCACCCACATCCTCACCATGAAAAGGTGACCACTCGCATTAGAATCAGTAGAGGAGGTGATGGCATGCCAGAAGGAGGAGGAAAAGATGAAGGTTGGGGAGGTAGTAACTTGGTACTTTTAGCTCCTTTCCATAGTAAAGACCACCTTGTAGATTGCCAAAGTCATATATGACAATTGTGCCAATAGAGATAAGGTAGCAAGCACATTTTTTGCTACACATGAGGTGGATCTGAAAGAATTTTAGGAGAAGCACAAAGGAAATATGGAGTAGCACGACAAGATCCTAGTGGAAGTTGAGAATAAGTTGGAAGTAATTGAAACCTTATGGGTTTTGGTTAAGAATAAGCTAAAGGAACTGTACCCCCAAGTTGCTCACAAGATGGGCATTAGGTGATCTTAGAAAATAGCTGGAAATCATTTTAGATATGCTGAAAACTAAGAGAGAGGAACTTAGTTTTGATGAAGTAATCATATTAGTGGGTGACCTACTTTAGTACGTGTAGGGAGAAGTAGACACATGGGAAAATATTGAGGCATCCGTGAAGAAGGATTTCCAACTCCTCATGCAATAGTAACATATTCTTATATTCTTCCATCCTTCCATTCTTTAATTGTTTCAATACCTCTAATATTTATTCTTTGAGGAAGAAGAATATTTCCGAGGATAGAGAACATTCATAATGTGGGGTGAGTTGGACCCTAAAATTTTGGCTAAGTACTAAGAGGCATGTGCACGCAGGATTAGTAGATAGAAGGGTAATCAAGGAAAAGCATGTAGGAAAAAGGGGTTTAAGAATGGTTTAAGTGAAACCAGGGCATGCGTGGGAGGAAAAACAAGGGTTTAAAGGGCTTATCCATATTTGGTATTATGGAGTCACTTGAGGAAAAATGTGAGGACTTGACTAGGCATGATAAGTGGATAAGATGCTAGCCTAGAACCTTGGAGGTCAAGAAAAGGATATTCCACATAAACAATATTCCCAAAGGCATCATTACAGTTAGTGTGAGGTCTGCGAAGAGGATAAGCATTCCTCAATGGAGGACCACATCGACACTTGGCACATGATATTCTCAGAAGAGAAGTCAGTGTGGTGGTTGATGATCCTATTTAAAGAGGTTTTTGGGGCAGGAATAAGGTATAACATTCCCATTTATGACTTCTAGAAACAAGGGAATTTTTTTTAAATGATGTTCTCTACTCTAAATAATTATTATTTAGAACACACATTCCATTTTCATAAATGTTATTTTTTCTCATATTCATAATATGGAACACACATTCCATGCCATTTGATCTCATAACATATAACCATATGCAACTATAATGACTTGATGAACTATCGATCTCTCATTTCATGACTTAGAGTTTCATCGATATCTCATTTCATGACTCGGTTTCTTACCGATCCTTCATGTTAAATCAATGTATTGTATACTAAGTATACTTGGTTCACTTACCCTATTCAGGTATATAAGTGTTTTATTTAAGAGGCCTATCTAAATATTTGTTACCAATATTCATTTAAAATCCTGCTTCTTAAACTAGGTGATGTAGGACAATGCAACCAAAAACTTGCGATACTTTGGCCAAATATTTTCACATGATTTGCATTATAATATTCCTATATGGCATACTCGTCGATGGAATACATCCTTCACCCCCACTTCATCTGTTATCTAGAATGGTCTTTACTGATTCCTCTCAGTCCTCTTGTCCAAGGCTTTACCATAACCCAGATTAACAACATAGGTTGGTATAGAGGACCACTTGCAGTGATTAAGGGTACATAGACATACTCAATCGACCTAAGTTGATTGCATGTGTCTAGTTACCTTTAGTCATCGAGAGTCCTTCCCTATAAAAAATTATGTTCCTAAACTGACCTAGAGTTTAACCAAGTCAAGTCCAAGTTTATTTAAACCTACATGATCCAATTCAGAAGAGTGTTATGACATGTCAGCTGCAACATTGTGTCCTCATGAAGATCCATCTTCATGATGATACATTATTGTAGTTGGCGTGTACCAACATCCGATAGAATCACCTCTTATAGAATTACATAACCAGCTAAGAGGTTAAATGCTTTCTTATCTTATTAATTTAAGATTTAGTTTCAGTAGCCCTGCTCAATTCCTAACCTCTTGATCATTATGGTTGGTAACTATCAATGAATTATATTTTCCATGCAAGTTAATCTGCAACCAATCCATCTTCTTGGAGATTTGTGTTTCATTCTTTGATTTCTTAACTTAAGTTTATGATCTATAATTGCAAATCAGCTTACAATAGTAAGACTAACTTACTTAACCAATTTTATCCATGAATAAATTTAGATTCTGATTCCTTGATATTAGACTTCATTAAAATGAAGCCTAATTCTTATATATATATATATATATATATATATATATATATATATATATATATATATATATATATATATATTCATTCATTTTCCATTACCTTATTTCGGTTTAAGGTTTTCTAAGAAGAGGTATAATTTCATCTTTCCAAATATCCATTAGGTATTATACCCAAAAAGGATAATAATAAATATTTAATTCTAAAGACTAATTGTCTTTCCCTTAACATATATTCGTTAGGGTCCAATGCAACAATTACTTATACAAAAACCATATGTAATTTACTTATCTATTATTGTCAATAAATAAACCATATTGACCAAGTTGAGTGTTCATCTATGTATGCCAGCTTAAAGGTTGCAATTAAGAGCAGAATAGAGTATCAATACTCTTTTTCTCTATTTCATTTGAGCCCAATTGAAATAATTCAAACAGATATGAATACAAGAGAGTAAGAATATGTTTACAACCTTCTTGCAGTAAGCCCAAAAGATAATGGCACATAAAGATCAATAACACTCAATCCCTTTTCCATTTATCTAACAAGTACATATTTTACATTTCTAGACATTCAAACATCTTTCATGTCAATCCACATCAATAAGATTAAGTAAATTTTACAACTCTTTCCTTTTTCAATTACATCTCAAAAAGAATAATAATTCCTCATTAAAGATGCATCCTTTTAGTAAACACAGGAAAAACCATAAAATAACTTGTATTATTTTATCACTTACGGAATCCATCTGCAAAATTGCTAGCACGGGCCAGTTCGTTGAACTAAGCATGATAAGCACTAATAATTAAAAGAATGTGCTTTGGACTAATTGTCTCATAAAAAAAACTCTACTTTTATGAAACATTAAAGCAATTCAGATAGATACCTCATATCATTAAGTAAATATCATGATCCAATTAACACTCTTCAATCAGTAATTTCTTAAGAAAAAGTACAACATATAAGTAATATTACATTCCATTTACTTATCTGTTTCATACTATAGATGCCTATAGCTCATTCTTGATTAATCAGATGTTCAAGAATTTTATTGGCCCACAAAACTCTTAAAATAGAATTATCTAAAGAAGCAATGGATCTCATTAAACATTACTAAAATAATACTTCACACAATGTCAAGGATCAAATTCATTCAATCTACACGGATGGAATTTAGAATGAACTAACAACATCCTTTTCCTTTATTCCAACATTTAACCAATTTCAGATTCACTTTCAATTTATTGATTCAAGGGGATGAGAAGTACAAGTTTTCCATTTAAATCATCTCATTCCAGTTTAAGCCAACTCTAATCTAAACTTCATGTTTAACATCAATAGATTTTACAAGGTATGAATTCCATGTACTTCTTCTGAAGATAATCACACATCGACTCCTTACCTTCTTAACAAGCAATTGAGAAGGAGAATACAAATAAAATAAAGTAATTCATCCAACTGTCTACTCTGAATTCCCCTTCAGCTAACATAATCGAAACGATTGACTTCAAGAAAAGAGTAGTAATGACGAGAAATTAAATAGACAGAGAGATAACAATCGAAACTTCCTTTGAGCACAAGGTTAACAGTAGTGAATTCCACAACTCAAAAAGGAGAGAGAGAGAGAGAGGAATAAAATTCAATAATCAAGATGAGGGAGATTCTCATTACTTCATCCCAACACTGGACTAAAATATAAAAATTGTAACATGCAAATCAGTTAACAGCAGTATATTTCTCTCAACACAAAACAAGGGTAGCTTCAATATCTTACAAGCTACAATAAAAGGAATATTCAATAAATTCATTCTATAACTATACCAAAAGTATCAAGAAACAACTAAAATTCCAAATTCATCCAACATTGATAGCTTTACACATTATAAACAAAGCTTATTCATCCCAAATAGAAAATGATTAAGAGATTACAGTAAAGTAAAAACATGTTCCCTATAACATGGGAGTGAAAGAAATTGTTTTTAGACACGAGGGAAAGAAGTTCGACCATATTTGAATACAATAGGGATCAAAAAAAGAAATTGTAATTCCCAATACATATACTCATTACTGAGTTCAAAAAGAGAAAATAAAGCTATACACTCCAGCTCAGTTCCTTCAAGGGATCATAACTAAACTAATCATAGTTCAAATAAGAAAGTTGAGTTCCACAAAAATCACCCGTGGGTACCAAAAACAAGAGTTACTAACATTTCATTTCATAACGTATAGGTATGAAAGTGATCAACGTCATCACAATGTTACAGAAGAAACTAACCCACATTTTCCACACTTCATGCAAGGAAGAATGATTTAACTACATCCTTTCTTAAAAATCCCACAAGGTTCATAAATTTAAAACATATTTAACTCAGGAATAGTAAACATATCATTGTTTCCTTCAAAAAGTTCAAATCCTCAAGAAAACAACAAATCCGAACACCCATTTCAAAATAATCTTATCAACAGTGATAAAGTTTACACACACTTACATTTTCAACAAAAAACATCAATTTTCTTACCTTTTCTCAGCAAAGAAAGATAACCTGGATCAAATCTTAAAAGAAACTTGTTTTTCCTTAGATAATTTTAGAACAGGAGATCATAAGTTCACACAACTTAAGTAATACTCCAGTTTGAAATTAGATAAACATGATTTAGTTAAACATACACCAGGAAGAACACCCATAATGAATCTTTTCCAAACAAAAAACTCAAATGAAAGATCACAGAAAAAACATACCAAGGAATTTCCACAAAACCATTAGTTTCCAAGAGTAGAGTTCTTTTAATGAAGACATTTAATAAAAAGTAGAACTATTTAACAAGAAGAGCCTATCATGCTTGATAAAATTTCTTGTTGATTTGTAGAAGATCTCCAGTCGAGCTTCTCAAGTATCTCTTCTTTTCAACCAACAACAACAGTCAAATATCCCAACTTCCTCTACATTTCCACAGGTTTAGAAACATTATAAAGATACCCATGATTACAATGGGTTGAAAAATAAATAAACTTGCTAGTTCGAAGAACCTAAACTCTCATGCAGAGGAAAAACCAGAAAGATCCAAATGACCAACAAATTTATCCAATTCCTCTTGCCTAACTCCTAGGTGGTTTCCTCCACTAAGCCCGAGGCTATTGAATACATTGAATGTTATTCCCCCTCTTTCCTTATGCCACAGCCACTTCAAATTTTGTGAACTAAAATTCAAAAATTCCCATTCATTTTAAATTAGCAATGATGCCAACTAGGCAACCCACTATATTTTTATGCCTCCGCAAATCTTAGCGAATTTAGGATGTAAGGAATGAAATCAATTCACATTAATAACTTAGAAACCACCGTCACCAACCTTCCATTTTCCACATAACCCATATGTCCCCTTTCATCTTAGTAATAGTTTAGGTTACATTAGCATTAGTTAGGTTTTTCCACCTTAGTTCTTAGGTCATTAGGATTTATCTTAAGTTAGTTCAAGACTCCTAGCCATATAATATACCTCCTTAGGCTAGGTCATCACCTCTTAGATTAGAATTTATATAAGGTAGGAAACCACAACCTAGTTTTAGGCATCAACTGTAATAGTTTAGTAATAGGTCCTAGGTAAGTATTATTACCTTAGGTCAAAAATCCAATACGGAAAACATTACAGTTTGGGTCAGATCCAAATAGCAACAAGTATTCTGACCAAGGTTAAGGAATTTTCCTTATTAGCCCATAACAGATCCTTATTCTCCTCACTTTGATCATCACTACAAAATATTAATAAAGGAGGTCCAAACTTACAGTTTGCAGCATGATGCTGAGTAAGGACACCTGAAGCTAGGTCCTTCAAAATTTACGACAAACACAACTTGGTTCCATAATATGTTTCATTCAGCATGTTAATTAACAAGATGACAATAAAGAAGAAGCGAAGCATACCTTGGATCAATGGAATTGATTCAAGGTGTGTTGTTAGCATATGGAAAATGTGAAAACAAAATTACAAATTTACAGCCTATATTTCACATAGCATAATGGCTTTTCTTCCAAGTAAACAAAATTACAACAAGCATGAATTCTAAACAATAATAACTTATCCAGTGCAAACATGATTTTCAACGTCAAAATAATACACCTTCTTAAGACAAATCACATGTCAACGTTTGCAATGTCAAATGTGGAAGCCATCATACTAATGGTTATGACCAAGACATTACATAAGGAGAGAGTGCAGAGACACAAAGGTAGAGATATACGGGTGCAAAGTGCAAAGGGGAGTAAGGAAAGAGAAGGAGAGTAATGGAGTGTTACAAAAATGTTAGGAAATTATAAGGTTTAGATTACTAAGTTATAGAGGGCTGTAATGGATACCCTTAAACATATGTATGGGTACTGGGATCTATAACAAGGGATACAATGGGGAAAAGTATAGTTAGGATCCCTGATAAGATAGGTTTGTAGGAGTTAAGTCTCTTTCATGTGATGTATATGGTCTGAGATGACCCTTTTGAATGTAATATGGCTACCAGAACTCTATTAAATCAATAATACATGGATCTATTCTGTACAACTTGCTTATGGGTGTAAACCCTTATACTATTTGGCTTATCATGACTCAGATCTAGTTTCTTTTACTCTTACAAGGTTTTTTAGCTTTTGTGATGCATTAATGTGTAGATGTGCTAGTTACATATTCTTCCTTTTAAAGTAAATGAATAAACTTATGTTTTTGCAAATAATCCTCCATTAATGGTAGAACTCTCTTGCAAACCTCAAATAAAGGAGGGTTTTGACACCCATGCATGCCTCGAGTGAGCACCCAACATATGTTAGGTGATAGACTGGCGTGTTTGGGGTTAGAAAGAAGTGTTAAGTGTAGAATAATGACTACAAATGGAATAGTGTCACAACAAGGACAAGGATCCAAGAAACCTCATCAAGGCTGAGTTCTCCATTTCATCAAACAAGAAATCAAATAGGTTAGGTATATGAAAATATCAAGAGATACTTAATCATTTCAAACTCTATGTTTATAAAATGATTCAACTCAAAGAAAATTGAAAACAAACTCCCAGTGTATATTAAACAAAGGATTTTCAAATATTCAGGTTCAAACTTGAGACTCTCATTATGTAGTAATAAAACCCCAAAGGTTTTGGGTATTCCTATAATACCACCCAAAAGTAACAAAAATGTATATATGCAAAATACATATAAAACTAGCATTATAACAGTGTAGTTCTCACAACCGAATACCAACTACTAAACCATACAAGAATCGATGAGAAAACAAAAATCAATCATCCATAGAAAAAATCATGAACACCTAGAACCACAACTTTACCCATAGATATATTGCAAAAATCCCATTAAGTAAATAGTAAATGAAACAAAATTTTAAGAAGGAAGAAGAACATATCATTCCTAAATTGATAACACCCCCTTTTCTCCTTCATCTCCCAATTTTCCTTTAAAGATGCATTCGAAAACTTGATTCCACAGTAAAAATAAACTTCCGCCTTATTCATAATATTTATTGAATCCAAAAAATCATTATTTCCCTTTAAGTTTTCTCAACTTACAGTTGTTGAATACATGCAACAACTCAAAACAAATAGCTGATAAGATGACAGAGCAAGCCTTAACATGTAGATATTCATAGCTCGATAAACTAAGAAGAATGAAACAACTGAACAATCAACTCATAGTTTCCCTAAAACAACGTTTTGCATGCTCCAAAATATATGGGCTTAAAATTAAATGCCAATAATGCATGCGCACAACATAATTGTTCCCTCTAATTAAATGACTATCCATTGGTTATTCAAATTTAGTAAATCCTTTTAACTTACCATTCTCTCTCACTAATTGTTAGCTAACTAACCCATAGTGATGCATTTTTCTAACTTATCTCCATGTAGAAGTGGTTGGTGGTGCCATTTAAATGGCTCCAAGATATTACTCATAAAAAAAGTTACCAACTTTAGTTAGTCGTGAGAAATAGCAGACTTCCAACTAAATTACCTCTCACGTAGGAATGGCCAGCGGATCTTATTAAATAAAATTTTTAATGGTTGCACTTGTACAAAATTCGAAAGGAGGGAATTACCTATATGCCCAACCCCCTTAGCTTTAAATCCACTAGGTTTGATTTCACACCATATTAGTTTGGTTTATGTTTACCTAAAATAATCCTACCCCATATTATATAAGTTCATAACCCATTATTCATAGTTTTTCCTTAGTATATGCTTCTAATGAATTTTCACCAACTTAATAAAGTTTGATTTAATGGTGATCAGTACTTAGACCCTGAAATGTTATCACATAACATTACTTAATATTATCCAAGGTAGGTGCATGTTGTAATAACATGACCTATTACCATTAATTTATACCTCCAATTTTATACCTTATTCCATTAATCAAAATCTAATATGAGTAACAACAAAATATCTTGGTCCCCAACACCCTAGTCATCTAGTCTAGGCTCAATAGTGTTAAATATGTCATTTATTAATTTACTTAAGTACCATATTCAATTGCACTTAGTAGATCAATCCAATAAGAAGATTGATGTTCTCACTTTCCTGTTACGAGTAAGGTTTTAGGACATCAAATCAGTAGTTCATAGAATGATATGAAAATAACTAAATATATATATTTCAAAATGTAAATTGAAATAGTACCTTGTTCGTTTAACTTCACATGTTCATTGTTGGGTCAGTTATTACAATTTACAACATATTACTCCATACCGACAGAAAAAGGTTAGTATTAACTCGACAATACCTATAGAATAGGTATGATTTTCCAGCATAACAATAAGTTTATTCAAGCCCAAGAAATATCATAGAACATCACTCAGTGAATTCACCAGTAAATAATTTATCCCTTTCCAATTTAAAAACTCAATCTGAGAGGTGTGACACAACATAGGATAAATCCTTGGAAATATGCAAAAATCCATGGATCAAAGGAAGATATAAGCAAAGTATGGTGTAAATATGACCAAGTCATGACCAAAAGAAGTGTCTTTTAGATTATTTTGTAAGAAAGATATTTATTGTACTTAATCCAATGAATATAAGCTACCACCTAAGATGATATGAGATATGTGTTCCTTAGATAAGAAATGTAAATAATAGAAAATAACTATGAATATGTATGATACTAATGTAATTTCTTTTGAATATAAATAAATATTGATGATTGAAGAGAAGATGACTATGATATTTTACATTCTTTTTGTTCACTAATTAGATTTAGGTCACTCTTTTCCCTTGCACATCCTTGATAGAAGGACAAATTTCTTAACCCTCACAATTATGTCGAGGCTTAAGGTCAACACCTAAACCCATATTCAGACTCCCTTTTGTCTTCCTTTGTGTCAAGCTTTTGGGACCCGATTACACATTTGCATGACATGTTTTGTGTGATCAAAATTCCGCCCCCGATTCAACGTAATTAATGCTAGGGTGGATTTGGTTGCCCAAATATGTCATATTACATGTAATTAATTCAATCTAGTTTATAAATAGCTATAATGTACACATCATTTGTACTTAGTGTGATTTTAGAATTTCATATTTCCCTCCTGCTTTCACACTCCAAAAACCTGATTGGATTTTTCTTGGTGTTTTTAATTTTTTTCATATTTTTAACTCATGGTTATTTTCTTGGTAATTTTTTTTATCCTTTTGGATTCATCTTTAACTTTGGGGGATGTTTTATCTTATTTTTATCATGTTTCTCTTTATTTGGGGATTTGTACCTAGTTTTTTTAGATTTCTTTCTCCTCATTTTCCCTTCTTCCCATCATTGAAAACATTCTTACCATATTAAACATATTGAAAATTCAACATGTACTTGTTGTATTTTTGACATATTTTAACATGGTAAAAATCTCAAATGAACAAGAAGAAAATACTTATGATTTTAACTCATAATCATTTTCAAACTTTTTTGTTGTTGAAACAAGTCTTACCCCCAACAATGTGTCAGATTTTTCAAGGTGTAAATCAAGACCTAACTCCCAATAGTGTGTCAGCTTTTTAGGGTTACAGATTAAGGTCTGATTCCTGATATTGTATTGGATGTCATTGATTGCAAGTCAGGAATATTTCTCTAATAGTTAGTCATATTTCTAGGGATACAGTGTAAGGTCCATTTTGTAATGGTATATTAGGATCTTTGGGTTGAAAATTAGGGTCATTTTTCCAACAGTCTTTTGGTGTCAGACTATTCATGTTATTTTATAGGGTGTGAAACTCTAATTATCTTCCTTGGATCTTTGAGAAGGTTTTTAGGTGATTTTCTTCAGTCAGGATCCTCATGTCTAATTCAAGGAAGGGTAAAGCTAAACGTAGAATCTTCCAAGGAAATGTAGTATAAATATAAAGGGTTTGTTCATCCCTCTAATATTGATTTAAATGTTGATATCATAGATACACAAAATTAGGAACATTGACATGGAGGAATTATTTGAACAGAGTTTCAAAGTTCCTCTTAGATTACTTAGATGTAATACATATATAACAATGGATTTCCCCTTGTTGTTGCTTTCCCAATATCCACTCAATGACCTAAGCTCATTCTTGGTTATTGCTAAATCATTATGACTCTGATGTTTAGATCTGTAAAGAACCAAGATGGTGATGTGGTGATATGTTTGGATACTGATTATTTTGATGATTTCCTCAAGCTTCCCAATTTTGTTGAATATGTCAACATAGATCCTATGAAGTCTCAACAATCCTGGGATGAGAACATGGTTGACTTTATTAAACATGTTAATAAAAAATATATGGTAAAGCCCAAGCCTTCTGTATCTAAATTCCCCAAGACCGTGCCTTGGAGTGATTTCATCCTTAAAATTAATGACATCATCACACTTCTAAGTAGAGTTTTTGGAGTCCCCAAAGCTAGAGAATTTAAAGGGTGGATGTATCAATTTATTACTATCATACGGAAAAATGAGCAATAATTCAATTATTGGGTTGAATTCATCAATGATACAATTGATAGTACCAAATGAAACAATGTACTAACCATAGGTAAATTGTACATGATGTCATATGTCACCTATGTTGCAATCAAGATGAGATTTTATGTTGGGATAACCACGGTGAGCTCCAAGTCTTCAAATTTTGTCTATAAATATTACCCTTAGTTTTCCCTTAAGGGAAGTGAGACTCATTTCTAGAGGAGAAATGATGCTTTCTTTTACAACATCATTTTTAGGTTTGAGCCAAATATTTCTAGGCAAATGGTTACTGATGTTACTTGGAATGCATTTTCTCTCATTGGGGTTGTATATTCTTGTAATTTCCAACATTCAAATATATTTGGATACATGAATTCCAAGGATCCCCACTTCGATTGCCCATGTTTCTAAGTGATAAATGAGTTCTTATGGAATTTTTCAAACAATTTTTGGATCTTCACAAGTTCTAACAAAGCAAGCACAAGGCACATATTCATTTCCACATCTCCATTAGATGATATACTTGCACATCATTTGTTAAGGCCAAGACTGTTGGTATTTTTATTTAGAAAGATATCAATAAAATGATGTCTCCTAGGCACCATTTTGATTATCATGACATTTTGAAAGATTTTGGAACATTATGGTTCCATGTTCTAGACATTGAAGACATTTGGGCCAATTGCAAAGATGAAGTAGTAGTTAGGAGAAGGGACACTAATTGGTTGAACTCGAATTAATTAGTAACTTTTAATCTTGTTGGTGTTCATGAGGATGTTTTTAATGTTGGAGAGGTATTGGAATCCATTTATGTGTAAATAAATGTTGAAATTATGGGGCTTCCTTCAATTGATTGGTTGATTAAAGAGTCCACATCCATAAAGGATTGAGATATGCTCCAATCCTCCTTTGAACTAACTCCTGGTTATATTCATGTGGAATATTCATCCCAAGAATCCCTAATTCCCAAAATTATCCACTCACTTCTATGTCAAAGGAGGGTCCCCTCTCAAGAATATAAAGATAAAAGTTAAGTATATGGAAAAAGTTCAAGTTCAAGTTCAAGTTCTATGGAAGCAAAACCAAGGCTGCTCCTCTATCTGTTGTTCCTTCCACATCTATTATTTTGGTTGATTCTCCTTCTCCTAAACATATGCACATGAGACATTAGTTGGAATACTAATCACCCAGCCTGTTCCTTCTTCTCCTCGCATCACTCATGTAGTCCCCATTGTTACCTTGTATCCTTAGGGGACTTTTTTACCCCATCTTCTCCACATATTTCTTCTCCTCACCTTTCTTCTCATCCATCATCTTCTTCCTTACAGATATCATCAATCGTTGTATCAATTGCTCCACATTATCCTCCATTTCCCTCATCTCCTCCCATTTCATTCATGGCACAATAATTATCATCCATTTTTTCCCTCTCAACTGGGATAAGTATGACTCTAGGATCTCCTAAAATGACCCATTTTACCTCTCATTCTGTCATTCTTCCTTCCATGCCATCTTCTCTTCCCACATCTTTAGCCATGTTCATTTTCATCATTTCTACTCCTTCATCTCCAGTAACAACTTTTCTTACTCCTCCCAGTACCATGATGATGATCACTTATCCTCCCACATATGTACCCTCTTCCTTTGTTACCTCTTGGCTAGTTAACCAAACCCTAAGAAAGAGGAATACGATCATCCCTCCTAAGGTATTTAATTTCAATTCATTAACTCCTTCTCCCTCTTGCACATCTAAGAAACCAAAGACCATCTCCCACATCGTCATTGGTACATCTGGTCAAAAAAATTCTAAGATCACAGTTCCTATTGCTAACAAAACCAAGGAAGATATCAAATCTTCTAATTATAAGATAACCAAGGTAGCACTTGGAAAGGTCACAACTAAAGGTGTAAAATAAGATGTGCAAGTAGGCATGGAAAATATCTTCAAGAAGCTCAAGGAAACCAAGGCTACGGAAGATGATTTAAAGGAGGTGGGGTAATTAACAACTATTTTTCTTAAGCTCTCCACAACAACTCAAGATCAGGTTCCCTCCTCGAATATGATCATCTTTGATTTATCATATGTGTTAAATATGGAAAATGTCAGTCAAAAGGGAAGAGTGGTAGACAGTTGGATACAATATCTCCTGACTTAAGGAAAAAGGTTGATCAAGAATGTTGTTGATACCTACAAAGACATCGAGAAGGAATAGTTGGATGTTGAAAAGATGAACAATGAGCTTATGGAAGAATGTGGCAATTGGGATTTGACCTTAGAAGATCTAAGTGAGCTTAAAAAGGTTAGTTCAAATGTCTTTCTCAGAGAAGGGATAATTGATGATAGGGACAAACACTTTGAGTTTTGTAAGGCCATTGAATTTAAAGTCAAGATTATTCAAGAACTTTAAAAAGGCCATGGAGGAAGCAATTGATGTTACCAATGACATTTATGATTACTTGGACAAAATCCTTCAGCATTTCTTGGATGATGGTTTAAATATATTACTCTTTGATGATGATTTTGAATTGGTAGTGACTGATAATTTGATTTTGTGTCTGAATGTTCTAAGTAGTTTGGCCAAAATAATTTGGATTTATCATAAGCTTCCCCAAATAATAAATGACATATTTAAGACATACGATGTTTTGAATCAATATTCATGCAAACCTAATGAGAAATAAACACATGATATGATCTAAAAGTTACATGAATATCATCTTAAGCAGGAAGAGCTTGATACTGAAAAGGATAAATTTGATTGAAATATTTGTGTATTTTCTTTTTTACATCGAACATGTAAATTTTTTAAATATTGGAACATCATTTGGATTTGCAAGTTGACTTAGTCAATTTATGAGAACCATTCAAATGAACTCTTAATGTGTCTTTTCTATTTTACTATGTAATACATACTACTTCCCTCTTTCTCTCTTCCCCTCTATAAATGTAAAATGTTGAGGCATTGTAAAGGGTTGGATATTTTTTTAACAAGTGAGAAGATTTTAGAGTTTTAAATGAGAAAAAAAACTTTTTGTTTTGAATTTTGGTATTGAGGAATATAAGAGATATATTACAAACTGTGTTGTGGTATTATTTTCTTCATTTAAGGTATTTTTCTTAAGTTTAATGCATTATATGATTCTTTAGATTCCAATACCTTCTTTATTATATCTTCAACACTTTAAAATTGTTTTATCCCATGTTATTATCTTCATATATGTTTTTTTCCAAGGAGAAATCATGTTTTCACTTATTCTTTTCTTACACTTATAATCCTCTATTGTTACCTCTTTTCTTCTAATCTCTTCTATCTTCCATTATGAAAAAGAATTCTACTGGGAGTAGATCCCAAACCCAAATGGTGAGATTAGTGTAAATATTATACATATTATTTTGTGTTGTTAGGATAGTAATAAATAGAATTCATCCCCTTTATTTGAGGAGGTACTCTGTCTCACATGATGTGGTTGAACCTCATATTTTGTCCCTAAAAAACATCTAAATCATAATGATCCCATGAGATGTAGGATGAGCCACTTGGCAAGTGGTTTAGGTTTGAATTTTATTTCTTGCCTATATTATTTTAAATAATATAATTACCTCCTCCCATTTTGGGGATAAATATCCTTTTGGTTACATTTTAAAAAATTAGACGTGTAATGTGGAGATATGGGAAATTAATAATAAAAGGATTATATAAATTAGCTTATGCCTCATTTAGTCAACGATTACCTAGCTAAATTTTAATAAACCATGGCAATAATAAATTAAGA
The DNA here is from genome assembly GCA_019776745.2 of Taxus chinensis. Taxonomy (NCBI): domain Eukaryota; kingdom Viridiplantae; phylum Streptophyta; class Pinopsida; order Cupressales; family Taxaceae; genus Taxus; species Taxus chinensis. The sequence goes on along the minus strand of CM034151.1, from coordinate 453,664,101 downwards.
TAATGGTTTCCATCATAGTTTTTATACCATTTTTTAATGCCACCACCCCCACGACAACAGGAGATCACATTTAATAAAATGTGATGGACCTAGTAACTTGGTCAGTAGAATAAGTTATATGGTAATTAAAAACAATTTTAACCACTAAAAATAATCGACCTAACCTAATCCCATGGATATGATTACTTAGTGGAAGAACCCCAGTTGATACCTAGATGACTTATAGTATGAAAACATTGGCATATCTTTAAACCGTGTAACCTATACTTAGACTTTGGGAATCATCAAGTATATAAGAAACCCCAATTAGTGTAAATATCAATTATTATATACTTCATGGTCTATCCAGTTGGTGGATTCATGGTTTAATCTAATATAATATTTAGCCAATGTATAAAAAAATTGCCCCAAATATTCTACGATAGTGAGTTAACTAATGGTTTATTTTTGGGTCATAAAAAACATGGGCATGACATCTAGTATCTAAGATTGGGTTCAACACCAGGAACTGTTGGGAATTTTTGGAAACTAAAATTTTAAACTGAATTAGCTAAAAAACCACTACATCCTTTTTCTGCTAAATTTAATATGTCACTTTACACGCATGCAGGATGCCGAGACATGTAGTTGACCAGTGAGCATTAAGGACTTCAGGTCAGGGTCTACCTACTCAAGAGCCACATGTAATGGACCTCGGTCCACATATTATGAAGTATTTGCAGTAGGTGATGGGTGTTTTACAAGATTTATTATCAGTATAACAGAATCCATATGAGGAGGTCACATAGCTTGAGCAAGATACCCATGCAAACGATGGTTCTCATTCTTTACCACGTCAGTATGGTTCTTAACAACATAAGATATCTTGTAGCCTATTAGTGTAGGTGTTGAGGGTCACTTTGTAGCATCGTATTCATTCTCTAAGTTTTTTAGCGCCACCACCACTAGAGAGACCTCTATCACCACATCGAGAGAGATTTTTGATCCTCATTCATAGGGCCAAGGAACTAGTAGTGTTATCAGGGACCTACTTTAACTTCAATCACATACTTATGAAAGTAAGACAAATGTATTTGGTATCAATTCATGGCTCCTTAGTATTGATAGTTACTTTGGGCTATACTCGGATGAGGGAAATATCAAGGCATAACTATCCATTCACCTTCTCCATGTTGGAAGCACAATGGACTGAGAGGGGGGGTGAATCAAGCCTACAAAACTTTAACTTATTTTACCATGAGAAACATTAAACATTTATTTAACCATTCATCATCCACAACCACATGTGATCTTATCAAATTTACATTAACCATTCACAAGAGCATGTAATAAGAGATATAACACAGATACCACATGTAAGTGGGAAACCCTCATGGGGAAGATAACCAACTGAAAACAATTTCTTATATTACTCAAAGTAAGGACTTGCAAGAATATTACACATCCTAAAATATTTTTTTTAGTTCGACACCAACACCAAAAGGATCTCCAACCCCTAAACCTTTTTGATATTATGCACAAAATAGGACTTAAGTGAATATTACACATCTCAAGATATTTCTTTAGTGAGACACCAACCCCACAAGGAGCACCAACCCCTAAACCCTTGTTAATATGAATCACAAAAAGTGAATCCTATGAATATGACTCATCATAAGATATTTTAATAAGTATTACCACTTAAAATATTTTGATACCACACCTGATAGTGATCCAAAATTTTAGATCCAAATTCCTTTAAACCCTCTCTCAAGAACACCTTCAACTTGTTCTCTTTAGGTATTATTGGACTTGTCTTGCCTATAAAAACTTGCACACATGTATTATAAAATTATTCAACCTATATAACATATGATCATATCTCATAATATTCCCTGATACCTATAATTCACTCAACTATGGGTCACACTTCTCACCCATGCAATACTAGCTCGCCAAATGAGCTTAAACTTCAATTTTATATGCTTTTCTTCTCTCTAACCCAAAGGGGGTTGGTCTCTCATGATAAATTATACCCATACACCTTAATTAAATTCAAATAAAATCATTAAAATGGTCACATATGACCCAAGTAGGTCGGCTTAGACAAAAATGACTTTCTATGCAGCAAAAATCCTCAAAACCCTTGCATTAGGATGACGAAAATATCCTAATCCCAAGAATTTTTTCATTCATGCTATAAAAATAACCACACATGTTTAAAATAACATTTAAACATCATACATGGTCATAATTATCAACAACTAATCAAATTATTTCATTTAATGGGCCCAATGGCTAATTGCCTTCCCCAAACAACTACTTCCAGATGTAGACAAAAAATCATGCACTTTAGACATTATTTATCCCGATCTTATACTACTATTTAGAATATTCTCAAGTGAATAAAGTAATAATTAATCCCACATTTTGGCCATCTTTTTCTTATGTTTTATTTCATCATTGCCACATGTTTTTCTATACTTATCCACTTGTTTCGTAACTACCTCATCATTCTAGCCCAAAATCGGGACGCTTAGGCTTGTACTGGGGCACCTTGGTCCCACATTGGGTGCCTCGATCTATGTTTCTATTTCATGATTATTTTTGGGGCCTTTCTAGGTGTTTTTCATCTTTATCCTTTTCCCATTTGGTCATGTCAGGGTTAATTATGAAATTAAGCTTAAGAACCCTATAAATATAAAGTTATAAGACCATAGTGAGGGTCCTAGTGTCACATACTACTATCAATCCATATAGAGTTACATCCATTACATCACTTGTATCCACATAGTGCCATGCATCAAGGATAGGAGATCTGCATCAAAACACACAACATAGGGGGAGGGATTCCGTTATATTCTATGTACACATGTTATTACATTTTCTATAGTTATTATTTCTCATTACTTCACAAAGTGTGACTGACACAAGAGCACGACATGCACACACTCACCAGAACTACATTTGGGTCTGAAATGTATTCCAATGCTCAGTGATAAGACCACTATTTTTTCAGCTGATGTTAGTTTGAACCACTAATTTTGCATCTTTATTTTTCCTAGGGTTTGATACTTTTTTTATTTCAGGTTCTCACTTCATTATCCAGCACACTCAACATAATTTTGTGGGTCCATTGTGACAGAAATAAAGTGTTCAAATATAACTTACAACCCTATAAAATTTAGATTCTGAGTATTTACATATACCAGGGTGCTTAATCTGCAGACCAGGGTACCCCGGGGCACCCCAGTACCTTTCTAGGCACCTCAGTCAGTTCAGATCTTCTAGATATAGTCTTTGAAGAACTTTTGATTGATCGTCTGCACTTTCATATTTTATTTCTAGACCTGCGAAAGTCTCTTCAAATCAGCTAATCCATTTCCTTTCCTTCTCTTACATAGTTAGGGTTTTTTTTCACTTAGAATAATTATTTACTACCATTCCATATTATTTTAGTTTCATTTATACATCATTTTAGTCCTCCTATTTAGATTACCTAGTGGCTATACTTTCATAGTTTAGTTCTAATTTTTGTTCATGATTTTGGTGAACCCCACATTTCTTCATAGCACCTTCTAGGTTTTTTGAATTTGCATTTACCTATCATGGGTAAGAATCATAGAAAATCCTCTTCTTCTAAGTCTTCAGCTACTTTACAATTTGGTAGTCATGGCCATGCTTTCGTTGACACTCTTACTCATACTTCTAGATATATACCTTTCCCTTCATTTATTCAGCTTCCATCTTCTGGAATGGATCCTCACATTATTGAAGATGAATTCTCTGACTATCTGTGCACTATTAATCCTACTTCTTTAGCACAACTTGTAATGGAAGTCAAAGCCCTCCCTCCTATACCCATAGTTCCATCTACCACCATTAGGGAACCACGAGACCACTTACCTTCACTTGTTCATTCTCTTATATTAGGCGTAGATGATTCTAGCACTACACTACTTCTCCCTACATTTCCTTCTCCTCCTCCTAGGATTTACTATCAACCTCTTGAAGCTCCACATGACTTGGTTCCTACCATATGCATGATTGATATGGTCTCTTTTTCTTCGCCACTTACTCTTATTGTTCCCAGTGCTCTCATATTGCATACCACACCTACTCCATAATACTCAGTTTCTTTTCATATTCCTCCCCTCTCTCTTTTTCTATATGAGATGTCATTTGTAGCCACTGTTTTCATGCTTAACAAAGTCCTTTCCCCACCATCTATAACTACTACCACTATTGTTTCATACCAGGGACCTTTACCATCTATGGATATCATCCCATCCTTTCCTCCATCGTCCTCCTCCTTAGTATGTCCATCATTCAATTTCATTCTCTTCATAAAAAAATCTTATTGGGAACACATACCATTAGACACATCATGCACGACCATCGTATGTTCCCATGATGGTCTCCTTCAACTTGGTTTTGACTTCGATGACCTTCATGCTCCTTTATGCAATCCACATTTATATCATGGTTCTTTCATCCTCACTATTGCATATGGCCCGCATGTTTTCCATCTTGTTATTCATCTTGTGCATTCTCATATCACTTCTCCACTCATTCTAGGCCAATCTTGGTTAGATTATATTAGAGGAACACTTGATCCTAATGGTGTGGATATTTCCTTTCCCATGCCATTTGGTATTGTTCACATTTGTAGTAACTCCTTTCTTTGTTATTCACGCAACTTCACTATTTGGTATGCTCAGGGATGTCCATTACCTCCCTTTACTAATGAAAAATATGCCATGGTCATGTAAATCTTACGCATTCATGGCTACTTGGATGATCAACCACACACCCTTTCTTATCAAGTTTCTCAAACTTTCCAATATGATTTTGATACTTATCTTGATGATCCTTTAGAAGATCTTGCTACTCCATTACCTTCTTGCGTTAATATTGATCTGTTACTAACTCTAATATGCTCTATATCCACCAACACAGTTGTTGATTCTCACCCTTGCAATCCTCCATCTAACACACACCTATTGGATGTTATACAAGCACTAAAAATTCAATGTAAGTTCATGGAAGCCACAATTCTGTCTCTCCTTGCTGATAAAGAGAACCTTAAGGATGTTGTTGCCTTGCATTCTCATACTACTCCTATAGCTCATGCGCTATCTACGTCCCCTCCCAGTCACCTCACTGACCCTCCAACTATACCATTACCTTCATCCCTTATCTTTCCTACCAATGTTATGCCACAAGACATCCTTAGCCAACTTCTTCATCATCAAATCATTGCTCTATCGTTTAATATTCTCTATCCTCCTTCTCAACTAATACAATATCATGATCAACCATTTTTCTGCTACCATCTAATTTTAGGGCATCATACCCAATCTTGTCATGATTTGAGCCACACTATTCATGATCTCCAAAATTTAGGCCTCCTTTCATTTATTACACAATAACCTCCTATTCATAAGCAGCAAGCTCATGCTACCCACATATCCGCTCAGTGACAACCTTTTGTACATCCTTCATCACCCCCTCATCTAGATTTATCACTACAATGTGTCTCTCTATCTCAATCTTCCCCATTAATTTATCCCTCATGTGTATATCAATTTCGTTTGTCGGCACCAACTTTATCTACTATATCCCTACTCGTAGACTGTGGCCCTCCATTTTCCTCATCCAAGGCACCATTCAATGGACCTTCGTCCCTCAAATTTATTGGGTTATTCCTCCTTAAAAACCACTTAGGGGGCATAACCATCACACATTCCCCCCCTCACCTTAGCATACATCATTTATCATATTTTCATATAGGCATACTTATTATGCGTCATAACACCCTCATTATCTAATGATGCACTCTTGTGCTTTGGTTCACACTTGATTGTTGAGGGATTACCATTACACTGAACCCCACACATTGCACTCTAGGTTATACACATTTATATTCTATCATGAACATCACACATCCTACATCACCATTTCTATACATAGCCTACATCCATCTCATGCACATATTAGTCATTTACATATCATATATCTTATACATACTACACTAGTCATCATATCATATGTGTCTAGTTTTTCTCTCTTTCATGCATTCCACATTTACGCTAGGTTACATTATATGTGGGTCTATATTTCCATGTCATCGCTACATATTCCATTTATACCTATCACCGCACCTTACATAGTCTATACACCCTACATTTCCTACATTTTCTAATTCACATAGCGCATCTATCCATCATATATATTCGACATATTACACTAGATTATGTTAAATATGGGTCTATTTTTATCATCATTGTATATTCCATTTCTATATACATTACACATCCTACATTGCATTACGCACACCACATATTTACATCCCATATTTATCACCTAGTCATTTATACTACGTTGTCTTCTACACACTGCGCCCACTACCTTATGATGCACTTTAGTTCCTCAATCCATACTCGAATATTGAGATTTTACCAATAAAATAGACCTTACACTCATCATGCGACATTACCTCCGATAATATATTTCTCACAAACATTTCCAACATTAGTGACATACACCTTAGGTTAAATTGTCACCTATCTTATCATCTTGTCGTGGTATACGCTTTAGGATAAATCACCACCCCCATTCTCATCTTGTAGTGGCATACACCTTAGGGTACATCACCACTCCCTCCATTCACCTCATAGTGACATATTATTTAGGCTAAATCGTTACCCATATTCATCCTTTCATCCTATAGTGATATATCATTAGGTCTAAATCATCACTCATACATTCAACAAGTTGTGGTATACACTAAGGCTATAGGGTCCACGCACATATTTCCATATGTCTCATCCCCATACACTCATTATATGGTGATATAAGCTTATGGATAAATCATCACCCCTCCATTCAACAAGTCGTGATATATGCTTTGGCTATAGGGTTCACAAAAATCTCTTCACATGTCACATTTCATCACCAATACATATACACACTCATCACAATGTGCTAGACAAAACCAAACAAACTCGACCATTTCCCGATGACGTACTCTCATTTAAGGTTCATTCTTTACTGCTGAGGAGGAAAAATAAATGAACCTTACTACATACACTTCCATCCACTTGCGGTGCATGTTGTTCCTATCACTCCATCTTGCATTCCATTCCATTCACAATATACTACATTGTCTTGGGGGAATTTAATTTTGTTTACTAGTGTTTTTCATGACCACTTTAGTACACATGTTACATTTAATTCTTATATCTCATTATCATACACATATGTGCATTCATGATTTTATTTAGTATGATCACAGATACATGACTCTACACATGACATGGATGCTCTCCTTCTACCCTTCCTATACTGGTCGAGGGGGCATCCATAGTCATCTTATCCAAGTGCTATTGTTTCATTTTGTACTTAGCATCTTATATTATTTGTTCATACACACTTTGACATGTTGGTTATCACTCTAACATGCTAACGGATGTTCCATGTGTAGCACTTGATTTGCAAGATTATATGTTTCCATGACTACTTCTTTGTTTCTACTTGTATGTTTTGTTTTCCATTATCTACATGATTTTCCCTTTACATGTGTACACAATTGTCTATTGTTTAAGTCCATGATGTAATTGTGTGTCTTGTGACATCATGAGTGATGTCCCATGTTTGAAACCCGCTTTGTGCAGTCTACTTGTTTTCTTGCGTATTTACACTACTTTGCTTGGTAGTTCTTACATTGTCTACATACTTTACACGTGTCTTATTTCCAACATGTTTTTTTGGACTAACACATGTTTTGGCTAGCCATCCCATTTTGTGTGCACCTTGGTATCTACTAAGTGTTTTCCCTTCCCCCCCATAGGAAATAATTTATAGGTCATAGTGTGATTGGTCCTCTTTTGAGGCTGCATTCTCCTTTCAACAACATCGCATGCACCCCCAAAGATGGGGGTAATCATTGAGGTTTTTATACTAACATAGCATATTTACACTGGTTCATACACAACGAGTGAGTTCAAACCATTCTATGAACTCCATACACAATGGCCTCTACAGGACATAATGTCCTTCAAAAATTTTACGAAGTAGTTATAGGCTTTGGGGTTATAGTGGGTGTGCCTCTCTACACTACTCCATCAAGTGGCATTGGATCACCCAAAAAACTAGGACGGTATAGATATATCTTCACACATTTCAGTAGAATTGGTTAGAGGTTGGAGGATACAATGTATTTCCTCCCTATACTTCTTCAGCCAGGGTGGTGTGAGATCGCCCAAAAAACTAGCAACAATAAAGGATATCCTTCTAGACCCTTTATCTTGACATGGATCAGGTGCATGTGTTCCATTTATACTTTTATTTCAGCATATTTTACATTTATGCACTTTACACATTTCTATATACATGTGTATTTTACACAACATTTTTACATACATACATATTTGACTACTTTATCATTTTTTCCTTATAGGTCCAACCGTATGAGAAAAAAGTAGTCAAATTGGGGTAAACAACACCAAAAGTGATAACAAAAATTATAATGACAACACACAGCTACAGGAACTTGCCTTTACTAACCATGTAAGAACACTACACACAATAGGATCTACACATGTGTTCCTCCCTAGGTTCACTCTGATCACTTTTTATGCACATATTTCATCTTTAGAATCCACTCTCCTCTACATTTTTCTTTTTGTCATTCCACACTTGAGTCTATTCAATTGGCACATCCTACACGGATATCAAGTATGCATCTTTATCTACTTTATGTTACCAAGATTTTTGATCACCAACATAAACTGGGGGGAAAATGTAGAAACAAAATCATGCACTTTAGGATTTTTTTAGCTAGGTCTTATACTACTATTTAGAAGGTTCTCAACTAAATAAAGTACTAGTTAATCCCACCTTTTCACCATATTTTTCTTATGTTTTATTTCTTCATTACCACATGTTTTTCAATACTTATATACTTGTTTCATAACTTCCTCATCATTCGAGCCCAAAATCATGGTGCACATGCCTGTAATAGGGCACCCTGGGGCACCTTGGTCCCACCTTGGATGCCCCAATTTATGTTTCTCTTTCCCACATATTTTTGGGGCACCTTGGTCCCACCTTGGATGCCATGTTAGGTTTAATTATGAAATTAATCTTGAGAACCCTATAAATATAAATTTATAAGACCATAATGAGGGTCCTAGCATCACATACTACTATCACTCCATCTAGTGTTGCATCACTTGCATCCACATAGTATCATGCATCAAGGCTAGGAGATCTACATCAACACACACAACATAGGGGGAGAGATTCTATTATATTCCGTGCACACATGTTACTATATTTTCTATAGTCACTATTTTTCACTACTTCACAAATTGTGACTGGCACAAGAGCACCTAGGGTATGAAATACACACACTCACCAGAACTATATTTGGGTCTGAAATGTAGTGCAACACTCAGTGATAAGACCACTAGTTTGGCGGCTGAGGTCAGTCCAACCCACTCATTTTGCATTTTTATTTTTCCTAGGGTTTGATATTTCCTTTTGTATTGTAGGTTGTCACTTCATTATCCAACACACTCAACATATATTTGTAGATTCAGTACAATAGATAGACAATGTTCAGAGATACCTTACAACCCTATAAAATTCAATTTTTTTGCATTTACAGAGATCAAGGTACCCCAATACCTTCCTAGGCACTCCAGTTAGTTCATATCTTCTAGATCTAGTCTTCGCAGGACTTCTAAGTGATCGTCTGCACTTCAAGATTTTATTTCTAGGCCTGCGACAACCTCCGACAGTCTCTTTGATTCAGTTAAGAGAATTCCTTTCCTTCTCTTGCATATTTAGGGTTTTTTTTCACTTAAAATAATTATTTAATACCATTCCACATTATTTTATTTTCATTTATACAACGTTTTAGTCCTCCTATTCAAATTAGCTAGTGGTTATATTTTCATAGTTTAGTTATACTTTTTGTTAATCACCAACACATTGAATTTGAATTTTGGCATCAATACCTATAAATATGAAATCAAATATAGAATGTGAACACTATATGGAAATGGAAATAACTTTACAACACATATAAGAAAATTATATATCATGAAACATCCCCTGGTTCAAACCACAACAAATTTTGTCTTCACCAAATCAAGCTGCCCAAAAACATGTTTTTCAAACTCAGATGATAAACATACTTGATGTAACTTCCAAGACCTATAAATGGATCCTCTATATAAAAAATTCACCACTATACACTTTAAATGTGATATAAAGCATCAAATCAACCATTTTATGCTTTAAACAACTCAATAATTCAACAAGAACCATTTTATCATGAAACTCCCACTACGAACTTCTTCACAAAATGACCTTATTGACACATCAAATGACCTTAATGACACATAAAATTACCTCACCAGGAATCAATACATACCTCATTGTAAATATATCTAAATCACCTTTCCATAAAATGTAATAACTCTTTCCAAATCCAATTGGAAGGCCTTTGATCAAACCCATCTCTATAAACTATCTTTTATGTCTACTTTGACTCAAGAACTCACACTTAGCCCAACTTGTTCCAACATACCAAAACTCACTTCCAAAGTGAAAAAAATAATTTAAAATACCTATCCATTATTCCTAATCCCTCATAAACCTTCACCAATCATTAAGAAGTTAGATTCATCATTTTACCTCTTGAAGCTTCTTACACCTTGCTAGAATGAGAATCCTCCAAACTTGAGCCTCACAAAACAGATCATAACTTATTCATACCTTGTCCATTTTTCAAGTTTTATATACCAATGGAAATATATTTGAACTAGATTCACAACAAAACTTTAATGGAGTCATAACTCCCCATGTAGCTCTTGCAATGTCAATTTTACTATAAGTTTCTCCAAACTACCCCAAAAACCAGTCAACAAAGATAGGGCACACTTTTCACTTTTTCATTGTCACTATAACCTTAAAAATTAATTTAAATCTATATCAACTTCTGGGCTTTCATAAATGTAAATTTATATCATACCTCATTTGGCAACATTCTCCTCAAACTACAATTCTTTATAAACAAGAAAATTCAAGTGGGGCCCACATATTATCACAAGCTCTATCTCACCTTTATGAAAATATGGGAGAGTCCTCTACAACATAAAATAATAAATTTTTTGGAAATAATAAAAATTGGTATAGTATACTCACTTTTCTACAAGGTGCTCCTAACTAGCTTATAGCTAGGGTTTCAGACCACTTTAGCTTCTTAACGATTGTTCATAAAAATGTGATGATAAAACCATATATTTTTTTTTAAAACCTTCATAACTTGCCTAAAAATCTATGCCAAATATCACAGGTCCCCATACAAAGCAAAAAATTCACAACGAGCATTATAAGGTTCAATTTTGCTATAAAAACACATTAAAACTTACTTAGTTTCACCAAAACTTACATATCTTCAAAAATATTCTTCAGAATGACATGAAATTTGGAATGAAGCACCATGACAACCTGATGGAAATTTACATGATTTACATCTATCCCAAAGACATCTCAAACTTTCCATCCATAGTGACTTACCTATGTTAAATTGTTTGTTTCTTACCTATAGCTTCCCAAGGACTTTTAAAAGCACAAGACCACTGAATGAAGACCTAAAACTCACCATACATTCCCTATATATCATCAAAATTTTGTTACCATGATTCACTATAACTTATTAGGTCCAAATATCACACCTCCTTACCATTTTGTATGCTCTAGAGCTAGAAACAAGCTTGGAATGACCTGAATCAACCAATAATTGACCATGTTGGCCTCATGCAGACCCATATACAACCATGAAACATCATAAAAACTATATTTAATCTCATGTAACAAACCAATCACATCAATATATCTCATACAATGACTCGGCTTACTCAACCATGCACCAGAACTGCATAGAACTCACAAGAACTTGACACTACCAATCAACCTTCATGTTTGACCACCAATTGACATCACATGGGGACTCATAAAACACCATGAAACCCTTTTCCATCAATATGGTTTGACATAAATGATAACACAATCACACAATTGCCAATATTCCATGATGCAACAAGCATCTGGTGGAGAAATGAGGAGCGAAAGCTCCATTTTACATGGGATACAGTTACATTGGATTTGTTTGAGGATAGTTTTAATAATTTATACATGTCATAGCACTTTATTCAATGATAGATAGATGATTTTCATGATATTTGACATGGTTTAGGCTTGGTGGCATAATAAGAGAGCCATTTTCTAGATTTTTCACAATATGTTGACTATTTATAGGACGATAAATTACAAGTAAATGGTTTTATTAGGAGCCTAAATGTAGACTTGACTAGAGAAGTTAGGATTTTATCTCCTCTAAATTTTGAGAAGGCTATGGAGATGGCCTATTTAGCATAGGATAATAAGGACAAGGGTCAAGAGCTATGTTATAGGAATAAGAACATGTTACATGAATGAATGCACTTATTATGGATATAAGATCATGGGGCACTGCACCACCCTCAAGATGAGGTTTTAGGCCTATATAGGAAACTTTGATGCCTCCACTATATCCATAATATCACTCAGACCATCAAGCCCATTAGCAGCCAAGATCACAACCTTCTCAAGGTATGCAAAGAGGTAGAGGTTGAGTAATCTAGGGTTCTGGTAGAGGTATGAGATAGGGTGGATAGTAGGCCCATCCACCTCACACTCAACAGTCAGCTAGATTTAGTTCCATAAAGTCACTTCAACATAGTATAGGTGGGACACCCACATAGAGGTAGATATCATGATGTTTTATTTATGGATTTTTGGATCATTACACCCATCTATTCCCTCAGAGAACCAATTTTTTTGATATACAAAAGACACCAAGGTTAGAGCAGATAATAGGCAATTTCAGAAACACTCATCATGTATATGCCATGGTAGATAACTAAAAATCCAAGCACCATGCCATATTTATTGAAAATACATGTATCAATGGGGTTATTTCTATTTTGGTATTGTTTGATTGTACTTCTTATGATTTGTTTATTTCACCCTTTATATTGGATCAGTGTGGTTTGGTGGCTTCTAGGGAGTTAGATAGATGGGAGGTAGAGTTTTCTCTTGGAGCTAAAATCACATGTAGACACCTATTTGGAGAGTCATATTCTTGATTTTGATGTGTTTTCCACCACTTTAGAACTTCACATCTTACCATTGGTATCCTACAAGGTAGTTTTGGGTATGGATTAGCTTGATTCTCATCAGGCGAAGGTATATTTTCAAAACAAGATCATTTAGTTCTGCGATGATTTGGGTATTTTGGTAGTGATCACAAGAGTGCAGAGACTCATTTCATTGTGTATTATTTCAAAATATAACTCAATCAGATCATGCATAAGGGATTTCATATGTATGCCATCGTGATCAGTGATACATCTGAGGATTTTCCAGCTAGTTCACCACTTGATGAGGATCCTATTTTGAGAGAGTACATATATGTGTTTCCTAGTGAGCTTCCTAGTTTTTCACCACGTAGAGAGGTGGATTTCATGATTGACTTGGTACCAGGTGTAGCACCATTTTATCAATTATCGTACAGGATGAAAACACCTAAGCTTTATGATTTTAAGAATCAATTAGAGGCATTATTAGAGAAGGGTCTCATTTTTTCTACTGTGTCCCCTTGGAGCACACTTGTGATTGTTATGAAGAAAAAGAACAAATCCCTTCACTTGTGTGTAAATTTTAGGAAATTAAAAAAGGTTACGATGAAGAACCAGTATTCCCTTCCAAGGATAGATGATTTATTTAATCTGATGTAGGGAGCCAAAGTGTTCTCTAAGATTGATATTAAGTCAAGGTATTGTCAACTATATAATACAAAGGCATATATCCATAATACAACATTTCAGACTCATTATAGAAACTATGATTTCATTTTAGTTCCCTTTAGATTAACCATCACAGTTTTAGTCTTCATGATTCAGAGGACATTACAGAGGAAATAAATTACCTAAAACTCCCTGGATCACTACAATGTATAAGATGACTCCAACATCTTTCTGACGACTATTTGAACATTGAAAATGGAGTTTGTATGCACATTGGGTGGTTGGTCAAAGTTTGGTCAACTAGAAAGTCAGCCCTAGTCAACAGTATAATCCGGACGTGACACGTGGAAAAGGTGGCAATTGGAGAAAAGGGAAAAAGAGAGTCATTTTGTTTGGTTATCAACCTCCAGTCTTTGCTAGGTGTAAAATTTGGTGGTTGCAACAAGAGGCTCAACTTTTTTTATGGAAGGGATCCCAACTGTCGTGAGAGCTAGTAGTGCTACTAACACGGTGGGCTCTTAAACCACTGTGTCTATGTTGAGTTATCTCAATGAGCTATTATTCTAGCTTGGTGAGGTGATTAAATCCCCACCGAATTGATCACATTTCGACGTGCTTGATTTTAGCTCAATTTTCCTATCGATAATCGACAAGAATAGTATGTGGTCAAGTTACGTTGATTTTAGCTAGGCAAGATACTTTATTTGTTAACCAATTTGATCATTTCCATGTGGTAAATACCACATATTTATAACTTTCAGGATATCCATTATCTCCCACAAAAACTCAGCAAATAGCTCGCCCCATGGACCAGTTAACAAACCCACCGAAGAGCTCGCCACATGGCTCGTTCCACGCCCTCCAATGGAACTGGTGCATCAACAAATCAAAGAACCAACCACCCCCCTCAATGAATACCTCATCACATGGCTCGGTCCACCAGCCAACACACCAAAGAGTACACAGACCAAGAAAAGATGAAAGGTGTGACCGAGGTCATTAAATACATGGGCGGCCAAGCCTAATAAGAACCGTCCACCCGCCCCCCCTTCGCATGGTCAATGTGGGATTTGACCCACCAAATATGGAAAAACAAAAGGGTAGGAGGATTGAACCCTGACCTCAGTGGTAGAAACAAGCGGCCCAACCAAATTGGCTAACAAGTTGGTTGGAATGGGAGTTGGATGATAAGGCCCTTAAATAAAATATTTGGGCTCGATTTGGCCTATAAAAGGGACCCCTTAGCCACTATAAAAGGGACCCCTCGCTTTTTGTTTAAGGACAACCACATAAATATCATTCAAGATATTTGGAAGCTTGATCAGGGCCCATGTAAGGAGCCCATGGAAAGATAATTGGGAAGCTCATGGTGAGATAGAGGGAAGCTCGATAGGGAGCCATGAATACAAGCTCATTTAAGCGAGAAGATTATCTCCTCCCGAGTTATGAAGACCTATCTATCTTATAGGAAGAAAAATGTAAGACCTATATTATTTTATAGGAATTATTATTAAATTATAAGCCCTATTATTTTAAATAGGCATATGTTTCAGACATAAGGTCTGTCATATGCGTAAAATATGTAAGACATAATATAGGCATTATTGTTATTATTAGTTCTTTAATCCTAGTGTAATAGGTAAAAGGTTCATATGAAGCTCCAATATCTCTCTGCAATGATGTACTCCAAGCCCAAGATGTGGTGAACAACTCATGAAGTTTGAACATGAGCATGATGATTTTTAATGGAGATATATGGGAGAGATAAGACCTATATCAAATAGGCAATTTCATCATCTTCATTGATGGTTGATTATTATTATCGGAAAAATGGAGATAAGGCTTATTAAGCCACAAATTCATGGTACAGAATGTCTGGAAGACCATCTGGGGAGCCAAAGGGCATTGTATTATCATCTGGAAGACCGATCGGGGAGCCACGGAGCATTGTACCAGGAAGGAGAATGCTTAGCACTATGCAACAGAGGCATAGAAGTATTCATAGATAGAATACATGATTGAATCTACCAGGATAACTACTTGGTATAAGGATGCATGTTCTTATGTATTCAGTATTATCATACTATATTATATTATTTGTTACATTCATTGAAGTTGATAATCTATCGGTTTTATTAATGAACCCAGAGACGTAGGCATTCTTCCAAACTCCGTTATCAACCTGTTTTGCAGTATGATTATATTCTTGTATTTCTTTTAAGTTGATTTTAATGAGGTGATTTTGGAAAAGAATTTAATGCCTATAGGGGTCTGAGATTGAGGTATATAAAAACATTTGATTATTTTTTGGATCAATTTGGTATCAAATCAGGTATCAACACTTGCAAATTTTTTATTCGTCGAGCAGGTTGATCAGTGTAGGCTCAGTTAACAGTGATGGCATTGAGCTTGTACTTGTGGAGTCTATATTGGTGGGATAGACTGAGGGATAGGTTTATCATCCTTAGTAATTTTCTCATATTTATATTTGGATTGTTCCATTATGACTCATGTGTAGATGATAGATCATTTGACGATCCACATAACACATTAGTCAAGTCCCAATTCTAGGAAATGTTTGTACT
The DNA here is from genome assembly GCA_019776745.2 of Taxus chinensis. NCBI lineage: Eukaryota > Viridiplantae > Streptophyta > Pinopsida > Cupressales > Taxaceae > Taxus > Taxus chinensis. The sequence continues at coordinate 453,647,675 of CM034151.1, read as the reverse complement.
CTGTCATACTTGCATTGGTAAGACCCCTTAGAGGGAAATTATTTTGGTAAGTTGCTAATACTAGGAGATGCATTATGTTTTGGTCCTTATTGAGTTTATTTTCCAATAGGGAAGATACAAATGAGATCAATCCACAATGCGATGTAGTGGAGAAGACCAAGTACATAAGCAACCGAGTAGGAGAAATTTTCATGAAAGGTTTATCATGTGAAATTATTTTCCTATAAACTTGGTAAATAAGCTTATTATACCAAGAATCCAAAAATGGAGCATTTTTACAACTAATTTACATGATGTATTAGGATATAATTTCCTTACACTTGTATTTGAAATTTGTAGAAATACCATTTTAAGGGCACATATATCCTAATAAAATGTTTGAGTGACCATTATAGTTGGATACTCATATCTATGAGTTTGGATATTTTCAGCCATTTGTGCAGATAATGGAGCTCGTAGGTGTCAGATCAGAACTTCATTCTCTATAGAGGCATTGTGACCATGTACCAGAATGGTAGCTAAACATTATTGGCATCTGAAAATAGCTCAGAAATTCATTATATGTAGAGGCATTGTGATCGTGAAGCAGAGTGGTACTTGATAGTCATTTTCAACAGGAGGCTTTGTACCATGTAGAGGCAACAACCGTGTAGTATGGTTGGAGTCACCATTTTTTAGCTCGTGAGAAATCAGCTCAGATCGTCATTCTGTGTAGAGTCAATATGACCATGTAGTAGAATGGTAGTTAATCATCAAACTTATCATCATGCATTGGAGGCTTGAGGTCTTGAAAGAGGCTTAGCATTGTGCATTGGAGGCATTGAAGTCTGGAAAGGGACGTGACATCAGGCCACAACTTCATTTTGTGTAGAGTCTCTTATGACCTTGTAGTAGGATGGTACCTAACAATTCATTATCCATCATCGACATCAGATCAATCATAGCTCTAAGTAACATGGAGTTCCTTCAAACCAGGTTGGATTCTATGGAATCAACTAGGAGCCAAGAAATGTGTTATAAAGTCAAAAAAGATCTTTGTTGTCATAAATCTGGAAGTTTAGCACCACACAATGGAGGTGTGGAGGTCTTCTTCAAATATCAGAGTGGCACAATGGGAGGTAGTGAGCCCAAGTGCCATTGGTCCTAGAGTTTGAGCCATCATTGTTGAATGTGGAGTTGGCAGAATACTGTGATGATATCTTCTCAACAAGGTGATTTTTAGTTCACAAGATTTTTGGGACAAAAATTCTTTCCCATTGGGGAGGTGTGATCCAAAATACATTATGGAGGATGAAAGTTCCCTAAAACTCCCAAGATCACTACAGTTCTTAAGCTGACTCTGAGATATTTCCGACAACTATTTGAATGTCAAAAATATAGTTTGTATGCACATTGGGTGGCTGGTCAAAGTTTGGTCAACTATAAAGTCAACCATGGTCAATATTCCAATCCGGACATGACACATGGAAAAGGTGAAAACTGGTGAAAAGGAAAAAAGATATTCGTTTTGTTTGGTTATTGACCTCCGGTCTTCATCAGGCGTAAAATTTGGTGGTTTCAGTAAGAGGCTCAACTTTTGTGATGGAAGGGGGCCTGGCCTTAGTGAGAGCTAGTAGTGCTACTGACACGGTGGGCTCTCAAACCACCATGTTGATGTTGAGTTAGCTTGACGAGCTATTATTATAGCTTGATGAGGTGATCAAATCCCCACCAAGTTGATCACATTTCTACACGTTTGATTTTAGCTCGATTTGCCTATCGAGAATCGAAAAGCGTACTATGTGGTCAATTTGCACTGATTTTAGCTTGGTGAGCTACTTTATTTGTTAACCAATTTGATCATTTCCACGTGGTCAATACCATATATTTACAACTTTCGAGATATGCATGATCTCCCACAAAAACTCAATAAATAGCTCACCCCATAGACCAGTCAACAAACCCACCGAAGAGCTCACCACATGGCTCGGTCCACACCCTCTAATAGAATGGGAACATCAACAAACCAAATAAATAACCACCAACCTCAATGAATGCCTCGCCAAATGGCTCAGTCCACCATCCAGCACACCAAATAGTGCATAGACCGAGAAAAGGTGGAAAGTGTGAACGAGGTCAAAAAATACATGGGTAGTTGAGCCCAATAAGAACTGTCCACCCCCCTTCATATAGTCAATGTGGGATTCGACCTCCTGAATACAGAAAAAAAAAGGGCAGGAGGATTGAACCCTAACCTCGGTGGTAGAAATGAGCAGCCGAACCAGCTCAGCCAACAAGTTGGTTGGAATGGGAGTTGGTCAATAAGGCCCTTTAAACAAAATATTTGAGGTTGATTTGGCCTATAAAATAGACCCCTCAGCCACTATAAAAGGGACCCCTCCCCCTTTGTTTAAGGATGCCCACATAAATCTCATTCGATCTATTTAGAGGCTCAATTAGTGACCATGTAAGGAGCTCATGACAAGGTAATTGGGAATCTCATGGCGAGCTAGAGGGAAGCTTGATAGGGAGCCATGAAGACAAGCTCATTCGAGCGAGAAGATGAGATCCTCTCGAGTTATGAAGACCTATCTATCTTGTAGGAAGAAAAATGTAAGACCTATATATTATTTTATAGGCATTATTATTAAAATATAAGCCCTGTTATTTTAAATAGGAATATGTTTCAGAGCTAAGGCATGTCATAGGCATAAAATATGTAAGACCTAATATAGGCATTATTGTTATTATTATTTCTTTAATCCTATTGTAATAGGTGAAAGGTTAATATGAAGCTCCACTCTCTCTCCGCAAAGTTGTACTCTGATTCCAAGACCAGGTGAAAAATGTGTGAAGTTCGAACATGAGCGTGGTGATTTTTAATGGAGATATATGGGAGAGATAAGACCTATATCAAATAGGAAATTTAATTGTCTTTATCGATGACCGATTATTATTATCGGAAAAATGGAGATAAGGCTTATTAAGCCACAACTTCATGGTATGGAATGTCTTGAAGACTGTTCGGGGAGCCAAAGGGTTTTGTATTATCATCTGGAAGATCGATCAGGGAGCCACAGGGCATTGTACCAGGAAGGATAATTCTTAGCACCATGCAACAGAGGCATAAAGGTATTCACATATAGAAACATGACCGAATCTATGAGGATAGCTACTTGTTATAAGGATTCATGTTCTTATGTATTCTATATTATCATGCTAGATTGTATTATTTTTTACAGTCATTGAAGTTGGTAATATATCCATTCTATTAATGAACCTGGATACGTATGCATTCTACCGAACTCTGTTATCAACCTATTTTGCAGTATGATTATATTCTTTCATTGCTTTTAAGTTGATTTTAACAATATGATTTCGGAAAATAATTTAATGCCTATAGGGGTTCGAGATCGAGGTAGATAAAAACCTTTGATTATTTTCAAATCACTTCATGAGCCTCATGAATGGGGTCTTCAGGACATTTTTGAATCAGTATGTCTTAGTGTTTCTTGATGATATTTTGATATATTCATGCTCAGAGGAGGAGCATGACGAGTATTTGAGACAAGTCTTATAAGTTTTGAGGAAGTAAAGGATTTTTGAGAATTTGGAGAAGTGTTCCTTATTCCAGTAAAAGATTTATTATTTGGGTCATATCATTTCTAGCGAGGGTATCTCAGAAGATCCATTGAATATTCATGGTATCTTATATTTTCCATCCCCCACCATAGTGAAAAAGGTTAGGAGTTTCATGGGATTTGCAGGTTATTATCACATATTTATTCAGTACTTATCTAGTATTATGCATCCTATCACTCCCTTTCAATGTAAAGGTAAGAACTTGATCTGTTTAGAGAAGTGTGAGTAGTCCTTTAATCTTCTCAAGGATCATTTGACTTTGGCACCTATTCTTTTAGTAACAAATCCTTTGGGATATTTTTTGGTTTGTATAGATGATTCTTTGGAAGTACTTAGGGAATTCCTCATACAAGAGTGGATTGTTATTGCATTTCAGTCACACAAGCTCAAGGATTATGAGATTAACTATCCTACCCATGACCTTAATCTTATGGTAGTATTTCATACCTTAGTTCATTAGAGACACTTTCTCTTGGGTAGACCGTTTGTTTTGAGGATATATCATTTCATCCTACAACACATTTTGTCATAGCTTAATTCTAACACCCATCACTGGTGTTGGATGGAGTTCCTTTATGATTATGATATGGATATAAATTATATTAAGGGAAAATAGAATTTTGTCGTTAATGATTTGAGTAGACAATGACATGATTTAGTAGCATTGAATCTTTATTCAAACCTAGAGGACCAGAAACTTTAGCATCTTTTGGGTGATATATTTTATGAGGGCACTAAGCATAAGGTTTAGTCACAAAGGCCCTTAGAGGTAAAATACATTGGTTGCACATTACAGGCATGTGGTCTCCTTCAATTTCATAGGTGCATTTATATTCCCAAGGCAGGGGATTTACACATGTTTTTTAAATTTTTGAGGCTTATCTATCCCATAGGAAACTCATACATGGGTTAATAATATGCATGTAGATCTAAGACAATTATATTATTGGCTATGGTTGTGCCATGACATTGAAAATTATATAGTCCATTTTCTCTATTTTCATAGGGTCAAGGCCAAGCACTCCCATATGACAATTCTTCTTTACCTACATAATATTCTTGAGTGGAAGTAGGACATGATTTTGATTGATTTAATTGTTGGATTTCCTACTTCATCGTATCACCATGATGTCATCATGGTGATGGTGGAAAATTTGACTAAGGTTTCTAAATTCTCAACTACCAAGGTCACATTTGATGCAATTGCTATTACTCAAGTGTTTTTTGATGATATTATGAGATTGTATGGAAATCTGAAGACAATTATTTGTGATCAAGATTCCATTTATACATCAAACTTATGGAAATCCTTCCCATTAGCTTTTGGTATGTAGATTAATTTTAGTTCATCCTATCACCCTAAGATAGATGGATAGATAGAGAGGTGATTCAGGTTTTGAGGATGTATGTTATGAAACAATAGAGAAATTGGGAGGATTACCTTTATCTTGTTGAGTTTTATTACAATAACAACTATCACAACTCAATTGGCATGGCACTTTATCAAGATGTGTATGGGTGGCCATGCAACACCTTTGAGTTAGGACTTATTAAATGATAGATTAGTTCTTATACTAGCTTTACTTTGGGATATGGATCAATAATTTATCACCATTAAACAGTGTCTTGAGTAGGAAAGAGCATGCTAGAAGGTGTATGTAGACACAAAGAGAGTTTATTTTCACTTCTCTATATGTGACAAGGTACTCTTGATATTGCATCCACACAAGAGTCTAATCCATTTCAAAAAGAGGTCTAAGCTTTCCCTTTATTTTTTGGGCCCATTTTAGATTTTTGAGATCATTTGGCCCATTTCTTACCACCTATAATTGCCACCATGCCTATCATGTATCCATGATTTCTTCGAATTTTCAATTTTGAGGAAGTATATGCCAAATTTTATGTTTTTGATTGGTCAGCCTTGTAGCTGGATGTTGAGTGGAAGTGGAAACCAAATCCCATGTATATTCTAGAGAACCACAAATTATCACTATGGGGGTGAATCTTGGACCAAGTTATAACATAATGGGACATATATGATGAGAAAACTACTTCTTGGCATGATGTGATTCCATTAAGGGATCTATATCCTTATCTCTTCCATTGAATTCCAAAAGGAAGTGTAATTCTAGGAGAGGTGGATGTAGTGCTCACCAGTTTATTACTTTATTTCATTGTTAACTAATCTTATAGATTGGATTAGTGACATTGATACAATACTATTTTGGACATTATATGGTTTTTTCATAGATTAGTCTTGTGACAAAATTTGTGTATGAGGCACACTATGTCAATCTATTGTTGTGATTTTTATTACTTGTTTTATAGTGATATTGTTATGGATATATTATCAAGGTTCAATTTAAATGGAATTTATTTCGTATACAATGGATGTATGTCATTCTAGATTATTTTTTTGGTTATTAGATATGGTGATGATGTTATAAATGTTATCATGGTGTGATTTAGATGGATTTTATTTTTGATCGACAGTGGATATATGTCATTTTGATTAATTATCTCATTACATATAGTAATTGATTACCTAATTTGTATTGTTTACCCCATAATTAATTTTATTATTGGATGTATGTGGTATCATTTCACTTGGTTTCTGGTATCTGTAAACACCCTAAAATAAATACTTATTTCTATCATATCCTTGGATATCTATATCCTTTGCATAATCTACCAATTTACAACTCTTAGAATTAATAAATTTAATTCTATCCTACTAGGATTCACCTCCATCCTTTATAATTAATTAAATTAATTCTATCATGCTTACATATCTTTAGAATTAATTAAATTAATTATAATTATGCTTAAACTATACTCATATGATCCTTGGATAATTTAATTAAATGGTTAATTTCCTACTCATCCTCCACTTAAGCTCCACTTCACTATCATATTCACCCCACTTAAATTCACTTCTAGAATCCTATAAAGGTGTAAGTAGTAAAGTTACATGTACAACCACCTTCCCAGATGCAAACTTATTGCCAACCAAAAATTTACTACTCCTCAATGGATATTTAATTCATTTATATTTTTACAACCTCCTCCAATTATATTTTAAGAATATGTATTTGTTACTTCATTAACAACCTTCAACCACTTCACATCCTCTCTTGTAATTATAAACAACATGCCATATCCTTCATAAACAATCCCTGAAAACTTTGTAGAAAACCTCTGTTAATTTGACCTTGGATATTTGCACATTTGAAAGGATATACTTATGTCCAATTTTCTTATAGAATTATCATTCCATCATTTGGAGAATAATTTAGAGCATCCATAATCCAAAATTTGTAATAAATTCAACAAATGTGTGTGCACTTCAACAATTTCATCATTGAGGTTGCAAGAAGATCTTGGAGAAAGGTTTAATGTACTGTGTTGGATTATCTTTCATTTTGTTCAAGTTTTTCCTATATACATTTCTAGCACGCCCAATGGGACACAAACCACCTTTTCTATTATTTCTAGTTTTTTATTAAACTAACTTTATTTGTTTTTAATGTCTCATTTCATACTTTTTCTCCATGTTTGATGTCATTTTGTGGAGAGAACTAAGAAATATAACCAAAAATAGTCAAAATTCCATTTCTCCAACTAATTTTGACCACCTATAGGAAGCATGCGTTAGTGTACTATTGTTTGCACTAGAATCACTCATGAAGTGTGTTATCTTAGCACTTGATGTGCTAGCGTAGCTTTACATGTTCTAGTGTAGCACTCTACACGCTAGCGTAGCACTCTATTTTTCCCTTCTACACCTTATATGCGCTAGTGTATCTATGCACACATTAGCATAAGACTTTATGTGCTAGAATTAAATTTATTTTATTATCTATTTTAACATATTTATTTTTTAGGTAGAAGTGTTCACCTTCACGCATTATTGTCCTCTAGCATGTTAATGCACCCCATTGCACATGTTAGTGTCTCATTTAATGCACTAGTATTCTGTCACTTTGTTTTATATACTTTTATATTTTCGAGTAAGGTAAATTTGTACTAACTATTGTTTAAGATTTATCTTAACCCATTTCTTGTATATTTCTGATAACTAGTCAATTTAATTGTTTGTTTTGTCAAAATTTATCATTTTTTACTCTAACTTACAACACATCGTGTATGCTCTTTTCTCATTATTTTCTAAGTGACCTTAAAATTTAGAAATGGTGTATTTACATTTTTTGTTTTACATTGTGGTTTTCACCTCAAGAAAACTACTAATTCATGGTTTATATGACCATCTCAACAAAGGTTTCATTTACATTAAAACTAGTAATTACATGTTGCCTTGTTCGTAGGGTCCAAAAAACTTTATGGTTCTTTTTTATTAAATATTTATAAAGCACTCTTAATTAATTTTTCAAAGATGGGTCTATTTCCCCTATGGCTGTAACTATGGGAATTGCATGACAGGGTCTAGAAACTCATAGTGAGGAGTACCACAAGAAACCCATAGTAGTTGGAACCTTGAGTGAACTAGCCAATAAAACGGGATCCCCACTAACTTGAGTAATAAAATTCTGTGAGGATTAGAGCCAATATTATCCATAGTGACAACCCCAGTTTAATTCTTTAAGCAGAGTAAAATCATGTTTTATCTAATCAAGGGAGTAAAGTAAATTTGACAACTAGAAATAGTGTACCGCACTCATTTTGGACAAGTATTTTGCATTTAGGGAGAAAACTATAGCTAGGAAGCTTGACCAACTGTAGCATCCTCATTTACAACTTCAAAAAATAGGGGGAAAAATTAACATAATATTCATTGTTCTAAATTCACATAATTTAGAAAAAATATCCCTTGCTAATCCATCACATAACAGTAACCATATACAGTTATAATGACTCGGTGTATCCCGATCTCTCATTTCATGACTCGTTAAACTGATATCTCATGTTTCATTAAGTTAATGTGTATACCAAGTATGATTTTGGTTCCTTCACCCTTTAAGGATCAATAAAGTGTTAATGTCTAAGAAGCCTATCTAAGTATTTTTTACTGATACTCATCTGATATCACACAACCTTAGACTAGGTGACATAAGACAACACAACTAGCATTTTGTGATACTTTGGCCAAAGTTTTAAACATGTATACCATATTTTTATTCCAATATGGCATACTCATCAAAAGGAGTATGTCTTTCACCCTACTCGAAACTATTATCTAGATTAGACTTCCTTGACTTTTGTCAACCAATTTTAGGTCTATGTTTCACACTAAATAGGGATAACTCATATAAATTAGTGCAGAAAGTCTATTTATGGTGAGTAAGGGTAAATATACATATCTCAAATCAACTTACATCAAATCGGGTGTGTTTATTCATCCTAGGTCAACATAAGTTGATGTCAACACTTGGTTATATGCCTATCTCAGTTTAGATTAAAATAGTGACCCAAAATTTCATTTTATGATAGTTGTGTTAGAAGAGCTGATTGGGATATTGAGGCATGGTGGCTGCTTCATAGTATCCACATAATGACCTAGGTCACTAAGTGGGTACTATGTAGTAGAAACTATACTGCAACATTCCACTTAGTTATGATAACGAACCAAACATACTTAACAAGATCATTAATTTCTTAATTTCCAGCTTGTTAATTAGTTTATTTTAACATTAGGTAATGTACCTAAGGCCCAACTATATTCGATACAATTAATCCCCAGAAAAATTATTGTAATGCACCTTCTCATAAATTGAAGGTATGCAAATCAAATATGTGTTTAGCTTTATGATTTTATTATTCATTCTCTATTAGCCCTTTAAACCTTAATAATCAATCTGATTAAAATAAGTAAAGGACAACATATAATTCTCATTTATTTAAGTCCATCAATATGTATAAATCATATTTGTATAACTATTAAGTTAGATTTAATGACTTCTTTATCACTTAACCCCATCTTATCATAACCTTGTTATCTTTCCAATTTACCTTGGTTCCCATTTAAATAAGATCATATATCCAATCACTTTATAGATGTAATTATCAGCATAGGTTAAAAACCATTCAATATGTCCTTTTTAACATAGTAATAAAGTTTCCCTTTTCTTCCATTTAAATCATGCTTATTTTTAGACATAGGCATCCCTTGAACAAAATCCATACTTATTACCTACCATTTATACTATGGTATGCTATGAGGATACATTAAACCAGTTGGATGCATATGTTCAGCCTTAACACGCTGGCATTCAAGGCAATTTCAAACAAAATTAGTTATTTCCTTTTTCATCCCCTTCCAAAAATATTATTTTTTTACATCAACAAACCTTTTTGTAACTCGGGGATGTCCTAAGTAAGGTGAATTATGAAATTCTAGCATCAATTTCTTCCTTAACTTATTTTCCAAGGGTACATACACCTGATTCTCATGCCTTAGGATTTCTTCGTTATCAAAACTAAAACCTTTGTATCTTGCATCATTAAAATTTGTAGCAAGTGTTATCTTTACTTTCTGAAAATATGGATCAAACATCATTGTTTTCTTTACTTCATCTTTAAATTGTGTTCTCAAAGTTACAAGCATGGAAATATGTTTCCTATGGCTTAGCGCATCTGTCACTCTATTTTCTTTACCTTTAATGTAACTTATGTCAAATTCACACTAAGACAAAAAATCTAACCATCTTTGTTGTCTAGCATTCAAATTTGGTTGTGTGAAAATATATTTCAGCCCAAGGTGGTCAATTTTTAGCTCAAAGGGTTTACCCAAGAGATAATTTCTCCATAATTGAAGTGCATGTACTATGGCAAGCAAGCTCTAGGTCATGGGGAGAATAATTCAGCTCATGTAACTTGATTTTTCTACTTTCATATGCTATAACATGATCATTTTACAGTAATATACCCCCTAATCCTTCTCCAAAAGCATATGTAACTACTCTAAAGCTTCTGTTTAGATCCAGAAAATTCAAAATAGGTGTTGTAGTTACATTTTATTTTTGTATTTTAAATGTTTCTTCACATTTATCACTCCAAACAAACTTTTTGTCTTTCTTTTGTAATGAAGTAATTGGGGCAGAAACTTGTGAAAAGTCCTTAATGAATTTTCTATAATATCCGGCAAGCCCCATGAAGCTTCTAACTTCATGAACATTCTTAGGTGTTGACCATTCAATTATGGCTGCAATATTTGATGGATCAACTAATATTCCATCCTTACTTATAACATGTCCCAAATAATGTACTTCAATTTCATAAAAGGAACATTTTGACAATTTACCATATAGTTTGCTCTTTCTTAAAATATCAAGTACAATCCTTAAATGCTCATTGTGCTCCTCTATGATTTTAGAATAGATAAGAATATCATCCAAGAATACAAGTACAAACTTGTCCAAGTATTCTTGAAAGATATTATTCATCAAATTCATGAAAGTTGTAGGTGCATTTGTTAAAATAAAAGGTAAAATAGTGAATTCATAGTGCCCATACCTTGTTCTAAAAGTTGTTTTGTGAATGTCATCATCTTTGATTCTCAATTGATGATATCTAGATCATATATCTATCTTTGAATAAACTGATGCACCACACATCTGATCAAATAGATCATCAATCCTAGGAAGAGGATATCTATTTTTGATTGTTTCTTTGTTTAACATTTGGTAATCAATACAAATTCTAAGTGTTTTTTCTTTCTTTTTAACAAAGATCATCGGTGCTCCCCAAGGCGAGACACTCGGTCTAATTAAACCCTTAGAAAAAATTTCTTGTAACTATACCTTTAGTTCAACTAACTCAGTTGTAGTCATGTGGTAAGGTGCCTTGGAAATAGGTTCAGTTCCAGGTTTGATTTCTATTGTGAAGTCAAATTCTCATTTCAGTGGAAGACCAGGTAGTTCTTCTAGAAACACATCACTGTACTCTCATAACAATGGGTATTTTTCCATAAAATCACTATTTTCTTCTGTTGTTTCATATATTTTTACTGCATATAACATGTAGCCTTTATTTTTGGCCTTCTTAAGCTGCATGGCTGATAGTTTTCTAACTGAAATTTCTCTTTTTACTCCTTGGATGTCTATTTTTTTCTACAGATCATCAAGGTAGATGTGTTTTTCAAAACAATCAACCTTTGCTTGATGATGAGTAAGACAATTTACACCAATTATGGCATCATATGACCCTGAAGGTGCAACATATAGGTCTACTTCTATAGTAAATATTGGTAATTCTAAGGCTACGCCAAAAATACATTTATTAAAAGTGTGGACAACATTATTCCCATAATGAACAATCCATGATTTTTCCATAATTCCATATTTTATTTTTAATTTTGAAGCTAATTTATTAGAAATAAAGCATTTTGTAGCACCAGTATCAAAAATTATAGTTATAGGTATACCAAATAATTTACCTGGCACTTCTATGGGTGTAGCCTATTTTTCAACTTGTTTATCAACTACTGCAACATGTATCTTGTGTTGTTGTTTGTTGTCATTTTTCTTTAGAGGGAAATGATTTGTGTAATGGTCCTTTCCATAGTTATAACAACCCCCAAAAGGTCCCTTTTTAGGCTCAAACTTATTCTCATCTTTGTAATTATTGTTTTGGCCTCCGTAATTTTTCTGCCCATTGTTATTATTCCTTGGAAAATTATTTATGTTATTTGCAGCAGGTTTATTTGTTTTTTTTTTCTTACTATTCTTAGCCCCAAACCTATTTTTAGTGCCAAACTTTTTCCATGCCACCTTCTTAGGTGCAAGTGATGAAGAAGAGTTGGAGATTTTCTTTTGATTCTCTTCCTTATGCACAAAAATTGCCTTCAATTTCTATTCTTGCCTTATGGATTTTTCTACAACTCCCTCCATGGTGGTTGGGCTGTGTACATCTACCTCTCCACCTATGATAGGATTAAATCCCATTATGAACTTACATATTCTAAACTTTTCATCAGTTTGGTACTGCGGCACATACTTGAGAAGCTTGGTAAACTTCTCCCAATATTCAGTTACAGTCATCTTTCCTTGAACTAAGTTCTAAAATTCCATCATTTTCTGATCATAATAGATCTTTGGCAACCAACGCTACCTAAAGTATCCCTTAAACTATTCCCAAGTGATGTTTTCTTTGTCAATATTCAGTTCAGCCTTATGGTTGTCCCACCAGGAAGATGCTTCATGGGAAAGCTTGTAAGCTCCCCATACTACTTTGGTTTCTTTTAAGAAGTTCCTTATCACAAAGTATTTCTCCATTCTCAGCCCCATCTGAGTGTGGTACCAATTCTTATATCCCCATCTCCTTCTTAGTGTTAGGTACATTTGCATCATTTGCAATGTTTTCTGATTTGGTGGAAACCAACATTATCCTTTTTATATCATTATTTAGCCTTATGGATTCCCACCAGGAAGATTTCATGGGAAAGCTTAAGCTTCCAACCTTCTGAGAAGTTCTTATTTTCATTTTGGTTAGGTGGTACCATTTTGGTGGAATTATCATTCACATTTGCCTTTCAATTATTATTGTTGGCATTTACAGTGTTATTGTTATTCAACATTGCATTATTGTTGTTATCACCACTGGGATTTCCATCATTAACATTGTTTTCTGGAGGTAGTTGATTTTTATTATCATCTTCATCCTCTTCTTCTTCGTTTCCCACTACTTGTTGTTCAAGTACAACAAGATGATCTCTTGTGTCCAACAGGGTAGTAAGGATCTCATCAAGTTTTTGTGTTGTAGCTTGCCTCACCAACTAGAGGCTGGGTTATTTCAGCACGTCCCCCTGTTCTAACAATTTTTTGTTAACAAGAAATTAATTTTTATCAGAGATGGACTCAAATAGGTCCAAGAGCTACAACCTTTAGCTCTGATACCAAAATGTAACATCCTCATTTATGACTTCAGAAAATAGGGGATTTTTTTAACATAATGTTCACTTTTCTAAATTCACATAATTTAGAACAAACATTCATTGCTAATCCATCACATAACAGTAACCATATGCAACTGTAATGACTCGGTGTAACCCGATCTCTCATTTCATGACTCGGTGTTAAACCAATATCTCATGTTTCATTAATTTCATGTGTATACCAAGTATATTTTTAGTTCCTTCACCCTTTAAGGGTCGATCAAGTGTCAATGTCTAATAATATTATATGAGCATCTGTTATTGATACTCATTTGATATCATGCAACCTTAGACTAGGTGACATAAAACAACGCAACCAGTAGTTTGTGATACTTTGGCATAAGTTTTAAACATGTATACCATGTTTTTATTCCAAGATGTTATACTCATCGAAAGGATTGTGTATTTCATCCCACCCGAAACTATTATCTAGATTATACTTCCTTGACTTTTGTCAACTGATTCCGGGTCTATGTTTCACACTAAATAGGGATATCTCACATAAAATAGTGCAGATAGTCTACTTATGGTGGCTAAGGGTAAATAGACATACTCAAATTGAATTACATCAATTCAGGTGTGTTTATTCACCCTAGGTCAACATAAGTTGACATCAACACTTGGCTATATGCCTATCTTAGTTTAGAGTAAAACAGTGACATGAAATTCCACTTTATGATAGTTGTGTTAGAGGAGATGAGTGGGATATTGAGGCATGGTGGTTGCTTCACAGTATCCACCTAATGACCTACGTCATTAAGTGGGAAATGGGTAGCAGCAACTATGCTACAACATTCCACTTAGTTCAGATAACGAAACTGACATACTTAATGAGCTCATTAATTTCTTAATTTCCATCTTGTTAATTAGTTTATTTTAACATTAGGTAACGTACCTAAGGATCAACTAAATTTGATATGATTAATCCTTAAAGAAAGGATTGTAATGAACCTTCTCATAAATTGAAGGTATGCAAATCAAATATGTGTTTATCTTAATGATTTTATTATTCATTATCCATTAGCCCTTTAAACCTTGATAGTCAATCTCATTAAAATACGTAAAGGAGAACATATAATTCTCATTTATTTAAGTCCATCAATATGTATAAATCATATTTTTATAACTGTTAAGTTAGATTTAATGACTTCTTTATCACTTAACCCCATCTTATCATAACCTTGTTATCTTTCCAATTTACCATGCATTGGCTCCCATTTAAATAAGATCATATATTAAATCACTTTATAGATGTAATTATCAACATAGGTTAAGGATCATTCAGTATGTCCTTTTTAACATAATAAGAAAGTTTCCCTTTTCTTCCATTTAAGGACTTATTATTTCATCTTAAGTTCCCAATGACATAATTTAATATAACCCTGATAAGAAGAACAAAATCATTCAGTAATACCTATATTACATTACTTTCACAACCTGATAAGGTTAATATATCAGAATTATAAACTCATATTAGTTACCATTAACCCCTTAGATTAATGGACTTAAATATATAGTCCCCTACCCAATTGACACTTTAATCCATACGAGATCTAATATGTCATGTATATTTTTGACTTAGGATTAACTAACCAAATCATCATTGATCATAATGAAAAGATATATTATCTTTCAAATTCCATTAATACAATAAGTCACTTATAATAATTTAGAATTCACTTTATTTCATCCACAATAAATATTTCATAATTATTTCAGTCAACAATTACAAAATATTATGACACTAAGCCTTCATGGTTCTTCCAATAGAATCATTTCAAGAACTTTTAATACATTCAAGTATCAGAATTAGTTAACTTCATCAATAAAATAAATGTAAATTCATATAAGTCTTTCTTATTTCACCTTTCACAAATTCCTTCTGCAAATTTTTTATCATGTGTCATTTCATGAGAACTAAGCATGATAAGTACTAAAGAGGCTCAGGCCAGTGGAGCAGAGGAAGAAATTGAGAACTTTTATCCAACTTTTTGGGCATGAAAGTGCAAAAGTCATTTGTTTACTCCCATACGCCCGTAAAGGTCAACGATAATTGCTTAAGGCCCACAACCAATGGCTATGATGCCGATGTGTCAAGGCGAAGCGGCAGGCGTCAGAGGAACTCAATTTTTTTGAATTTATTGTAAAAATGTGTCAAATGCAAAAATAAGTGGGACATCCCCGCAGCCAATCATAGTGGTTGCTTCACAGTGTCCACCTAATGACCTACGTCATTACAGTGGGAATTCACCAGCAGAAGACCTATGTTGAAAAATTTGCCACTTAGTTCAGGAAAAATGGGTAGAACTGTGATTTTTAGACCCATGAACTCATTAATTTAAAGCTTACCACGTGTCATCGATGCTTGTGAGCATGTGGAGGATATTTTGGAAAATTTTCCAATTTTGTACCTAAGGGGGATCAAATGTCAAATTTTGGCCCGTAGACCCGATTTTTGCCCTAAATCTTAAGAGGGCCATATCTTTCAATCCAGAGCTCGGATTGTCATGATTTTAAGTATCAATGGAAAGCTATAAAAATTCTACATGTTCATCTTAATGATTTTAAATTATTGATGGATCTCTATTATGAGAGAAAACCTGGGAAAATCAATCTCTGGCATGGAAAAATTACAGAAAATGACCCCAACCACCAAAATTAATGAAGTATGGGCCTCTTTCTATGCTCTGCAAAGCAATGTACGATGAAGTATGTAATTTTTCATGGCAAACCTTCATTTATATACTGATAATTAAATAGATATTATTGGTGGTTGGACTTCTTTAAAAATTATTCACCCACATTTTCATCATTTCCTTCAGTATCTATTCGAGCAATAAAAGCCATGTTTTGGCTCCCATTTTGAATAAGATCATATGTTCAATCCTTCTTCTCTAGCATCTCCCTTTTTTTCTTCCCTAGGGTCAAAAATGGAGTTTTAACCTCCTCCCCTACTATGTAATGGAATTTTTACCTCTTACCCATGAAATGATGCATTGTGTAAATTTTGAGCAATATAAAAACATGTTTTGTGATGCATTTGTCCATCCTTAGCTCATTTTCTTTGTTGTTTTTCTTACCTCTCTTAATTATAGGGTATTTGTGAATGTTTGGATGTTCATTGTGGGTTTTGGAGCTATGTTCATGGATTTTTGGAACATTTTCTATGGTGAAATCTATATTTGGTCTGTGATGCACTTGTATTAGTTACCATTATCCACCTTTCCATTGCTTCTTCTTGTTCCATGGTAGTTTTAATAGATAATCAACACTTTCCTTCTCTGGTGTATCACCGTTTTAGTGTAGGCTTTGATTTTCCTTGTTTTCTTCCCCTCCTTTTCTCCTTGGAAGTTAGATTAGGTTATATTAGCTTTCCTGCCTCGGAATAGCTTGTGGTAGGTAGTTTAGGAAGAGGAACCAACCTTATTTGGAAAGCTTTCCCCATTTGCAAAGGTCCCAAACTTTGGGAAAGCTCAATTTTGTGCAATCACACCAAACAAATTTTCCTTAAAAAAGTAGATCCATAACTCATTTGGGGTTGCTGTGAATTTGCACTAACAGAACTTTTAATACATTCAAGTATCAAAATTAAATAAATTCATCAATAAAATAAATGCAACTTCCTATAAGTCTTTCTTCTTTCACCTTTCACGAAATCCATATGTAAAATTGTTAGCATGTGTCAGTTCATGAGAACCGAGAATGATAAGTACTAAAACATTAGAACAATATGTTTCTATCTAACAATTTCATGAAAGAAACATTGCTATTTAATTAAATTATTCTAAATTTCTAAAATTCTACAACTCTTTTAAGCATGCCAAAATTCCACAATTTCTTAATAAGAAAGGAATTCAAATTAATTCACATTTATGAACAAATTTACTATATCAATAAAATTTTAGTAATTAAGATAAGTTAAGTCCATTTGAACCTTAAGGTCAAAAATAGGAAAACAAGTGTGTTAGGATTTCAATCATATAATCCTATAGATAATATGTTTTAAATCCAAAAGCTTGTCATTAATTTTAATATTTTCTTATCAAGATCAAATTAATTCAGCACACCACACAAATCAATTGATATGCTAGTAAAATAAGTAGTACAAATCATTTACATAATAGTCATAAAATTCATCTGTTAATCTAATGATATCATTTATAACTGCAACGAGAGATTACTACAAGACTAATAATATCCATATATCCATTCAAAAATAATATTTAACTTGATAAAACAATCAAGTTATTTTCTTTTCCTGATTTGTTAACCAAATCCACTTCACAAAGACTTTTATAGTTATATTATTATCCAAACATAGTGGTTCCATATGAACCCAATTCAACACAATGGGTGTTAAACAAAAAGGATTAAAGACACTTCCAACTATATGAAAATCAAGATGAAATCAAATTTAAGGTAACAAGAAGACTGACACGCAATACTTTAGCAGTAAGCTACATTGAATAATCAACAAATTCTTTGCAAAAGCCTACAAAAAAAATTCATAACTAGAACATGTTCCAGAAGTGAAACCACTAATAGTTGGCATAGACAAATAACTTTCCCATCCAACACCTACCTAAATCAAGTTCAAGAATTCACAGACAATATGAGAGTGGAAATAAGCACAATTTCATTTAGTTACAAACCCATTTCTAAGGAATTAAACACAACTTTAACTTCCTAAGACTATATATAGGAATTGATCAAATCTATTAACTTGACCTGTAACCATATCCCTTAACTGGTTCAAAATCAAGGTGGTTAAGACCAATTATCAAACAAAATAACTTCCACAATTACCCAATTCATTTGAATTCCAAAACAAAGTTTCATAACCTAGTTGGAAGGTCAAAAAAATTGAAAATATATATCGAGAACAATATCAATTTAATATTTTTATACAAGCAAGGGTTCAACCAAAAAACAAGTATAGAACCTCAGGGGTTGAATTGATAACCCAAGTCCAAATAATTCTACCAAATAGAAAAGGCAAACATTCCAGAAAGGAGTACATAAAAATACAAGGATCCAAACATTTTCCACTAAAGTCAAGATTCACACCAACCCAGAAAGGGTGGTATTAAAACAAGAAAAAAGTTACTCAAAGTCATACAAAGGGAGACTGGAAATCCAAATTAGTAACCGTTTACATTTTTCCTTTAAGGAAAGATTTGAAATATTTAAAACTGTTAAAACCCAAAATGGGTTTAAAACATTTTTCGAGTCTTAAAACATATTGAACCAAGATTCAAAAAAATAATGGTCAATAAGACCAAATCAAGAGCCTGCACAGAGACATCTAGAATACAACAAGATAATCCTTTACTTAATGCCTATCTTTTCAAGCAGACAGTGCTCCCAACCATTATTTCCTTATGGGTATCGACCCTAAACCCAGTATTCTTTACACTTAATACAAAATTAATATACACATCCAGAAATAAATAGTTTAACTATATCTTTTCACAATAAATTCAAAGAGATATATCTGCAAACAAAGTCGTTGTAATCAACTTAAAACAAGACATACATAGTAAGCCATATATAGAACCAGAAAAGTAAAAATTGTTAGGAAATATATATTAGTGCGTACTTTATTGTGTTAATAATTAAATATTAGAATAATTACGAAAGTGATTATTCTCATGTAAACAATATTTAATTATAAATGAGTTGTTAAAACAACTCATATTATTAGATAGTTTTTTTTTTCAAGAGTAACAATTACACCTTGTTAAGAGATTAGTTGGTTAAACAATATCCATGATTATAGGAATATATTTCCTATAAATTTGTATGTTCCCAAATAGAGAAATACAGATAAGATTTACATTATTGTGTTATATTCTTGCATAAATCTTGTTCTTCTACTTTATTTGGTATCAGAGCGATCTAAGAATCATGTGAGTCTATAATAATGTTATTTCCTGGTGGAATGCATTTAACTTTGGTATACTTCCATTCCTCTTTAGCACTAGTTGATAAGAGCATTCAAACTTGAATGTGCCAGTTCAGATTACATCCAATTCATCATATGCATGTTGACAGTGATCTATTCCATATAAAGGCATTGCAAGAATCAATTTTCTTGATTTGACATCTAGTTGTTGAGAGTGGCAACAAAGAGCTTATATGCTAGCTATACTTTGGAGTTGGATATCTTTACAAAGGAATTTAGCTGACTCATTCATGCCATGTCATATCCCTTCATGCACATGTATTTGTGCAAATCTACTTATCTCAGCTATGTTTATTGAGTGATAGGTGTTCGTTAAACAATTATTGGAAAAAATTATTGGAAAATGAGATCCTCAATCTCTTTGTCTATTCTTTATAGTTATCTCAAACACTGGTCTGTTGTGGCCCATGCATTTCATATTTTACTACGAGCTAACTTTGATCTACAATGACTCTAAGTATTGATTTTGCGTGAAATTGCAACGTGTTTGGAACTTCTTCACTTTAAATAATGAGATTCTCTTCACAAAATTTGGAAGAATGAAGGACATGGTAGAGCATTAATTTGGAAAGGACACCAATTTCACCGTACAAGGCACACGTATTTTCATTATTCTCCTATCGAATTGCATATTGACGTGGCCAAGTTAGACATTCTCACAATGTTCCGTAGTCTTTCCCTTCATAGCTATCAGATTGAATCCATATTCATCTCCACCACGTGCATATATTCCTCCAAATTAATCTTCCCATGTACAAGCCAGCAACAAATTATGCTAAGGTGTGAATTTTTAATGAAATTTCAAGCTCTGTGCTTTGTTTTTAGTCTAGGTAGTCATTATTAAAACTTTAGTGTCAAGTTCCATAAAGACATCATTTTTTATGTAATCTTATTTGATTTGTCAATGATCTTAGTTACATTTTATTTCTTTTAACTATCATACAACATGATACTCTCATGTTTGGTCTGCAAAACACATCATTCACATGAAATTATATCTTTCTAAAGTCTTTCTTTGTCCTCTTAGTATTTTAAAAAAATCATTTTTGAGTCATTACTTTTGTTCATTGGCCATTAGTCTCTCGTTATAAAATGTGTATGCACTATTTTGTTGTGTCATCAAAAGTGTTGTTAGAAAAAAAATTGTCTCCATCTCACAATGGGAGTCCCACTAGAAAAATTCAATGGGCTCAATGTTCATACTTGGAAAGTGAAGATTCAGATGTAGTTAATGAATAAAAATATTTGGAGGATAGTAAATGGAAAAGAACCAACACCTACAGATCTAACAAAATTGGTAGAATGGGAAATGAGAAATGATAAAGCCAAAGTCATTATTGGTCTTGCTCTCTTAGATACTGAGCTACACTATGTTGATCTTGAGAAATCATCTCATGAAATGTGGGAAACCTTAAACAAAACCTTTGGTGCTAAAGAAGTGAATGCAAAATTTTCTCTCAAATTATAGTTAATAAAGTTTAAAATGGGTGAAGGAACTACAATTTCCATTCATATTAATGATTTACAGTCTCTCCTCTGATATTTGACAGAAGTAAAATATCCAGTAGAAGATGAAGATGAAAAATCTATTTTGTTGAATAGTTTCCCACCCCAAATACAGAAATGTTGTCTTCACACTTAGTCATATGCCTTCCAACTCATTAGAAGATATGATATCAGCTCTCCTAGTTAAGTAAAAATAGACCAAAGAAGATGTAGAAGAAGAAACAACAATATATGTAAAAATAAAGTACAAAAAAAATTCTAAATATAAAGAAGAAAGAGAATGTTTATACTGTAAGAAAAAGGGACATACCACTTCATTTTATAGAGTTCAAGCTCAAGATATACTTAGTGGAAAACTCAAAGGAATCAAGGCCAATATCATTACTGAAGAAGGATCAGAGAATTAGGAAGAACAAGTAAACGAAGACACTAGCTTTGAAGACTTCTTATACTAAGCATGAAATTGGAGGATGGAGGTATCGGAGGCTGGAGGTCATTTACCGACCTCTCATCAATCACAAACGATGGGGCCACTTCAACTGTGGTGACATATGTGTAGTGTGAGTATGTACTTTATGTTTTTTCCTGTTTACAATGTTCAATAAGTGGAAATTTCACATTGGGGGGGAACATGATCCCAATGTTCCATTTCCAGTTTTTAGATTGTGTGTATGAGAAACATATTTTCCTATGTTATTCCCTACAGTGAGATGTGATGAGGGTTGAGAATAGTACTTGGCATATCATGATGTGGATGTAGGTAAACCACTTGAAAGCCTTCATTTGTGGTTTGTAGTAAACCAATATCAAAACCACCATTCTTGGTTGTTGGTAATCCATTCACAAAACCATCACCTTGTGGTTTGTGGTAAAGCAATTACAAAACCACCATTCTCAGTTTTTGGTCAATTGTTTGCAAAACCATCCCTGAGGTTTGTGATCATCCTTTCAAAATCACCAGATCATGTGCAGGTGTAATTACAAAGGAATGTTTTCCCCATCTTCACACTAAGGGAGGAATGTTAGGAAATATATATTAGTGTGTACTTTATTGTGTTAATAATTAAATATTAGAATAATTATGAAAGTGATTATTCTCATGTAAACAATATTTTATTATAAATGAGTTGTTAAAATAACTCATATTATTAGATAGTGTATTGTTACGAGAGTAATAATTGCACCTTGTTAAAAGATTAGTTGGTTAAACAATCTCCATGATTATAGGAATATATTGCCTATAAATTTGTATTTTCCCGAATAGAGAAATACAGATAAGATTTACATTATTGTGTCATATTCTTACATAAATCTTGTTATTCTACTTTAAAAACAATAATACAACCACAAAATCCAAAAATTAGAATGCAATTTTAGAAGAAGAGCAGAGTTCTTTTCATGAAACTATTAGTTAGAGCAGATTATCATAATTAGTTAGAGCCTATCATTCCTAGTAGGGCTCCTCGAGTTTCCTTTCAAGATTTCACAATAGATTCCACAAAAAAATTGTAACAAAATCAACCCAAAACCCATCATCTTATTTTGCTTCATTTTTATAGCTTCAACATTAAATTTCCTTCCTCTAAATTCAACATGCAATGGAAATATTGTAAATGCAACAAAAACAAACTACCAATTCAAACAATAGGATATCAACATACAGAGCCATTAAGCTCGAAAAATCAAAATGAAAGGTAAAACCAACTCTCTTTCCTTTCCACCATTCCATCTCAATGTTTTCAAGGTAGTTTTCTTATTATTCTAAGATCAATTAATTCTAGGATAGTTTTCTAGTCACCCCATTGAATCTTCCAACCACTAATTAGCACTAGTAACAACTAAATGTTCAGGACAATGTAAAAACCATAACTAGTTACCTAGAGTTTAGTTCCTACCAATTTTAACTTGGTTTCCTCTAAAGGTGGCGGTAATGCCTTATTTAAATTCAATTAATTCTTATTACAACATGAGTTGGCACCCAACTCACCGAGCTTAAACCCTTAGGGTTTTAGTTAACATGGTCAAGTATTAGGTTAGGTCTAGGTCCTCACATAGGTTTAGACCCCTTAGTGCAAGATACTTAACCTTAACTTATGTTAGGATATTAATGAATTACTTATGGTATTTTAGGGATTAGGATTCCTTCAAAATCTCATCAACCATAGCTTATTTTGATGGTTATTATAGCCAAATATAACTAGAATAATATTAGGTCCCGTTAATAATTAATCATCACCTTAGATTAAGTTTAGTTAGGTATTTAATAATATTCATCAAGAACATTACCCTCTTATATTTACCAATTCAAAGTAGACAACTTAATAGAATAAAGTATTCACAAGATGTTACAAGACACTCCTAATGACATCATATTTGTTAGATCCTGAATATGATGGTATTTCAGAAACAAAAAGGGAGTCACTTTATCCTAAAAATATGATCGTAACAATTTATTGATCATATGCATGCCTTGGATAAATTGATCCAAGGTATGGCCATCCTTTTAAATATAAATGCAATAGTCTAAGGAACAAATTTAATATCATAACTTAGGTAACCTACCCACATGGTTCCAAAGGACTGCATTTACTTCCTACCAATTGGTTTTACATAATGTATTGTAAAACTCCATTTAGTGAGTACATGATAATCATTCAATGTTAGTACAATTTTGCCAAAGTATGATTAAAATTAGATTCTTCTACAGATTGATAGATATCTATTCTACAAACATGACCAATAATTCAAATATTATACTAACTCGGAATAGGAATCGCATATCAATCTTTACAAACTTCCATTATAGAAGTAAGTACAGATATCAATATGGTAGAGGCATTACACCAATTGAGCCAAGTTTCTTGACAAAATCTCCCCTACTACCATCATCTTCCACTTTCTCAAATTGTTTTAATTTTTACTTCACATATTCTTGTGAATTACATCTTATTTCATTTTCATTCTAAATCAAATATCTTTCCAAACTTCACATATTATTTTTGGATAGCCCATTCCAAATTGAATTTCTTATTTTAAGTCTTACACTTTGGATTCACTTCTGATAGTTTAAGTGCATCATCTAATTTCTATCATGTTTTATTCCTAAATTTTGTATACCCATACCCTTATTTAAGCACATCTATTTTTAATCCAAGTCTTGGTTTTTGATATCTAATTTGTCAATGATTAATTATAATCAATCAATCAATAAATTATCAATTTGAGTCTTGGTCTTTGGTATTCACATTATCGAGGTCAAGCAGAATCACTATATCAGTCTTTAAGTCTTTTAGTATAACATTCACATTGTTAAGCTCTAAGTACTTTATTATTCTACGTCTAATAGTTCAACATTAAATTTTATTAAATTTAGGTTCTTTCATTTCTAACTCTTCTATATTAACATTCATTTTTGTTAGGAATTGAATCCATTGAGATTCATTTCTAAACTCTTCCATCTTAGCATTCACTTTGTTAAGGGTTGAGTAATAAATCGATCTTCATTGCTACACTCTTCCATCTTAGCATATAATTTTTTAAGGGTTGATAAATCAATCATAATTATCTTCCATATTAGCATTCACTTTGTTAAATGACCTATAATCACTCTAATTGTTAAAATATTTCATCTTAACATTCACTTTGTTTTTTATTAAAGGCAAATAGTTTTGAAGGGACTATACCCTAATACAAAAGAGGCTCAAAATCCAAATAAATAGGATTAAGTAGAAAAAAAGTATCAAGATCCATATATTACAATAAGCCAAGTAGTAGTCAAAATGGAACTACCAAGAAAGAGTAGAATAAGTATAGAACTGCTAAAAAGCAGCAGTTAAAAAACAACACCCAAATTACCTCAAGACTGATCTGAAGAAGTTTATCTCTTAGAAGCCTTGTCAATTCTTGATTTCATAGTATGAAGTGAGGTGAATAGCGCTAGAGTAGTGATATGCATAGGTTCAATGACATTCAGATGGGATATGACCTGGTCCCTTTCAAAAGTAGTGCCCCAAATGGATGCTTAGATACCACTGAGCATGGTAATGCTTTTGACATGTTGTTCCAGAAAATCATGGATAGCCCTGAAAATTGAGATGTTATGATCATGTTGTTCCTTATAATTCCCTAGTATGTTTTCCAGGGAATTCATTATTTTGTAAATTTCATTTACTTGTTCATCATTAATTTCAACATCCTCATTCAATTTTCTTTTACCCCTTTGCTTAATCAGCTGTTGCATGTCCTTTTTGAGATTATCCATCTCTTTTTCCATGGTTTCCACCATGTGAACAAGATTCTCCTTCTCTTGTTGAGTGGTGCTTCCTTGTCCTGTAGTACTAATGTGCAATAAATTTTGGGTAATTTTAATGTCTTTGTTGCTCCTGAGAACTCTATCAGAGGTAGAGGGGTATAGTTTGGAGAAGGAAGGATTTTTAGTTCTGATTTTCCTTTGGCCAGAGATAGTGGTTGGGGTGACAGTGGGAATAGGTTTAATGGGAATGGGTGGGACGATGGGAGTAGCAGATATGGTAGGGTGACGGGCAAGGCAATGTCTATAAAGGAGGAAGTCAGTTCCTAGTGGTGGGGTATTTCCAGGGTGTGGTTTTGGAAATCAAGTATGGAATGATCCATTGAGTTTAGAAGATAGTGTGGGAAGAAAATAAGAAGGTATTACCTAAAATGGTTAAGAAAAACCAAATGTTTTTTGGGTACAGTGATGTATATACCTTCAAGTGAAATAAAGTGAACCATCATCTTAGCAATTTCATCAAATGACTCAGGGATGGAACTAACCTTTATACCCACCATTACGAATTGAAGCTCCTCCCCTGTTTCAAAAAAATTTTTAGCTTCTGCATTTTTATCCAATATTTTACTGAAAAATATTATTCCATCCAAAGTGAGGCCCATGACCTCGATAATAATATCCTATGTTATGATCATGTTTTGACCACCATAATTTACCTTTTATTCTTTCCAATCTGTGGAAAAATGTAAGAAAATTTTCTGATCATGCCCTTATAGCTTCTCAATGAACATGGAAAACCTCCTAGCTAAAGGTAATTCCACATCTCTATGTTTCTTTTCCATGTAGGATCACTATTAGGTTTGATTTGGGAAGGAGCTCCCCCCATTTTTCCACCTTTGTGTGTAGCATGTTTGAAACCAATGAAAAAGTTGTTTGTATCTTCCCTAATCCACTTTTTAACCATCCATCTATAGACATGTCGGGCATGTGAAATTTTATGATTATAAATGCATGTACTTCTCTCACATGTGCTAACTTTCATTTCCAATGAAGAGAATGAAATCTCATAAGAGATTCTACATGGGATGTGATTTATCACATTTATCTTTTATGATAGAGTTTTTTACTTCAATAGGGGTATTTTATTCATAATACAAAGTGATAAAGTTGTAGCTAATTCCATAATTTTCCAAGGTGTTCGCAACACTATTACCCTCTCTATAAGTATGGCCAATTTTAAAGTTATTGAAGATGTGACAAATATTTATAGATTCCTGTATAAGTGCCTTAATTTTCCAACTAGGAGGATGAATCTGATTTAAATGATTTATGACATTCAAGGAGTCCCCCTCTACAATAATGTTCATAATATTACATTCTTTAGCAAGTCTTAGGCCCCATAAAACTGATAAGGCTTCAACATAATGGTTGGTCTGGTGTCCCATTTTGTCTGCATAAGCAACAATTAAATAGCCTTTGTGATCCCATATGATTTCTCCACCAGCAACAACACCTGGATTGCCCTTAGATGCTCCATAAAAATTGAGCTTTTACCAAGAATTAGGAGTATGGATCCATTGTATTGAATACATGTCAATGGTTGAAGTTCTTTATTTTTGAACATTTTCAATATCAATCTTCCAATTTGGAAGTATCGCTTCTTCATTTTTAGGATATTGAAGTTCTTTGTTTCTTAACATTCACTTTGTTAAGGGTTGAGTAATCACAAAAATCTTCCATATTAGAATTCATTTTTCTAAGGGTTGAGTCATCGATTTTCATTGTTAAACTCTTCCACATTAACATTCATTTTTTAAGTGTTGAGTAATTAATCACTCTAAATTTTAAACTCTTCCATTTTATCATTCACTTTGTTAAAGGTTGAGTCATTGATTTTCATTGTTTAACTCTTTCATCTTAACATTCACTTTGTTAAGGGTGTTGAGTAATCAATCATATTTTCCTCAACTCTTCTATCTTAGCATTCACTTTGTTAAGATTCATGTAGTCAATCAATTCAATTTCATATCCATGTACTTTGGTATTCAATTTACAAAAATATAATCACATCAAACGAGTTTCAAATTTCCCTCTTCTTCATAAAAAATGATGGGAACAAGAAAAATATTATGATCTCTTTGTTAAAAAAATCCTTTTCACATAGATATATTTGATGGGGATGAAGAAAAAAACCAACAAAACATTTTTTCCTTAGAATAACAAGTAAAAATTAAAGGAATCTTACAGAAAAACAAAGACTAATTCCTTTTTCGTCTCCTCAAAATGGGAGAAAAACTACCTTCAGATATCAATAATGAGAATTTGAAAAATCTTTGAGGCCAACCTAAACCAACTAAGAATGTCTAACCCAATAGGAATAATTAATCTAAAACAAGTAACAACAATGATAATATCAAAGGAAAATCATATGCTTTCTCATATTAGCCAAATCAAACTTTGATAAATCAATTCAATGCAATGGCCAAGAAACTAGCTTGGATGGTTTCTAAAGTCACTGAAAACATAAAAAATACATTGATAGAATATTACCCCAAAACCTGACAAGCTTGAAACCCAGAAATTGAAATTGATCCTAAACAAGAGTAAACCAATCATGCACTATTTTCCCTAATATTCCAACAATCTAAAACCTAATTTACTCAAGAATCCGTAAACAAGTTGAAAACCTCGATAATCTTAGGAATGCAAAAGTAATTTGAAAACCTTGAAACCTAAAGGACCTCATGTACCCTTATCAAATTGACAAGAAAATGGTTGATACTAAACTTTTCCTAAAACGCTCGAAGTTCCTAAAAGTAGAAACCAAGTATAATGGTAACCGCATGACCCCTAAAACATGTAAAAAAACCCTTTTTGGACTATTAGGAGGTACCCTACAAAATGACGTAAATATTGTAAATGCATATATCTAAAAAATGTTGGGTGGACAAGCTATTGGATATAGTTCCTATCATGTCTTGGAGCATTTGTTCATCTACCAGAAGTGATTAATAAAAACTATTACATTCTTTTTAAAGTATTCCATACGACTCTCCATGGTTTTATCAAAAAAATAAATTAGCCTCAAAAAACATGCCCAATATCTCGAGAAACGTGCTCTTCTCATATGGGTGGAACTTTGACCCATAGGTTTACTTAGGTATTTATCCTGACGTTATGGTTATTGGTACCCATTGTTTATTGAATAAATTGCTTAAGCAGCTTCCCTACTCTAATCTGCTTTTGGGATTTTACTGAGGGTAGACATTTCTATACCCCCTACCAAATATCTCAAGAAACGTGATTTTCTCATATGGGCGAATTTGTAACCCATAGGATTTATGGGGTGGTTTTGACCTATGGAGTACCCATACTGATTGTTAAAATTGTTAAGTAGTTACCTATTGATGTAGATTTTGGGATAATTTATCTTGTAGACATATCCATTGTCGATTGGGATGAGTTGCAAGGGAGCAATTCGTAAAAAATTTTGCACAGACACATCAGATGCATAAAGATCCCAATATTGTATTGAGCGTCTACAAGTACAGACAAGTCATTTTAATACGAAATTACTACCGAGCGACTGCATATACTGTCGGTGTGACATAGCATATATTACTGGGTGAACTATATTATATCTTCCGAAACACTTTTGTTATATTACTTCCAAGTGACTATTATATCAGATTCTAGGAGACTGTATATACATCTTGGGAGTTTCTACTATTGTGACTACTGAATGACAGTGAACCGCATATAAATATAAAATCCCTTACTTCCCAAATATGAATGGGGGTAACATCTCAGTCACCAGGTTCAATCACCACTTATATGCAGACCTCTCGAAGAGAAAATAAACATGAATATGAACTTTAATGCATGATATCATCCAACATTACCATTATTGTCAGACTTGTAATGAAGACAACAGTGAACTAATGATAAAGTTTGCATAATTCTTACAACGAATGAAGAAAGAATGCTAACCATTTTCCTTCATGACCCTACACTTCTTCACAACTCGCTTGGTATGTGTTTTACTTGAAGTTTCAATCTTGAATCAGCTTTCCATATGCAAATTGGGTGGTCTCATCCCTCAATAGTTTTGATGAATTCCCCATCACATGCATGCGAGTGGCTGGCAAATAGAGACTACTCCCAGGATCTGCAAAAGGCTTACATTAAACCTCTTTCCAAGGACTAATGCATTAAAGACAATATATAATAATATATATTGCATCATCAAAATTTTAGGCAAAATGTTGCATCCATCACGACTCAATGTCGTCAATGATGGCATAACTAATAATTGTAATGTACTCAATGTATAGAATAATTAAGTGAAAAAAACTAAATCAAAATAAGCCATCCTTATTCCCAGTAAAGAAGCTCACACCTCCTCATGATCCCTAGGTCTAGGTACTTCTAATCTCATTAGCACTTCAGAGTTTTTCAAACTATACCTATATACATTGATAAGTGCCAAGATGGTCACTTACTCTATTAAAAACCACATATTGTTTCAAGGGATCTAATTCCATCTTAATCCTGAGTAGGAAAATGACTGATTGAATATGTTCATCATAGGTCAAAGAACCCAACCTACTTTTCACTTGCAATCATTATGTTATAAAATGTATTCAAGTTACACTAGTCGGATTAGGGTTAGTTAAGCAGAAAATCACTTTCGAAATCCCATAATTTATAGAAAAAATGCACCCTTCCTCATCATGGGAATATAGGGATCCCAAATCAAAACACAATTCCTAAGAATAAAATTGAGGATAAACTATTGAAGCAATTCTATTTTATAGCGCATTACAACAAAGTTATTAAATGTTTGAATACACATCTATTGTTGAACGTCACTTTCCATATGATGTTGAGGGAAGAATCAAGGGATCCCATTTTTTATATCCTCCAGCATCATGATTCAAGATTCAAAGAACTGCAAGTGGCCATGTGATACCTCTTCATAAGGTATTGGAATGTAGTGAAACATTTATGAAAACATCAATGGGGTGTGGTGATCTATGCTAGTATATAGTAATCACCAAATCCTACATTTCCTAGAAATCAATAAGCAAACAAAATGTTAATATATTTAATTAGCCATACATCTAGTTGCATGTGACCTTAATATGCACTAATGTCAATATTTAGTTGTACATATAATTTCTCATGGAAAATGCTTAATTTATCTCCTACTAGAGGAGAACATTCAATCAAGTTATTAACTGTGGAGCCTTTCCTCCCACTATGTGGGAGATGTATAGAAAATTGTGTACTATGCAAGTTCTATACTATTCTCCAAACCCTAATAATAAATTCTACTTATACTTAATAAAATAATGGTTAGAGCCCGAGTGGATGTGAGGTAATTATTGTAGCCCCCCACTAGTTATGGGTATATTGGTGAATGTAAGTCGAGAATTTTAATAATTGGGCCTCAAAAATAGGTATCTGAATGCTCCTTGAATTATACATGTATATGTGTTATGTCTTTATTACTCTATAATAAATGCATATATGTGGGTGAATGTATTATAGTTGCTAAAAATAATTGTAGATAAGATTCAAGCATCTACTTGGTATCAGAACTTCACCTCATGCAAATTTTAGGCATAATAATCAACACACTTTTTTGTTCTAGTTTAAGTAGTGTTGGGTCACTTTTGAGGAATTGCAAAAAAATAATAGTCTATTTGAGTTTAAAATTTACCAAAAGGTACATCTAGGCCTATATAAAAATTATCCTTCTACATCAAATGTTAAATAACGCTTTAAACAATGGTGTTTGGTCACCTTGAAAATCATGCAAAAATTAAAGGAATTTATTTGGCCCAAATTTTTATGAGAATGTAGATCTTATTTAGTACAACAATATTTTCTTTTATGTTAGGTTTTGGATAGCATATATATGGTACTTTTAATGACATCAATATAATTCCTAATTTTTTTGGGTTGTGTTGATTTTTTGTTGGCAGTTTTTTGTATGTACTTGATTAATATGTTGGCAGGTAGATTACTTGTTTATAAGCACTTTTATCTTTTATTAGAATATATATTTTTTATACGTGTATTTTTAGCACATTTACTTATATATTTTCCTATATATTCAACATAGTACAATCTAACCAATTGATAGCCCAAGCATTTCTCTATACTTAGTGATCAAGTAGCTATTTTATTCTGTTAATTCAAGGTTTTTCCTACTCCACCCATTCAAAATTACAGAGGGTAACTACTATAATTTATGGTAGTTAGTGGGTAAAATCTATTGTATTTTAGACACGAGAAAATGTAATTAATTTCTATCCCTAACACATTTTATTTTTATAGATTGAGAAGTGGATCCATGAGCTCCATTCAAACATTTTGAGTTCCAAATTTTTTTAGCCTTTTACTTTCACCTTCATTGGTGGTGATGATCTCCAACCCATATGATGCACACTGTAGTGCCCACCTTCCTTGGACACTGTTTATATACTGATCCTGACACTATTGATCATATTTTGGACATTATTATGTTTTGATGTAGTATGATGTGTATATGCTAGATCATGGATTTCTATGGACATTATTATGTTTTACTTAGTATGATGGTTAGATGTTAAACTATGGATTAATATTGATCTGGATTTAGTTATTATGCTTGATGATCATTGAGACATTATTATTATTATGTGGATGATGATATACTAGTTGACATGGATAGGTTATTGATGTTGATTTTAGACATGTGACATTGATATTATGAATAGCTCTAGTATAGAGATCTATTGGATGATGATATAGTTGCAAATTGAATTTAAATGATAAATGTTAAATTCTTGATATTGTTGTGATTTGGATTTAATAATTGTATGTTGCTTATATCATTTGGATGTTCTGATATGGCCACGAGGCCGAAGGAGGTATTTTGCATTTTCCAAGTTAAAAATCACAACAATGTTGGGGGACTGGAGACTAACCATATTGGAATTCAGTGTGAGATCAACAAGGTCACCATGGCAACTGTGTTTGTTTTGTGTGTTGTGTTATGTTAGGACTTCCCATGGGGGGGGGGGGGGGGGGGGGGGATTTCCACTATTGTGACCATGGGATATATGTGTTTTATTTGTATGTTCCCTTTTTATTATTGTTGTGTGTATTTTATTTGTAATGTGTTCTTTCTTTTAATAAATTTAATGTGATAGTATTAATGTGAGAGTCATATAGTTAAATTTTAATTAAATTAATTGGGATGTGGAATATAAATTAATGTTATTGTCTTGAGTTGATAATGAAAATTGATTTATATATAGTATAACCATGTGATAAATAAATAAATCTTATATAAAAATATTGTAATAAATGAATGTCATAGATATTAATGCATTTTGTAAAGAGTGTGTAAGTTACCATGTAAGGATGTGTAAGAATTTGTAAGAGGTTGTAAGGAAGATTTTGGAAGGTCAAACACTCCATCCCTCTTGAAATTCGAATTTGGTCTTGAAGGAAAAAATTGGAGGCTTGTGGGACAAGTTAAACTTGTCCCACACCTCTCAAAATCTTCCACCAACCATGATTATTATTTTGGAGTCAAAATCAATCTATTTTATTGTATTTTGACATAATTTTTGTGTAAGTATTGATTGCACTTGTCTTACAAATTTTAAATGCATTCCTTTTGGAGTATGGGCTGAATTTGTGTATGTAAGTAATTTTGTCATTTCACATTTATGGTGATTTGTTGTTGATGTTGATTACACTCTTGGGGAATGAGGAAAAATGATGTGGCATCTCACTTGGAATCCACATCATCCTCTTCCACCCTCTCCTTTAAAATTTGAATTCCTCCTCATTTTGAGGTTGTTGAAACTTTGTGATTTCACTCTTGGGTCGAAATTTTTCTCTTGCCTTTGGAGCTTGCTTTGTGGAAGGAGCTTGGATTGATTCACATGCTTGTACATTTGCTATTTTGGGACTGTGTTTTGAGCATCAAAGAACTGCTGTTTTGGAAACAAATCTCCATTATGGAGAGGTAGGCTCTTGCCTTTTTTTTTAATTGTTGTTTTTCCCTCTTTCTTGCATGCAAAATTTGAATGGTTTTGTGTTTGAATTCTTAGATGGATGGGTAGAATGCTTAGGGCATGGTGTAGAGAGAAGACTATGAGGTTTAATCAGAGGAGGGATAAGGGATTTTCCATTGGCACTTATCTTGTGGAGGGAGTGTTGGTTTGGGATCCACCTAGGAAAAGAATATGCTTGCATTTATTACTTTTGGGGGGGGGGGGGGGGGGAATAAGGGATAAATTTGGAGGAGGGATAAGGAGGGGTTGAGGAGGGATAAGGTTTATGGGTTTTGTTATGATTTTGGTGTTATTTTAGGTGGATGTCCAAATTTCAACAAGGGAGGCATAAGGAGACCTCCATAGTTCTTGCTCTTGTTTGGCTTGCTTGTTCAAGCCTTTGTGTTGTATGATTGTTTTCAAATGCAGTTGAGAGTTGCTGTTTTGTTTTGAATTTATTGCTTTTGTTATTCTTGTGATAATATGAGTGTTGCTTGCATGTGAAAGAAGTCCATGTTGCCATGTGTTGAATTATCATGCTCCATTTCAATATGGTTGGGGCTCGGGGGCCAATGGGGAAAGATGGATTCTCTTTTCCCATTGGGTATCTTGGTTGGGTGGAGAGCGTTTCCTTTCCCCCTTCCTTGTTGTGATCAAAAGATAAAAGATGAAGAAATCAACATGTTGCTGTTTTGGAGCTTGGAGAAATTAGTTTTGACAGTCATTCTTTCCTTGAGCAAATGTCATTGTAACCTTCCTACTTTGAGTGGATGAATGTATAATATTGAAATTTGAAGTGTTGTATTTGAAATTAAAAGGTAATGAAAGAAATGATATCCTATATTTTGTATTTTGGAAAGAATGTGAAGAGTCACATACTTTGTTTTCTGAAGAATTTGGAAAAAAATCAAATTGAACATCATGTAGTTTGCAAGTTGTTTAAATTGGAATTCAAAGAAAGAGATAAGTTGTTGATATTATTGTTGGAGATCAATGAAAGAAATATCTTCTTTCTCAAACTTTCATTGTTGTATTAAATTTCGAGTGATTGTTATAATTGAAAACTCTATTTTGAGAAAGAGAACACGTATAAAAAAAGAAATGACAGAAATTTGTATGTTTTGAAATGAGTTGTTAAAATTAGAAATTAAATTTGCATATTGAATATAAGTGTTAATTGAATCAATTGAATGTTTGAGAAAGGAATTTGAAATGTTTTCCATATTTGAAGTTGCACATTAATTTTGCAAAACCTGTGGAAGGGAAAATTCTGTTTCTTTGTTAATTCTGGCATTTGAAAATAATGTCCAATTAATGTACAGTTCAGATTTATAATAAAATTAAGAAAGGAAACAAATGTATTTTAGATGTATTAGGTCCTATTGAACCTACATTTAACTCCACATTTAAGAAAACATCTCAAAACTTTATCAAATTCAATTTTAACTTCACAACCCAACTTCCTGTCAAAAGTTGTAAAATTATATCAAATTAACTCAATATCTAAATTGAATTTGAAAATATACTAAAATTACCCATGATCACCCCTCCATGTTCAATTTACATGTTGAGGAGAAAAGAAATCAAAATTGAACCAAACTTAAAAGTTAGAAAAACTGCCAGTTTTGTAAATTAAAAACCCTGCAGATCGATTTATTAAAATTGACCTTGAAAAATTTACTAAAAATTAAAGTTAATGATTCCTGTGCAAAGAGGACTTCGAGAGATTTCCA
The DNA here is from genome assembly GCA_019776745.2 of Taxus chinensis. Classification (NCBI taxonomy): domain Eukaryota; kingdom Viridiplantae; phylum Streptophyta; class Pinopsida; order Cupressales; family Taxaceae; genus Taxus; species Taxus chinensis. The sequence continues at coordinate 453,612,655 of CM034151.1, read as the reverse complement.
GAAAGTCCTTGTTTTCCTAAAATGGAGCTTTCTATCAAAAGTTATGGCCATTTGAAGTTTTACTTCAAAATGGCCATCCCAAACCAAAAATGAAATAATTCAACTTTAGAAAAATTTAAATTTTGAACTTTAGAAAAATTTCCTAAAAAGTTCCACAGGCCCCTGCCACCCTCTTATCCAATCAGATGATGCCACATGGCATCTTGGAGGGGCAGGACCCAAATTTTTCCCCGAAACTTAACACATTTTTTGAAAATTTTTTTGTCTTTGGAAAATTTTCACATTTTTCCCTACGGACCCGCACCCCCCATAACCAATAGTGTGTCTGACACGTGGCAGGGAGGGGGCGCGGGTTAAAATTGAAAAATTAACCTTTTTGGCCTTTTTGGCAAAAAATTTTCACATTTTTCCCCATCTCATCCCCCATAGTCCAATCACAGGTGTTGACACGTGGCCCCTTGGAGGCACGCGGAGGCACGGAGGAAAATTTTCCTTTTTTAACCTTTTGGTTTTGGGAAAAATTTTTCAATTTTTCCCCGCAACCTTCACCGAGCCCCGTAGCCAATCACATGGATGACACATGGCAGTTTGGGCATTGGCGGGGCACGAGCAGAGATATTTTCTCCCCATGGGATTTTAATCCCTTCGGGAAAATATCCTCTTCTAATTTTTCCCACCGACCCGCAATCCCCAGTGACGAATAAGAATTTGGACACAATGGCATGGGGAAGTGCCACATGGCACGAGTTTTCTCCTTGGTGGAGGTGCGTGAGAAATTTTCTCCATTTGGGATTTTTACCCAAACCTCCAAATCCTCCTTCGACCCCATTGGTCCGCGCCACCCCACCAATTACATGCGCCACATGTCCTACTTCATCAGCCCCAGAGGTCGTGTGGAAGTGTTTTTTGCTTTGCACCCGAAGCGGGGAAAATTCTCAATTTTCCCTCCCCGCTCCGCCAATCTCGCCCTAAGGGAAAAAATTTTTCCCTTAACCCCGCAGACCACCCAAGGGAAAATTTCCCCCTAAAACTCCTGCCTGACCATAACTGGAGTTCTAAAAGGAGTTAGGAGGAATTCTTTATATGGTTGGAAAGGTGAGATAATTTCATATCCAATGAGCATAATTTAGGAAAGTTTTGATGACTCTTAATGTGAGAAAAATCTAGTTGAAGTTTAGGGCCTGTTAAGAGAGCAGGCATGGGGTAAATTTCTCCCTGAACCTAAGTAAAATATGTAACCCTAAAATTGAAACCCTGTGAACTTGCTATAAGTTTAAAATGGGAAAAAAATGTGTATTTGGTAATTAGACCTTTATTCCAGAACCTATTAGTGCAAACTGATGTCTTGCAACTTAGTTGTGGACTCTCCTAATCAAAAAAAATTATTCCTTAATTTTTCCCAGCTAATCCTAGTTTGTTTCTTGGTCTCAAGTGGTAGTTTAAAGTGGGCATTACACTTGGTATCAAAGTAGTGGTTCAAAATCTTAGAACATTGGGCACACTAGAAAATTGAGACTTGAGACTTTAAAAACTAGCAAACCTGTTAATTAGAAAACAAAACTGTTTGAAAATTGTTTATGATAGTAAACTTAGAAAACTAAAGGAAACAAGAAGTAATGAACTAAATCTTACTTTGGTCTATGCAGGAGGCTCAGATGGAGTAGGAGAAACATGCACCAAGACCCAGAGTCACCACCACCATCACCACCACCACCGCCACCACCACCACCACCAGATCAGGGTTTAGCAGCTATCCTACCACAGATTTTGTAGACCCTCCAGGATGTTAATGCTGCCCTACGTGGAGGATCAGTAGGAGGACATTCAGATAGGCATGACAGAGCTACTTCCTTTAAGGTTCAGGCACCTCCTTCACTCGATGAGAAATATGGAGAAGATAATTTTCATGGAGAGTCAGATAGATCAGAGTCTCCATTGAGGGGACATGGTGACCATATTTTAGGACAGAGAGAGAGGTCTCAGAGCCCTAGGCTCAGGGACAGGTAGGGTAGAGAGGCCCAGAGGTTGTCAGACCAAAATTGTGGATCACATCAGGGAGATCCTGAAGCTTAGGCCATCACATTATTCAGGTGACACATGGGGATTCCAGGAAGAGGCCTGGCTGGTTAGCCTGAGTGGTTGCTTCAAGCTTTGTCCTTGTTCTAGCAACATGAAAGCTCATGTTGCGATCCATCTACTGAAGGATGGAGTTCATGTTTGGTGGAGGACAGAGGAGTAGAAGCTCCATATAGATTCAGAGATAGTCACTTGGGAGCTATTCGAGGAGAGATTCAGGAGTAGGTACTTGTCACAGAGATTCATACAGCAGAGGATTGATGAGTTCCATGATCTTCGTCAAGCATCCCTTTCAGTGGCAGAGTATGAGAGTAGATTCTTGGACCTACTTCAGTACGTTGATTACATGCAAGATGGGTAGGTGTGGATCCACAGGTTCATCTGGGTCCTTAATATAGACATTGGAGGTGCAGTTCGGATCCACTGTCCTCAGACCTTAGCAGAGGTCGTTGAGAAGGCCTACATTGTAGAGGAGACTCAGGGTAAAACCCAACAGGCTAGAGACCGAGTCAGGAGCCATATTCAGAAGTTATAGGATAGCTGATCGAGGGGGTCAGCTCCTCCTCCTCATGGTGGTCAACATTCTTCATAGTCATCTTTCAGACCACAGTAGCAGCAGCAGCAGTCCCGCCCACCTTTTAGGCCTCCTCAGAGAGCTGATGCACAAAGAGGTCACAGTATGGGGCCTCCTCCTAGGGGACCCACCAGGACACAAGGTGGAGCTAGAGCTCAGTCAGTAGGAGCTCGACCACAGAGGCCACAATAGACTATAGCTGGATCAGTAGGATCCACGGCACCTACCTCTAGGGCACCTTCTGGAGGTGCTTCTATTTGGAGAGGTTCAGGTGTGGAGCAGCGGGACACTTTTGGAGAGATTTCCCCCAGAACCCTAATAAGGGTAAGGCACCCATCTCAGAGCCTACAGTTAGAGACATGGGATGGAGTCACAGGATCTATGCAGTGGTTGAGAACCACTAGGTTGAGCATCAGAGCACGGTCATAGAGACCACAGGTAGTGCTAGATGTATTCCCACTTCTATATTGTTTGACTCCAGTTCTTCTGATTCATTTATTACACCATCCTTAGTAGAGTGATGTAGGCTGGTGGCTGTTAGACAGGGTCATAGTTGGGATGTCGAGATGGCTTCAGGAGCCAAGGTCTCTGTAGACTCCTTAGTAAAGGAGTGTGTTGTTAATTTGGGACCTTTCACCACCACTTCAGATCTCCGCATACTTCCTTTGGGCTCTTATGGAGTCATATTAGGCATGGACTGGTTAGCTACACATAGGGCCAGGATGGATTGTTATCACAAGACTATATCTTGTGCAGATGATCTCAGAGTTGAGTTGGTGATTTCAGGGGTCAGGAGACCCGTTTCTATTCACACTATCTCCACTATGCAGCTCAAGCGGTGTGTGCGACAGGGTTGTCAGATGTATGTAGTGACAGTCAGTGACAGGGTAGAGGATGGGTCTAGTGGGCCATCACTAGATGACCATCCCATTTTGAGAGAGTATGCAGATGTTTTTCTAGGGGAGCTACCAGGGATGCCACCCCCACGTGAGATTGATTTCCATATTGATCTGGTTCCAGGAGCAGAGCCTATCTCACAAGCTCCTTATCAGATGACCACCCCAGAGCTCTGTGAGCTCAAGTTGTAGCTGGAGGGCCTTCTAGAGAAAGGCCTTATCCATCCTAGTGTATCCCCTTGGGGTGCACCAGTCATTTTTGTGAAGAAGAAGGATGGATCATTGCGGTTGTGTATCAACTACCGCCAGTTGAATAAGGTAACGATCAAGAATCGTTATCCCCTACCTCGCATTGATGACTTGTTTGATCAAATGAAGGGAGCCATGATGTTCTCTAAGATTGATCTCAAGTTAGGGTACCATCAGTTGAGGATTACAGAGGTAGACATTCATAAGACTACTTTTCATATGAGGTATGGGCACTATGAGTTCACAGTGGTGCCCTTTGGTTTGACAAATGCCCCCGCAGTATTCATGAGTTTGATGAATGGGGTATTCAGGACCTTTCTAGATCACTTCGTGCTCATCTTTCTTGATGACATTTTGATTTACTCACGTATGCGTGAGGAGCACGAGGGGCACCTTCGACAGGTTCTTCAGTGTCTTCGTGAGCAGCAGCTTTACGAGAACTTGGAGAAGTGTGCTTTCTTTCAGTCAGAGATACAGTACTTGGGTCATATCATCTCTAGGGAAGGTATCGTAGTCAATCCTTCCAAGATTAGAGCCATTATGGATTGGCCAGTACCCACTACAGTGACAGAGGTGCACAGCTTCATGGGGTTAGCAGGTTACTATAGGAGATTTGTGCAGGACTTCTCTCAGATAGCACACCCCATCACTTCCCTGTAGTGGAAAGGGAAGAAGTTTTTTTGGACAGATAGTTGTGAGTAGGCCTTCAGGACACTGAAGGAATGTCTCACCACAACACCCATTCTTGCAGTACCGGATCCACATGGTGAGTTCTTTGTTTGCACAAATGCTTCGTTAGTAGGCCTTGGAGGTGTTCTTATGCAGGAGGGAAGAGTAGTTGCCTTTGAGTCTCACAAACTCAAAGATCATGAGCTTAATTATCTGACTCATGACCTTGAGCTTGTGGTAGTTTTTCATGCTTTATTTTGATGGAGACACTTTATTCTTGGTCAGAGATTCACACTCAGGACAGATCATTTGAGTCTTCAGCCACCTCTTCACACAACCCAATCTAAACGCTTATCAGAGGAATTGGATGGAGTTGCTTTGTGAGTATGACATGGAGATAGAGCATGTGAAGGGGAAGGAGAATGTGGTTGCAGATGCTCTCAGTAGATGGAGACATGTGAGTATGGCTACTTCAGTGAGCATGGATTTGTGGAGCAGGATCCTTCAACAGCTTCCTCTTGACAGCTTCTACATTACAGCTCGAGCAGAGATTGAGTCCCAGAGACCCCTTGAGGGGAAGTTTGATGGTTTCTCACTAGAGGCAGATGGTCTTCTTAGGCATAGAGGTCAGATTTATGTTCCCAGAGATGGAGGCTTGAGGCAGGACATCTTGATCAGAGGCACATCATGCACCCTATTCAGCCCATCCTGGGGTGAAGAAGATGCACGCTACCTTGAGACAGTTATATCACTGGAGAGGACTTCATAGGGACATGTAGCTCAGTTCATGTCACGCTGCTTAGAGTGCCAAAAAGTGAAGGCTGAGCATTAGCATCTAGCTGGCCTTCTCTTTCCTCATGCTATACCAGAGTGGAAATGGGACACCATTTCCATGGATTTCATTGTTGGGTTACCGATGTCAAGATATCACCATGACGCCATCATGGTCACAGTTGATAAATTGACAAAAGTAGCCCACTTTTCTCTGGTGAAGACCATATATACAGCTAGTGCAGTGGCACGTGTCTACTTAGATGAGATTTTCAGGTTGCACGGGATTCCATGGAAGATCATTTGTGATCGTAATCCTTTGTACACTTCCCATTTCTAGACTACCATGCAGTATGTTCTCAAGATGAAGATTAACTTCAGCACAACTTATCACCCTGAGACAGATGGACAGACTGAGAGGGTGAATCAGATTTTGGAGGACATGCTCAGGATGTATGTGATGGATCACCAGGCGAGATGGGAGGAGTATCTGTACCTTGTGGAGTTTGCCTACAATAATAGCTTCCAGAGTTCTATAGGCATGGCTCCTTTTTAGGCCTTGTATGGTAGGGAGTGCAAGACACCCCTTAGCTAGGACAGGTTGGAGGATAGAGTATCTCTTGGACCAGCTCTTTTGTAGGACATGGAGCAGTAGGTAGTGTTGATCAGGCAGAGATTACAGGAGGCACAGGATAGACAGAAGAAGTACGCTGATCAGCATAGAACCGAGCGTAACTTTGATGTGGGCATGAAGGTTTTCCTTCATGTTAGGCCACATAAGAGCCTGATCCATTATGGAAAAGGTTCTAAGTTAGCTCCTCGATTCGTTGGACCTTTTGAGATCTTGGAGCATATCGGCCCGTTGGCCTATCGTCTAGCATTTCCACCCAGCTTGTCTCGCATCCATGATGTGTTTCATGTTTCTATTCTTACGAGATACATCATAGATCCTTCTCATGTGCTGGATTGGACATCATTATAGGTACAGGATCAGGGGCAGGTGATGGTGGAGCCCATCCATATCATAGATCACAGGACCCTAGGCCTTCGAGGTAGAGAGATTGATCAGGTACGGGTGCAGTGGGACAAATATGATGAGACTGCAGCCACTTGGGAGGATGCTACTGTTTTACGAGTGTAGTTTCCACATTTTTTCCAGTGACTTCCAGGAGGAAGTCAAGTCTAAGGGGAGGGGGATGTAGTGCCCACCTTCCTTGGACACTATTTAGATACTGATCGTGACACTATTGATCATATTTTGGACATTATTATGTTTTGATGTAGTATGATGTGTATATGCTAGATCATGGATTTCTATGGACATTATTATGTTTTGCTTAGTATGATGGTTAGATGTTAGACTATGGATTAATATTGACCTGGATTCAGTTATTATGCTTGATGATCATTGAGACATTATTATTATTATGTGGATGATGATATACTAGTTGACATGGACAGGTTATTGATGTTGATTTTAGACATGTGACATTGATATTATGAATATCTCTAGTATAGAGATCTATTGGATGATGATATAGTTACAAATTGAATTTAAATGATAAATGTTAAATTCTTGATATTGTTGTGATTTGGATTTAATAATTATATGTTGCTTATATCATTTGGATGTTCTGATATGGCCACGAGGCCGAAGGAGGTGTTTTACATTTTGCAGGTTAAAAATCACAACAATGTTGGGGGACTGGAGACTAACCATATTGGAATTCAGTGTGAGATCAACAAGGTCACCATGGAAACTGTGTTTGTTTTGTGTGTTGTGTTATGTTAGGACACCCCATGGGGGGGGATTTCCACTATTGTGACCATGGGATATGTGTGTTTTAATTATGTATGTTCCCTTTTATTTATTGTTGTGTGTATTTTATTTGTAAGGTGTTCTTTCTTTTAATTATTCTAAATGTGATAGTATTAATGTGAGAGTCATATAGTTAAATTTTAATTAAATTAATTGGGATGTGGAATATAAGGAATTAAATGTTATTGTCTTGAGTAATAATTAAATTTGATTTATATATAGTATAACCATGTGATAAATAAATAAACCTTATGTCAAAAGATTGTAATAAATGAATGTCATAGATATTAATACATTTTGAAAGAGTGTGTAAGTTACCATGTAAGGATGTGTAAGAATTTGTAAGAGGTTGTAAGGAAGATTTTGGAAGGTCAAACACTCCATCTCTCTTGAAATTCGAATTTGATCTTGGAGGACAAATTTGGAGGCTTGTGGGACAAGTTAAACTTGTCCCACACCTCTCAAAATCTTCCACCAACCATGATTATAGTTTTGGAGTCAAAATCAATCTATTTTATTGTATTTTGACATAATTTTGTGTAAGAATTGATTGCACTTGTCTTACAAATTTTAAATGCATTCCCTTTTTGAGTATGGGTTGAGTTTGTGTATGTAAGTAACTTTTTCATTCACATTTATGGGGATTTTAATGTATTTGATGTTGATTGCATTTTGGGAGGAGGAAAAATGAGGTGGCATCCCACTTGGAATCCACATCATCCTCTTCCACCCTCTCCTTTAAAATTTGAATTCCTCCTCATTTTGAGGTTGTTGAAAGTTTGTGATTTCACTCTTGGGTCGAATTTCTCTTGCATTTTGGAGCTTGCTTGGTGGAAGAAGTGGATTTACTTGTGCATGCATTCCTCTTGTTGATTTGGGACTGGTTTTTGTACAACAAAGAATCTGTTGTTTTGGAAACAAATCTCCATAATGGAGAGGTAGGCTCTTGCCTTTTTAATTGATGTTTTTCCTCTTTCTTGCATGCAAAATATTGAATGGTTTTGTGTTTGCATTCTTAGATGGATGGGTAGAATGCTTAGGGCATGGTGTAGAGAGGAGACTATGAGGTTTAATCAGAGGAGGGATAAGGGATTTTCCATTGGCACTTGTTTCTTGTGGAGGGAAGGTTGGTTTGGGATCCACCTAGGAAAAGAATATGCTTGCATTTCTTACTTTTTTTTTTTTGGGGGGGGGGGGGGGGGTGGGTGTATAAGGGATAAATTTAGAGGAGGGATAAGGAGGGGTTGAGGAGGGATAAGGTTTATGGGATGGTTATGTTTTTTTTTGTGGTTTGTTTTAGGTGGATGCCCAAATCCAACATGGGAGGCATAAGGAGACCTCCATAGATCTTACTCTTGTTTGGCTTGCTTGGAAGAAGCCTTTGTTTTGATTGGAAATTTTTTTTGTAGTTGAGAGCTACATCTTATTTTGAATCTTTGTGTTGTCTTTGTGAAATGTGAGTGTTTCTTGTATGTGAAGAAGCCTTGTTGCCATGTGTTGTTTCATCATGCTCCATTTCAATATGGTTGGGGCTCGGGGGCCAATGGGGAAAGATGGATTCTCTCTTCCCATTGGGTATCTTGGTTGGGTGGAGAGCGTTGCCTTTCCCCCTTCCTTGTTGTGATTAAAAGATAAAAGATGAAGAAATCAACATGTTGTTGTTTGGAGCTTGGAGAAATCAGTTTTGACAGTCTTCTTTCTTGAACAAATGTCATTGTAACCTTTCCCACTTTAGTGGATGAGTGTATTGATATTGAAATGTGAAGTGTTTATATTGTAATTGGAAGTTGTATATTAATTGAGAAATGTAAATGATATCCTATATTTTGTATTTTGAAATGTGAAGAGTTACTTTCCTTCCTCTATTTTGGAAAAAGAACATCATACAGTTTGTAAGTTTCAAATTGGAATGTAAAGAAAGAGTTAAGTTGTATATTGTTATTGGAGATCAATGAAATAATTATGTTCTTTTCTCAATTGCATTGTTGTATTATAAATTTAATGATTGTTATATCTTAGGAATTTGTTTTGGAAAGAGAACCCGTTTAAAGGAAATGACAGAAATTTGATCTTTTGAAAAGAGTTGTTAAAGATTAGAAATTAACATTTCATATTGTATATATGTGTTTGTAGAATCAATGAAATGTTTGAGAAAGGAATTTGGCACTTTTTTCCATATTTGAACGTTGCACATTAATTTTGCAAACCTGTGGAAGGGAGAATTTTTTTATTTGTATAATTCTGGCATTTGAAAATAATGTAATTAATGTACAGTTCAGATTTATGAATAAAATTAATAAAGGATACAAATCATTTTAGATGTATTAGGTCCTATTGAACCTACATTGAACTCCACATTTAAGAAAACATCTCTAAAACTTTATCAAATTCAATTTTAACTTCACAACCCAACTCCCTATCAAAATTTGTAAAGTTATATCAATTTCAACTCAATCTCTAAATTGGAATTTGAAAATATACCTAAACTTATCCATGATCACCCCTCCATGTTCAGTTTGCATGTTGAGGAGAAAAGAAATCAAATTGAACCAAACTTAAAAGTTAGAAAAACTGCCAGTTTTGTAATTAAAAACCCTGCAGATCATTTATTCAAAATTGACCTTGAAAACTTTATCAAAAATCAAAATTGATGATTCTTGTGCAAAGAGGACTCCGAGAGATTTCTAGAAAGTCCTCGTTTTCCTAAAATGGAGCTTCCTATCAAAAGTTATGGCCATTTGAAGTTTTACTTCAAAATGGCCATCCCAAACCAAAAATGAAATAATTCAACCTTAGAAAAATTTAAATTTTGAACTTTAGAAAAATTTCCTTAAAAAGTTCCACGGCCCCGCCACCCTCTTATCCAATCAGAATGATGCCACGTGGCATCTTGTAGGGGTGGAATTTTTGAAACTTAGAACTTTTTTGAAAATTTGGTCTCGGGAAAATTTTCCAAATTTTTCCCCGCAACCCCACGTCCCCGAACCAAGCATGTGCTGACACATGGCAGGGAGGGGGCACAGGTTAAAATTGAAAACTTAACCATTTTTGGCCTTTGGGAAAATGTTCACATTTTCCCCGCGGACCCGCACCCCCACAGCCAATAGGGTGTTGACACGTGTCCCCTTAGAGGCACGGGCCTGCGTAATTTTTTTTTTAACCTTTTTATCCCTTTGGCGAAAAATTTTCTCTCTTGCCACGTTGCCATTTGGCGTGGAAAAGGAGAATTTTCCTTTTGAATTTTTGACTTCGGGAAAAATCACAAATTTTTCTGTGACCCGCAAACCCTGTCCAACCATGTGCTGACACATGGCACTTTGGGCATCAGCGGGGGTGCGGAGATATTTTCTCCCTTGGGATTTTAATCCCCAAAATCTCCTTGTCCATTTTTTCTCCACCATCCCGTGATCCCCGCAACGAATAAGAGTTTGACACGTGGCATGGGGAAGTGCCACGTGGTGCAAGTTTTCTCCTTGGCGGAGGCGCGCAAGAAATTTTCCCGTTTCTTTTTTTTTTGCCCAAACCTCCAAATCCTTCTTCACCCCGCCGGTCCATGCCATGCCGCGCCAATCAAGATGTGCCACGTGTCTTTCTTTGTCCGCCCCCTGGGTGCACGAAGATGTTTTGCGCTTTGTAGCCAAAGTGTTTTCCAATTTTCCTTCCCCACTCCAAATCTGAAGGGAAAATTTTCTCCCTAATCCCACGGACCTCCCTAGGGAAAATTTCCCCCTAAAACTCCACCCAGCCATAACTGGAGTTCTACAAGGAGTTAGGAGGAATTCTTTATATGGTTGGAAAGGTGAGAGAATTTCCTATCCTATGAGCATAATTTAGGAAAGTTTTGATGACTCTAAATGCAAGAAAAAAATTTAGTTGAAGTTCGGGACCTGTTAAAGAGCAGGCATGGGGTAAATTTCTCCCTGGACCTAAGTAAAATGTGTAACCCTAAAATTGAAACCCTGTGAACTTGCTATAAGCTTAAAATGGGAAAAACGTGTAATTGGTAATTAGACCTTTATCCGGAACCTGTTAAGTGCAACTGATGTCTTACAACTTAGTTGTGGACTCTCCAAATCAAAAAATATATATATTCCATAATTTTCCCAGCTAACCCTAGTTTGTTTCTTGGTCTCAAGTGGTAGTTTGAAGCAGGCATTACAATTGAAAAGAGTTTACCTTACTCGTAGATGAAAATCCCTTTGAATATTATAAGCTTCTAGAAGCAAAATACAGACATGCAAGTTATTTTATTTCTATAGACAGATCTGTTGAACCTCATTTCATACTTGTTACTGATAATTTTATTAATATCAACATGATTTTTCAATCCCAATCCTCAAAGAATCTCATGTCTACTTGCTTGGAAATATCTTATAGAAATAGTGTGCATATTTTGAGGATGAACACATTCATGGCTCTTAATTCTCTTGGTTGTATAAGGATCATATGGTTGATTGTTATGAATCTCCAAAGTACAGCAAAGCCCACAAGATGATGAGAAATATGAATTAGAAGGGCATAGGACTTGGTTGATGAGAACAAGGTCATCTCAAACCCATATTGTATGGATAAAATTTATATCATTATGGTTTAGGTTATGAAACATTTAAAAAGAGGCTCATAATATTTGACATAATGACTAGTGAAGAGGACTCTAAGTCCAAAGTTGAGACAAGTTCCACACATAGACTTTTCGAACACCTTGATAAAAATAACCTATTCCTTGAACACCTATCCATTCATACCATCGATTTTGACATCATTTATCCATACCTTATCCATCGGGACCAAAAAATCATATCTCCATGGACCTCTTTCATAACAATGAGGCCATCGAGGAGTTCCTTGGGACTTGAGACCTTATTCCCTTATCAGATAACAAGAAGGGTTTACATATAGACCTTGATGCTTTAGCCTATGTGGTAAGGAATTTACGTGCTCCAGTCCATCAAAAATCAAGAAAAATAAAAATAATAAAAATAAAAACACAATATTTTATAGTGAAAACCTCACTGAGGAACTATTCGAGAAACAAAAAATAAGAAAGAGAATAACAAGTAAAAATAAATGGATGCATATTTTATTGAAAACCTTTCTAAGGAAACAAAAATAGGAGACTCAATTCTAGATCAAAACAATGGCCTGCACAAACCTACAACATCATTTGAAGATAATAACACATCAAAAATGTTTGGTAGAAGATACCATCATAATCACTATCAGAACAAATGATAGTCTTAAACTGTTACAGCTTGGTGCGAGCTTATTAGAATCATAGATCATACATTCACAACACACAAAATTTCAGGATTTCTTCACATGTTCTTATAAGGATATGTCATGCATATATCCTTCTCTATTCATGGACAACCTTGTGGTGTGCCTCAAAGCAAAACTCGTAAAATAGAAATTGAGAAAAACACATCCTAAGGTTGCATTGCTAGTTAAGGTGGAACTTGAGAAACTGCTTGAAGTTAGCTTTATCCAATCTATATATTACTTTGAGTGGATATCTAAATTTATTCATATTGCAAATAATATTACTGGAATATGGATTTTCACTAAATTCTATTATATCAACAAGGCTTATCTGAAGAATGACTTTCCTCTGCCAAACATAGACATGATCATTGATTCTACAACAGGGAATAAAAATGTTATACTTAATGGATGGCTTTTCAATATATAGCCAAATATATATTTTTGAGGAGAACCAACACAATATATTCTTTACAACACCTTGGGGTACAATCTGTTACAATTTCATGCCTTTTGGCCTTAAGAATGTAGAGGCAACATATCAACATTTAATAATAGTTATTTTCCATGATCTACTTAATGATATTATGGAGGATTATGTTGATGATATCCATACTAAGTCCAAGACCAGGGTAGATCATCCAGCCATTTTGCAGTGTATATTTGAATGAATAAGATAATATAAGGTTCATATTGATCCAAAAAGGTATGTCTTTGGTGTTACTTCAGGGAAGTTCCTAGGGTTCATAGTCTCACGAAGGGGAATTAAAGTTGATCCTACTAAGGTAAAAGCAATTATGGATATGCCTCCTCCATAGAACCTATGTCAAATACAAGGTATTCAAGAAAAAATTCATTCTATCTGACACTTTATATCTCAACTTACAGATAAGTGCCATCATTTTAATCAAATTCTCATAAAGGATGTCCAATTAAAATGGACATATGAATGTTAATATTATTTCACTAAGTTGAAAGAATACATATAAAATTTGTCATTACTAATGCCACTTATTCAAAACAAGCCCATGTTGTTGTATACATCAACTACAGAACATTTTATAGGGGCATTTCTTGCTCAACACAATGATAAAGGAAAAGAGAAAGTTATGTATTGTTTTTTTCACTTTGAAATGCACCCTTTGGAGAATGGTGAGATAACTCTCCTTTCAATAGAAAAAATGGAAACACTCCTAGGTTGTGGGTGACATGTATGTTAGAGTGAGTCTCTAGAGAGGGTTGGTTCCCCTAGTGAAATCACGTAAACTATTTCTATCTCCTAAAGCTAAGTCTACTCTATAAAAATTGACAAATAAAATGGAGGACAGAAAGGAAAAAACTAAAAATATTGTAATACACCAAAGTTTTTAGGATTTAAGACTTATTTGGATCATGCAAATAAAGTATGGAAGCCATACACACCATAAACTAACCAAAATTGATTGTATCAAAGAAAAATTGATTCACATAATTTTTTGGAATGAATTTTCATAAGACTAGAAGGGACCATAGATAAATTCAGAACAAGATCCTACAAAAAACTTGTAAAACACAATCTAAGACCCAAAAATTGAAAAAAAACTACATGAAGGCGTTAAATATTAAACTGATAAAACAAGGATAAACATGTATCTTAATAAAAAAATCATTCTAAAATAGAGTATGCACTATAAAATAGATCGTGTAAAGGTAAAAATGGTTCCTTTATTGCTTGAAGATGTGGAATAAGCACTTAAGATCACTCTGATCCTTTATTTCTCACCCAAAATTGTTGAATTACTCTAGAGACATGAATAAAGAGGAAAATATGTTTTATTAGAATACGTTATGGAGTTTTTTATAGAAAATATGAGAGAGAGAGAGAGAGAGAAATACGGAAAATCTTACACATGCAAATATAGCTTTTAAAAATGGGAAAAAGGAATGTGCACCATGTTTTTCGCTTTAAAAATAGATTTCAAGCCTGAAAGGCACACCTCCTTATCTGCATTCTTCTGTTATAAAAAATATCCTTCCAATGTTCTTTTATTTGCTTCAGTGTTAAAAATAGGTTTTGCATTTATAAAAATAGGAAAATAGCTTGTCTTCTACTTTTTTCCCCTCTTTTTTCTATTTTTAACTTACCATGCATCATCCTGAGTAAACTGTGCTAAAAAAAGCTTCTTACATTTTTGGAAAATTTAGACAAGTAATAAGTAATGTATCCTTGGAGTGCACAAAAAAGTGTTTTTATTTTCCTTTGTCACGTGGCTTTCACTCGAGTATGCTTTTGTATTATGAAGAGCATGGATCTATGCACGTCTTCCACATTTCTTTCTTTCTTATTCCTTTTACGCACCTTTCACACCTTTATTGCATGGATTTCATGATATGGGGATCCTTTTAGGAAAATTACCTACATCCCACGAACTTATGTGAGGTGTTCCATGGTTTCCCACAAAATTTTTATTCCTTTGGGGCATGGGTCATTTCCATGTGTCACGTGGCATAACTCATAGTTATTTTCCCTTACTTATGACTTTCATATCCCCATGCATATTTTTTTCTTTATTCGATAGTCTCTCCATCCTTTGTTCCGCATATTTTTCTCTTTTGTGGATCTTTTATCTTTGTCTTACATGGCTTATTTCATGGAATTTTTATAGATTTATTTTCACACATTTTTTCAGCTATCATCCTTTATCACACAAATCATTTCTTATGTCATGTGGCATGCTCTATTACCAAATATTTATGTGGATTATACCTTTAGTGTGTGGATCTTTGCGTGGACTTCCTTGATGTGCCAAACACTGATAATTCTGAAATGTCTATCTTGTTGTCTTCAATAAAAATCTTCAAGTGTGCATTTTGAACAAGTGATCTCAATAAATGTGGAAGATTAGTTCGATAACAATTTGGTGACTTTTAGGGACATCTTCCTACTATATGTAAAATCTAATAGCCTTGAGGCATCCATTGAGTACAAAGTCACAAAGAAATTATTATAATTTCTTGGAGGTGTAAGAATTTTGAGAATACCTTCCATAAATGATAAAACTATGTTGGAAAAACTTAATAGACAACACAAACACACTAGAAAATCACAAAACAGGAAACTACAAACAACAATTTGCATGAAGTACTTGGAGGAAAGTAAACACAACCACCTACAAAAAATAAGGTTGATACATGTCCTCAATAGAAATTTTTGAGGTATATCCCATTAACTGGGATAGGGAATTTATCACCATTCAGTTTGAAGAGCTGAAAGGCATTATTTTACTTACAACCTGTGACTAAATACGACCCATTCTAGAAAAAATCAAATTTGGTGTCTTATGGTCTTAGTTTGGTCTTAATCCCACATAAGTGTAATGTCTCCTTATCTTCATATTCTCGGATTCAATTTATTATCAAGATACCTTTTGACATGTGCTTGATGAAGTTTCGTTGTTACCATTACTTTGTTTCTGATTTCTTACAACTCCATAAACTCTACAAATCTGATCTCCATCAAATATTCTTCCATCATCTCCATTTTTTTAATGAGGTCTAGATTTGGTAACTCATTGGAAATAGGAAACCTAGCTTCTCTTTCATAGACAAGAATGAAGGGAGAATTTTCAATTGAATTTTTAGGCGTGATCTTGTCATCCCACAAATCTGATTACAAATTTGTATGCAATCATCTATGATTTTATACCAAATTTATTTAAATGATTCTAATAATATTCTTATTTGTTGGCTCAATTAAGCCATTTCCTTGAAGATATTAATTGGATGAAGTTGAAATATGAATTCCACGTTTGAATTCCCATGCACAAATTTTTGTGCTAAGGAAATCTTAAGTATTATCTAAGATGATTTTTAAAGGAAAACGAAATCCTATGACTAGACTTTCATAAAAGTCCAAAACTGATATCTCATTTGCTTCCTTTAAAGCCACTTCTTATTTCCATCTTGTGAATTAATATGTAGATGTGAGAATCCATGTATAACCTACACTAGAAGGTGGAATAATCATGATAATAAAATATAATCCCCATTGCATGAAAGGGTGATTAATTTTTGAGAATACCTTCGATAAATGATAAAACTATGTTGGAAAAACTAATAGACAACACAAACCACTAGAACATCACAAAACAGAAACTACAACAACCATTGCATGAAGTGCCTTGAGGAAGTAAACCAACCCTCTCAAAAAATAAGGTTTTTAATACATTCCTCAAATAGAATTTTGGGAGTATATCCCCCCCATTTTTTTTTTTGTTTTGAAGACCTGGGGGAAATAAGGGAATTTATCACATTCGTTTGAAGATCTGAAAGGCATTATTTTAATTACAACCTGTGACTAAATACTACCATTCTAGAAAAAATCAAATTTGGTTTCTTAATTTTCTTGTTGGGGCTGACCCACATACGTGGGGATGTTCCTTATCTTCCATATTCTCGTATTCATTTATTATCAAGATACTTTTGACATGTGCTTGATGAAGTTTCCGTTGTTACCATTCTTTGTTCTGATTTCTTACAATCCATAAACTCTACAAATCTGATCTCATCAAATATTCTCCATCAATCTCCATTTTTGTAATGAGGTCCGGGATTTGGTAACTCCTTGGAAATAGGAAACCTAGCTTCTCTTTCATAGAAACCAAGAAAAAAAAAAAAAATAAAAGGGAGAATTTTCAATTGAATTTTAGCGTGATCTTGTCACGCCACAATCGATTACAATTTGTCTGCATCATCTATGAAATTTTATACAATTTATTAAATGATTCGAATATATTCCTTAATTTGTTGGCTCAACTTAACCTTTCTTGAAGAGTATTATTGGGATTAAGTTGAATTGACAATTCCCTTTTGAAGTCCCATGCACAATTTTTTGTGCTAAGAAATCTAGTATTATCTAAGATGATTTTTAAGAAACGAAATCGATGACTAGACTTTCATAAAAGTCCAAACTGATTCCATTTGCTTCTTACAGCCACTTCTAGTCCATCTTGTGAATTAATATGTACTGTGAGAAGCCATGTATAACCTACACTAAAGGTGGATCGCATTATAATAATATAATCCCGTTGCAGGAGAGTGTGTTTATTTGAATAGGGTTGAAGAGGAGGGAAAATACTTTTGTTTTTCTCACAAATAGCCCACTTTTACCCTTCCTCACCGGGCAGAGGCATATTTAAACAAGTTTGGCCAATAATAACCATCTCTCATAATTTCAATGTTATAGCTCTAGGTGTAAAATTTCCACCAAATGAACCATCATGGAATTCTTCCAAAACATGCTCAATCTGATTTGGATCTATGCATATTAAATGAACTCCATTTACATATTGTTTGAACAATATACCATTAACAAGAACATAAGGAATGGATTGTAACCTGAAATACCTTATTTTTTAATTGTCCAAACCTTATTGGTATTGTCCAGTCTAAAGAAAATGGATCATATATTAAGTCTAACTTTGAGGAAATAGAGGAGTAGTTGTGTTTGGGTCATCTTAAATTACTAAAATATGATTTTTATCACCATGAAAATATCAAGCTAACTATTCACGCAATCCTCTTTCTCTAACAAACTTAGTGATATTAATATCAACATCATATTCCATCACTTTTTTGATCCACCTACTATCTTCTCTTCAAATTTGACTTATAGAAACTCTTTGAAATTCGAATGTGAAATCTATTATTTATCTTTTGTTAGATATTTATGTTTGAACTTCGTAAGGCTTCTTATAACTGAAAAACTTGTTTCTTAACAAAAGACTACTTCACCTCATAATCGTGCAATCCTTGACTAAAGAAATAAATTTGATGCTCTAATTAATAAGACCTAATCATGCATTATACCTTCTAGGTCCTACAAACATATATCCTCATTGATGCATAAGTAAGAAAACTTTAATTGAGCAACTATCTTTGGATTTTTCCATTCTTATTGTTATCTTTTGGTACTTTACATACCCCACAAACCCAATCAGTATTTTACTTCTTTTATGTTTTTTATGGCTCCATACACTAGTTCCCAGCTACGACGGAGTACCAGGCACGCCCTTCCCTTTGGGTGTCCCTGACCCTTTTCCACCTTACTCACTTCCTTTGTGCCTCTTTTATCTTTGGTCATATTTTCCTTATGGGTCGGCCTTCTAGTTCCCAATTTGAAATTCAAACAGAAAATCATATAATACCTGGTATTTGCAAATAAAGGCCCACACACTAAACATAGACCTATATCACCTCAGCTTGCTCCAGAGCACCCATCTACTCCATTCAGGGACAGGGATATTTTCTACGTACATAGCATAAGGCAGGGGAGTTCATTTTTCCACATACCACTCTTCTATCTTACATTTTTTACATCTGAGTTAGAGTTTTTTATCATGTGCACTTACAACAGGAATCCTAGGGCACAATTTATACACCACACTAGAACTACATATTTTAAATATGTAGTGAACTCTCATTCATAATTTCACTCAAGGTGATATTTGGGGTCCTTTTGATCCCCATATTACATCTTTTATTTTTGGATTTGATGTGGTACTGTGGGTTTGGTAGGTGATATCTATTTTATTTACAGGTATAATTACCCTTGATGATCAATAGGTGACACATAGGTGATCACTATTATATTTATGACACTTATGTGACAGAGTAAAAATCAGATTCGAACCTTTTCAAGTCCTGGCACCTAGTACATTCTTTAGTGCCTATGTACCCTTATCGAGCTGTGGGTGCCCGTTTCTCGCCTTGTTCCTACTTTTAGAATTTCTCTGATAATTGATGACACTATTTAACTCGTTTCACATGTGCCCATTTTCACAGTTAAAGATCAAATCAAATCGTGCAATCCTTGACTAAAGAAATAAATTTGATGCTCTAATTATAGACACTAAATCATGCAATTTTATACATTTCTAGGTCCTAAAAACATATTATCATTCATATGATTCATAAGTAAGAAAACTATTAATTGACAACTATCTTTGGAATTTTTTCCTTACTTATTGTTATCTATTTGGTATTACATACCCCACAACCCAATCAGTATTTTACTTCTTTATTTTTTATGGCTCCATACACTAGTTCCCAGCTAAGACAGGAGTACCCAGGCACCCCTATCCCCTTTGGGTGTCCCTGAACCTTTTCCACCTTACTCACTTCATTTGTTCCTCTTTTATCTTTTGGTCATATTTTTCACTTATGGGTCGGCCTTCTAGTTGTCAATTATGAAATTCAAACAAGAAAATCATATAAATACATAGTTATGTTTTCAAAATAAAGGACCACACACTAAACATATACTATAATCACCTAAGCTTGCTTCCAGAGGCACCCATCTAACATCCATTCAAGGGACAAGGGAATATATTTTCTACATACATAGCATAGGAAGGGGAAGTTCATTTTTCCATCAACACATTCTATTTACATTTTTACATCTAGTTAGAGTTTTTTATCATGTGCACTTACACAAGGGAATCCTAGGGCACAATTTATACACACACACTAGAACTACATGAATTTTAATATGTAGTGAAACTCTCAGTCATAATTTCACTCTCAAGGTGATTATTTGGGTCATTTTGAATCCCCATATTACATCTTTATTTTTTGGATTTGATGTGGTACTGTGGGTTTTGTAGGTGATATCTATTTTACAGGTTATAATTACCCTTGATGATCAATAGTGACACATAGGTGATCAATAAGGAATATTTATGACACTTATGTGACAGAGTAAAAATCATATTCCAACCATTTTCATAGTCATGGGCACCTAGTAGCATTCTTTAGTGCCTATGTACCCTTATCGAGCTGTGGGTGCCCGTGTCTAGCCTTGTTCCTACATTTTAGAATTTATCTTGAGAATTGATGACACTATTTAACTCTTGTTCAACAGTTTTCCCATTTTAAAACAATTTAAGATCAAATGCAAATCAGCTAATTCATATTTCTCATATCTCTTACTTAGGTTTTGTTACTTTTTTTTCTTATTTCTTGTGTCATATTGTACATTTATTTACTCTGTAATTTGGGTTTAATAAATGTATTTTTTGTAAATCACTAATTTGTCATGATTTTTTTGTACCAACATAGCTAAGATTGTGTCAATTTATCCAAAATCATATAAGATGAAATCTCTGCTAAAATATAGGTTTGTAGGTGTTGGCGATTGTGAGATAACGTGTTTGATTGCTTAAAATGCATTCTTCAACTCTATTTTTCCAACTAAAAACCATATTTATTCTAAGCATCAAGGTTATAAGCTTTACAAGATTTGTTAAATTTGGAATAAATATTCTGATAAAATTAATTCTTCCCAAGAAACTTTGCAACCTATTTTTATGATTAGGTAAGGACAAGGATAAGATTTCACTTACTCATTTTGGATCAATTATGAGACACCTTTTGGATACAACATGACAAAGAAACTTGCCCTCATAAACTAAAAAAATACACTCTTATTTGGATTTAGTAAAATACCAAATTATCTACACCTCTCAAAAACGTGCCTGAGATGAATTATGTGATGTATAGCCTTCTTTGAAAACATGGTTATGTCATCTAAATAACAAGAATAGAATTATTTATTAATCCTTGGAACACCATGTCCATTGTGCATTAAAATGTGGCTCCTATGTTTGATAGTCCCACTGGCATGTTTTTGTATGTGTATATGTCCCCCATTTTGTAGTGAATGTTGTTTTAAATTGATTTGATTCTTGTACCAAACTTTGATTGTAACCAAAATAACCATCAAGAAATGAGAAGCACTCTGAACCACTTACCCTTTGCAAAATTTTCTCCATTGACGGTAGTGGGAAAATATCTTTTAAAGAATATTTGTTTAAATATTTTAAATCTACACACAATTTTATTTCTCCATTCTTCTTTCTTATGGGAACCAAATTGGACACCCGTGTTGAATATTTGATAGAAAAAATAATATATCTTTTATCAATTTGTCCAAATTGTGTTTCATCAATGGTTCAATATTAGGGTTGATAGGCCTTTGTTTTTAGTATAATGGTTTTTTAATCCAATTCTATATGGTATTTTGAACTAAATTTGGGTTAAAAACCTTTAAATCACCATAACTCCATGCAAAAACATCATCTAATTCTTGATCAAGTTGAACAAAAACAAGTTTTCATTGTTATTACATACCTTTCCCAATTTGAGTGCTTTGTCATTTCTAATGTTGATTGCTTCATTATCCTCCTATTTGATCATCATATTACACTTCTCACTTCTAGCCTAGTCATATACATTAAAAATATATTCAAGAGTAACCAATCCTTGAGGAATCTTGTTAGACTTAAGTTGAATAATCTACTCATCATATTATTATTGTAATATTTCCTTATTTCTGATTGAAAAATTGGCCTCTTCTTGTAAGAAATTGATAAAAAAATTCTCTGATTCAAACACTTTCCAATTAATGTTGTTATATGAGATAGAAGGCCTTACCACTATCTTGATATTATTTTGATCATTTTATTTCTTGACCTGATCTGGAATGTCAATCTGAGCACCAATAGCAGTTAGTCTATCTACATGTTTTTTATTATCTATAGGAATTGATTGAATATTGAAAGAATCAAAATCCTCAATTAAATCTCATGCCCTGTACTTATAGGATCTTAAAAAGTTGTTTTTAGGTACATCATGTCTTCTGATTTGGCTAAGTACCAAATCACTATCATCAAAAACTTGTAATTTCTTTAATCCTTTCTTTCTTACCCACTAAAGACCATTGACAAGAGCTTCATACTCTGATGTATTTTTAGTGTAAGAAAAATAAAATATCAGAGCTAATAAATACTTTTCATTTGTTGGGGAAATCAACATGATTCCTCTAGGTACTCCATTTTTTCTTTTTGATCCATGAAAATATAATTTCCATAAACCTTCATCTTACTAATCTATTTTGACAAGGTTAGGGAATTTTCCTCATGCAAACTATATGTTCTAAGATTATATTCTTCAACATAACCATGTGGATTAGTAACATGATTTTGATTAGTCCATTCATCAAGTAATAAATTAGAGATTCCCTCAAGAAGTCTAGTTTTCTCTTGGTCAACTAGTTGGTCTTCTTCATCAATGATTATGTAATTTGAGTTAATGACACTAGGAACATAAGGCTCTATGTGATTTTTTGAGATTGGTTTAGACCTTATTGTTACCTTGGTGTCATACCTTGTTCTAAATAACATATGAGACCAGTCTGATAACAAGTAAGCTCCAATTTTGGATGTGAAATATCTAGAAAGGCATAAGGAAAAAAAAGGAGGAAAATCAATGATAAAAACATCTTGAGGACTAGAGAAGTTGGGACACGCATGCAAGGTTAAGTTCAGTCCTCTAATGACTCCAAAATTGGTTATTGGTGTCCCATAAAATTGAACTAATCCCTTAGAGAGAGTCTCATATTCTAGAATAATTTTTTCAACAACTTATTTTGGTATAATTGATCTAGAGGCTCCAGAATTAATCATACATTTTTGAACTAGATTATGACCTATGTTCAATGAAACATAGAAGGGAGGTGGTTTGAAAATATTGTTTTCTTAAGATTATTTTGAATTAAGTATATTGGTGATCACAACCTTAGATGGTTCTTTGGATGATTGGCTTAAAAGGTTGAGGTTAGAAACAGATTCTTGCAAAAAAATATTTTTTTGGGGAAGAGACAAAGTATACCATATTGACATACTAACTTTGGTTTTCTTCATATGCTCAAGGATATTAAATGATGGAGTATCAAGCTTCTCCTATAATTTTATAACAACATCACCTTCTTGCATTTGAGGCATGGGAAGTAGATTATCTTGTTAATTTTGGACTTTTGTAGGCTGACTTATTTGATTGCTTTACTGATTTAAAACGGGAACATAAGATTGTAATGTTGGGGAAGGTTGATAATTTATCTTATTAGTATATTGATCCAATTCTAATGTTATTTTCTTGGACCTTGTGTTCACTTTCACAAAAGTATAATTCTAATTTTTTTATTAACAAGTTGATTTATTCCACAAAAATCATCTTCCTGTCAATTCAGAAATGTAGCATCTCCTTGTAGTGACTCTATTGGAACATATTATTGTGGTGGAGCCTCAAGTGATGAACTAGAAATTGTTTTCACTAAGAGTACTTGATTCTAGATACCATTGAAACATGGATTTTGATTGTGGGTCTGATTACATGGATAATAATACTCATAATCTTGGATCAGATTATTTTAAATTAGTACTAGTTATTTAGGTGTGCTAGCAGCATTAGGATTCAGTGTTTTCATGGGTTTAGCATTAGAAAAATGATTTTAGTTCTATAAATTTGGTTGAAAAATAACTCTATTCTATTGATTGGGAGGATAATAAGGCCTGAAACTCTGGTTTTACTACCTTTTGATGGAAACTATATCATTCCCAAATTCTTTTAATATACCTTTTATCTCTTATAAATCATTTAATTAGCTTGAGGCTACACTGGTTTGGTTCAAAGGATGAGAATCAAGCATTAGAATTAGATCTATTACAAATACTTGGTAAGAAGTGGGAGGAGTAATCTCTAGAAATATGGGCATAGGAAGCCTTAGATATATTTTCCCTACTTGTATAAGATTGTTTTTGGCTCTAATTTTTATATCATAAGCATCACAAAGTGTCCTTACACCCATTAATTATATCATTACTGAAATATCAGAATTCAAATCCCTTAGATAATACAAAAAATAATATTAAGGAGTTAGCCTTAACAATTGTGGAATTTTGTCCTAATTCCTTTGAAATCTGCAAGTTAAATCAGTCAAAATCTTTTGGTTCTCTCTTAATGGTGGTAAATTATTCAACTAACAAAGTATGATCTGATTTGTCCTCAAAATTCCTGTAAAATACTTCTCCTAGCTGATCCCATGTGGTGATAGAATTTCATGGAATTCCTTTATACCATTGCAATTATTTTCCCTTGAAGGAAGCTATTAATAATTTAGCTACAACATCATCTTGAGTAACATTATAAATAGAGCATATATTGGTAACATATTTTACATGTTCTATGGGTGTAACCTGATTTTTTCTAGTAAAGAATGAAATTCTCTTAAGGGAAAAAGTTGGGATATCATTATGTTGAACTAGAAACAATGGTCTACCAGCATTGAAAGGAACAAAAAATCAATTCCTTAAGACAGCCATATTCAGATTGAACTTGGATATGGGAAATTTGGGAGATGAAATTGGATTTTGTGGAGTGGAAAAAGATTTAGGATATGGTTTGGAACTTGAAAATATTCTCTTCTTAGCTAAATTTAAAGGCAGCTCAATGAAATCAAATAAAATACCTTTTATAAATGATCTTGTTGAAACCTTTGGCATGAAATATGCACTGATTTAATCCCATGATGTGCTTTGAACTTATGGAGTTTCCAGATGTTGGATAAAATGTCTACAAAATTGATATTTTCCAATAATAGTGTTAACTTATTTAGCAAACTTTATATTTGTCAAAACTATTGCAATAAAACTTTCAATACTTTGTCCCACCAAGCGCGCCAGAAATTTTTGTCACATTAAAATGCACCCTTTAGAGAATGGTGTGATAACTCTCTTTTCAATTGAAAAAATGGAAACACTCTTATGTTTTGGGTGACTTCTATGTTGGAGTGAGTCTCAAAAGAGGGTTGGTTCCCCTAGTTCAATCACCTTAACTATTTATATTTCCTAATTCTAACTCTACTCTACAAAAAATGACAAAGAAAAGGGAGGAGGGAAAGGAAAAAACTGAAAATATGGTGATACACTCAATTTTTTTGAGGATCTCATATTTATTTGGATCACACATATAAATTATTAGAGCCCTAAACACCATAAACTAACCACAATTAATTATATCAAAGAAAAAGTGATTCACATAAGGTTTTGGAATGAGTTAACACAAGAAAAGAAGGGATAGCAAATGACTCCACAACAAGATGATGTAAACAACTTGTAAAACACAATCTATGACCTGTTGATATAAAAATGCATGAATTCATGAAAGATTAAACTGATAAAACAAGGATAAACATGTATCACAATATAAAATCTTTCTAAAATAGAGTATGCACTAGAAAATAGATCATTGAAAGGTAACAAATAGTTCCTTTATTTCTCCAAGAGGTGGAATAAGCATGGAATATCACTCTGACTCTTACTTTCTCACCCAGAATGATTGAATTTATCTATAAATTTAAATGAATAGGAAAAGATACTTTATTACAATACATTATGGAGATTTTATAGAAAATTTAATAGAGAGAGAAAGAAGGAAAAGATGAGACATGCAATTCTAGCTTTTCAAAATGGGAAAAAACAAGGCACGCCCTGTTATTTGCTTTAAAAATAGATTTCACACATGAAAGACACACCACACCTCCTTCTTATCTGTGTTCTTTTTTTATAAAAAATAGCCTTCTAGTTTACTTTTATTTACTTAATTGTTAAAAACAAGATATGTATTTCTAAAAATAGTAAAATAGCTTATCTTCTGCTTTTCTACCCATTTTGTTCTAATTTTGACTTGTCATGCATCATCCTGAGTTGAATATGCTAAAAATAACTTCTAATGGTTATGAGAAAGCAAGATAAGTAATCTATGATTTATCACGGGAGTACGCAAAAAGTTTTTTTATTTTCTTTTGTCACATGGCTTCCACGTAGGTCTGCTTTTGCTTGATGAAGAGCATGGATATACACACAGATTCTATTTTTCTCCCTTTTTATGCCTTTTGCACGGATTTCACACCTTTAATACTCAAATTTCATGATATGCGGATCTTTTTGTGTAAAATAGCTACATCGCGTAGACTTACGCATAGTTTTCCACGGTTTCTGCGGACTTTGTTTTCTTTCGGTGCGATGGTCATTTCCATATGTCACGCAATGTCAAGTATGGATATTTTCCCTCACTTTTGACTTTCATATCCCTACACATACATTTATTCTTCATTCCACAAACTCTTTATTCTTTTTTCTGCGTCTTTTGCTCTTGCATGGATCTGTTATATTTTTCGTGTGTGGCTTAGTGCGAGGAATTTTTTCACATTTCTTTTCATGTATTTACGTGAATATCATGCTATGTCACATGGATCATTTACTATATTACATAGCATGCTCTATTATCACAAATTTCTATAGATCTTCCCTTTAGTGTGTGGATCTTTGTGTGGAATTCATTGATGTTCCAAACACTAATCATTCTTAAATGTCTATATTTTTCTTCAATCAAAATATTCAAGCATGTGGTTTGAACAAGTGATTTGAATAAGCATGGAATATTATTTTGCTAGCAATTATCTCATGTAAAAACACTGATTTATCATGAACTCAAATATTCTTAGGTCAATAAATCATGCTTGGAAGTCATGTTCACTTTTGTGACATTACTTGCTCAACCATACAATAAAGCTTATTACCAAAGTAGATCCTTTAAAGTATCTAATATGAATACTTTTCCTAATAGGATGGATGTATATATGGGTTATGATTCTAAGTGAGTTTGAAATATAATTTTTCAATCAAAAATTTATAAAAGGCAAATCTTTGGCAGGTTAGCTAGCCGCAATGCCACTATCGTGATCTTAACCACTTCATTTTGAGTTCTCTGAACAAAGACTCATTATATTTTGATGCAGTTCCCTCATGGACTTTTTTTTCAATGCATCTTGCAACATGCATGGATTTTGGGATATCATTGTGCTACACACCAGAATGTGATGCTATACCTAAGTCATATTGCATTGGTTTCCCAGACACTAACAACATAACGGAGTATGAAGCTCTAGTAGTAGGTTTAGGATTTTTAATATCATAGAGACTTAAAGAGCTGATATTTTTAGAAATTCTCTCTTGATAATCAAATAATTAAATGGAGAATATCAATTAAATGATGATAATAGTATTCCTTATAAATGAATTTTCAACGGTCTCAAATGTTACTTTAGGCTGATTACATTTAATCAAGTTCCTTGTGCACATAATAAAACAATGGATGGCATGGAAAATATCGTGTCCATTCTTGAATTTTATATAAATAAAACACACAAGTTTCTCATCAAACATATTTTTTTGCCTAGATTCCACCATGGTGTGTAAAAAGTTTTGTCCTGAAAGCCCCTAGGATCAAGACATTTACACCTTCATCTAAAACAAAACCTATCCCCCAAACATAAAAAATTTTAATATACAAGCCTTATCATAATGTACTTCATGTTATACCATCCTCACTGACACCCTATATAGAAGATAATATGATGGGACTATTTTAATATGGCTTAATCAAGATAAATATAATCAGACACTAGTCAAATTTCATATAAGAATTTGTGTCGCACACGCTAGTGGCATGATCTTATATAAAAATATATTATGTGTGTCTTACTATTGGCCCACTATGGAGTCAGATGCATGTACCTTCATTAAAGAGTATTGGGCATGTCAATGGAATGACAATCTAATTCACTTACCCTTGTAATTCTTCTAACCTATCACTTCACACTGGCCTTTTTCCAGATGGGGGCTTGACTTAGTCGATAAAATAAAGCCTAAATATTCTAATGTTCACACCTTTATAATCACCACCACTAAAATTTTCACCAAGTTGATAGAGGTCATGCCTCTTACCTATGTCACTGGGTCGAATATTTCCAAGTTCAACCTTAACCACATCATTTCTATTTTTGGGATCCTGACATCTCTTATCATAGACAAAGGTATATCCTTGAAAAAAAATAATGTCAAGGAGCTAGCTAAAAAATTTCATATCCATATCAAATGGGAAACTCCTTATTACCCATAGTGTAATTTTCAATTAGAATCTTCCACTAAAACAATAAAATCAATATTGGAAAAGACCATTGACAAGCATAATTGTAATTGGCACATGTAATTGTATCACACCATATGGTATTATAGAACCTCAATTTGCACTCTAACCAGAGCCACTACCTTCTCCTTCGTATATAGTTCTAAATTTGTATTACCCCTAGAATTTGAGATCCATTCCCTTCTTGTGTCACTCCAGCATCTGGTGCATGAAGAAGATTTATGCCAAACACATCTTACAAATCTAGAACTCCTAGATGAGAGGCATGTCCATGTCTTGGATCACTTTCAAGTATATCAAAACCAACTTTGATGGAGCTAAAACAAGAGAATTAAACCACATGAGTTCAAGATTTAATACCTTGTTCTTAAAGAGAACCATCATGACACTACCAAAGAATGTGAAAAATAAGGAAATTTTAAACCTAATTAGTTAGGACCCTATGTTATTACTACCAAGTTTGGATTCGGAGCATATAAATTATCCAATAAATATGGAAAAGAGATTAAAGAGCCCATGAATGTGGTTCATCTAAAGAATTTATATTCCTGATCCTCTAAGAGTATCCCTAGTGTTGGGGGCATATCATCATAGCCACTTATTTCATTCCTTCACTCTATTTTTCTTGTTGCTTCATCCCAACTCTCTTTGTGTTGTGTCATCCTAGTTAGGATGTGAGTCTCTTGTTATGTCGGTGATGTTCTCCCATGTCCATTATATTCCATCCTTTTGGTATTCAGTGGGCTTGTCCATTTGTGTCATGCTTAAAATGGTTTAGGGAACCTTTTCCTTTTTCGTTGGTGCACAAAAATTCAAAAAAATCATATAAACTCAAAAACAAAAAAAATCAAAACATTTCAAAATACAAAAACATTCGTAAAATATTTCACAAAATATCATAACTACTTTCAACACAGTTAAACAAAATCATCATTTGGCTATAATCCTAATGATTGTTCCAAATTGTCATATGATTATTATTTTTCTTACCCTTCAGAAATAATTTGTTCTCATGGGAAAGGCCATCAATTAACCCCTCATGTATATCCTCGCTTAGGGAAAAATTCATTTTTGATATTTTCCTCACATACATCCTTGCTTGGAAAACTAATACATTTTTCAAACCAAATCTTAATGGGATCCAATAAGAGTGTCATAAGGAGTATTTAATCTACTCTTTGGTCTGATCTAATCCCCTTGCATACATCATTTCTTGGGGGCATTTTCAACTGCTCATTCTTCATTATGTAACACATTAGGTCAATAGTGATATATCATTGTTAATGGTTGTGTTACATTCTTTACAGTGTGTGTGTAGCTTGTTTTCCATTCTCGTGATTTTCTTTGACCAATTACAAAAAGCAAGATAAATAGGCTCATTGTTAGCTTTTTTTTATTCTTTTTTATTTTTTCCCATGTTTGTTTTAGACTAGTTTCAGGTGTTGTTAACTAAGCTCATTGTTAGCTTTGTTGCATTCATTTTTCTTTATATTTTGGGTTTGTGTTTCATTCTTTGTATTTATGTTAATCAATAGTTTGTATTTATTTTATCAATTGTTTATATTTAATTGTTATATTAGCTCATTTTCCCTTAACTATTGGCCTTTTTTCCAAATTTTATTTTCATTTTTGGCCCTATCATAGGTATTTTGTAGCCATTTTGAATTATTCATAATTAGGTGTCTATCAATTACCATATGTATGGAGTTTGTTTGTACTCTTGTTATTGTTTTGTAATATTTTTGTGTGTGTTTTTCATCATGGTGTTAATTTTACAAAGTGCAATACTATAATAGAATTAACATGTTCCTCATCATGAATAAAAGTTAAGCTACAAATATACATGCTAAGCTACATGATACATCATCATACATCCATGATACATCATCATATATCCATAATAAAAATAAAAATAATCATCATCTACTCTAATATACATCATCATGTAATCACCTATCTCACTACATCACATGGCAATCAAACATCATCGTCATATGTGGTGTCAAAATATATACATCAAGGAATTTCAATCTCAAACCATCATATATATCATATATATATATCCATATACATATATATATATATATAGTTTCATATATATATATATATATATCATGACATGTAAATCTCAAAATGTCATATACATTAAAAAAAATCCATTTACATTGTATCTAAAACAGTGTCATATAATATCACATGCACATGCCATCAAGGGCATCGATCTATATAATTATGCCTTCATCATGAGGCATATACAAAAACATATGCAAAATATCATGCAGATAAGTCAAGGGTGACTCTCATCCATACTAGGACTATCTAGTTTGTCCTCTACACCTCTCAGTAGTGGTATCTTCATTAACCGAACTAAGTCAATGTAGAAGGCCTCTAAGATCTACTAGAACTCAAGGGTCTGTTACCCATTCTATGGCTGTAATCTATAGGTCTATGATCTGTTGGAACAACTACCTCATATAGGGCCCAATAGTACCCCATCTCCTATGATATGGTTATGAATTCCTTCATCACCTCACCAAAAACACCTGCATCCACTAAGCTTTGAGTAACATCTCTCTTTATCATCAATTGTTGCACATGTTTGGCAGTCTAATACCTCTCTATGGTAATCCTTTCTACATGTTGATTCTTCCTATGTAATGAAATCAGGATGATAACCCACTCTCTGATAACCATGTCTCTTTGGGCCAGTAACAATATCTCGGTAGCCGATGGTATTAGTGAGGGTATGTGTGCACACTACTCCCAGATATCCTTCGTTGCCTCATCTCCCCAAACTTCATCCACACTTGTATCTCCATCTCCATATACTTGTCCCACTACTGTACTAGGTAGTCTTACTAGTGATAATGGGTCCTGTAATTGACCCTGCACTGACATATGAACTTGCGGAGCCTGTAAGGGTGCCTTTGTTGAAACCTGCATCTATATAATTGGAATATGCACTAACAAAACATGCAGCTATACTACAGCCTATATAGGCACATGTCCATGACATCTGTGGTACATGTGTTTCTTGCACCTGTGGTGGACCTTGTAGAACCTAACCTTATAGAGGAACCTATACTTGAATCTGTGCCTCAACCTCATCATGGCCTAGTCTACCTCTAGATATCCTTGGCTATGGTCATACTCTAGTTGTTGTTATTCTTGCATCTATAGTTGTCTAAGGAATAGTGAACCGTCTCGATATAAGCGTTACATACTATGCATCATACGTTGGTGTGGTCCTGGGATCAAAGACCTATGCACACACATCCCATGTTTGTGTTACAACTCCAAATAAGTTCAATCTGGCAATTTATGCTTTGATACATGAACCAAAGTCCATAGTCTCATGTGCAACACATGAGTACCATTGATTACCACCGAGAATATTTTGTATGATCCCAAGTTGTCTCCTAAACACTAATTTACCCTCAGACATCTCTATGATATGGGAGTGACTACCAATGATGAAGTGGTCTACCTATGAAACTAAGAGCTATACAACATCAATATCCCATCTATATAACCAGTATGGACTTCATATCACCATTTGCAGTTGTAAGTCATCAAATACGCATCTACAAAATATAATATCACCCAGATGACCCCTATGACCAACATGTACAGTCTCTCATCCAAATGATGAGGGCTTCTATGGATGCATATAGCTATGGAATATAGTAATTGGACGTCCAGTCATAATGTGGTCCCGTGACCATATCTATAACAAATTCGTAGGGCTCAAGATCCTCCACCCTTTATAGGAAATCAAGTGCAAGTCCCTGTATAAATGTGCTAGTATGTATTGTCCCCAAAAAAATATGGTTTCCTCTATGAGGTCTACCACTACACTTATCAAGCCCAACTAAAAATGGAAATTGGTCTTATCATGTAGTAGGTATTCATTGATAAGAGCCATTAGATAAATAGGTAATCACGCCATAGTAGCATTATCCATGCACTTGTATAAGTGCACCACCATCCCCTCTCTAGGAATGTCCTCCATCTCAAACAATGACCAAATGTGTCCTCCAATCCACCTAGCATGTCCATCCTAATATACTAATATTCCATCTATCAGTACTCAAATAATCTGATAGACATCCTCTAGTGTAATTATCATCTCTCCAATAGGTAGTCTAAAGGTTTGGCTCTCGTTGTGCCATCTCTCGACCAACACTGTCAACAGACAATGGTCTAGTATAACATGTGGTAACTATGTATAATATAGGTAGAAGCCCTATTGCACCTCTAATAATGCAGGTAAATTTTAATCTATCTCTCTCACTATGAGTGAAACTCCTCTTGAATGACTATTGTTTCTCGTGTCTCTCCCGTACATCTAGGGATAATAATTTATCCTACACATCATTAAACCAACATTGCTACATCACCTTTCTTCTATTTTAACTTTCCAACATTATTTTAAAAATCAAAGAACTACGCTAGCATTCAATATTCTGCTAGTACACCCTCTTATACATTGGTGTGTACAATAACAAGCTAGCACATTCATGCTATCGTTCCCAGTTAAATGTTCATGCTCTCACCATGACGCTAACACATTTATTACACTAGTGCATTTCTCGCCACACGTTTATGCTCTCATTTGAATGTTAGTGTGTTCACATGCATGCTAGTGCATTCCTCAGTCTACATTAGCACACTCAAGTGTATTTGCTAGAGTTAAATTTCATTTTTTCCGTAGTCCTAACTAGCATTAAATGCATCAAAAATTAAGTTTCTTGAGCAACTTACCGCGGCATCCTTGTCCAGTTTCTGCCTGAACTCTTGAACATGGTTTGTGTAATGCTTTTGTTACATTCGGTGGGCCATCTCTCTTAAATATTTGAGCTCAAATCTAACTTAGAGGGAAAAAATAATCTATAAGAAAAAATAAGTCGCAATGTTTGATAACCCTCCCACCCATCTATTTATACCCTAAAAACCCTAATTTTGGCCTTTATGACCAAAACCATTCCTTTTATTCATTGTTCCTATGGATATTTGTCCACATCTTATTCTCTACCCTATTATGCAATTCTTTATTGCTTCATCATAATTCCCACCCACTCACTGAGGCATTCTGACTATATCATAATAACTCACTGGTGTATTTCAATTGTTTCCCCCATGGCACATTTGGCATTCCTCAAAAACACTACTTTCATTTGTTCAGTTAGTGCACTCTTTTCCAAGTCAAAAACTACAAAATCCAAATTCAAAAATTCCAAAAATTAACAAAAAACCATATATATCAAAAACTCATCAAACACATTCAAATAATCAAAATATCTTAAAAATTTCAAAAACATAAAAAAATTCAAAAAATCAACATAAATCAATGAAATCATAAAATCCATTCATACCCTAGTGATCGTTCCAATAATCTTACGACTATCACAACCGATCATCTTATCCCTTGCATGTCAGCATCATTACATGAGGCAAGTCAACTAAAGCATTTCCCTCACATGTATCCTCACTTGGGGAAATCTTGGATCTCATTCCCTCCCTTGCATTTCAATGTCCTTGCTTGGGGGCAGTGACCCTTTGCAATCTCATATCATTTTTCAATGGGATTCAATAAGAGTTTCACGAGCAGTAGTTACTTTACTCTTTGGTCAGAACAAATTTCTGTACATATATCTTTACTTAGGGGAATTCAAAGCTACTCACTTGTCATTGTGGAACACATTAGGGGAAAATTTAATTGTCTTTATTTCAAAATTTGTGTTGCATTTTGTTGGTTAGAGAAAATTACTATGTATTAATGGATCAAAAACGTTACGCGCAAGGGTACATATGTGTAAAGGATCAGAGTAACGTGTAAGGGTTACACATGGGGGGGGGGGGGGGGGGGGGGGGGGGGAGGAATAGGCCATCATGTGAGGCTACATGCATGTAGTCATAAGATCATAGATAACTGATTTTCCATAATGTCTAAAAATAGAAAAATTGAGTTGGAGTATCGCTCAAGTAAAGATTTGGAAATAGAACAAAGAGGGAAGACTTAACAGCCAAGCAATGGAAAAGAAAGCACCTGCAAAGTAGGCTATAGCACACATGGACCAAGATAAACATAGGAATTAAAGAATGTTATATATTTATTCTGATCTATTTTTAGGAAGGCGTGTAGGCTATTTTTGTATGCATGCCTATTATTAGGAAAGTGCATGAAGCAGTGAACGAAAAGTCCCCACCCTTATATATAAGTAGTGTGTCCTTGTTTTGGGAGAGGTTTCTTAAGTATTTTGGAATGATAGAGTGAAGTGTGAATGGAAGGCTTATTAGTATAGGGTTTGAGTCTGTTAAGAACGCACATGGTCTAGCACAAGGATGTATTG
Source organism: Taxus chinensis (assembly GCA_019776745.2). Lineage (NCBI taxonomy): Eukaryota > Viridiplantae > Streptophyta > Pinopsida > Cupressales > Taxaceae > Taxus > Taxus chinensis. The sequence goes on along the minus strand of CM034151.1, from coordinate 453,578,125 downwards.
AGGCTATTGTAATCAACTACTTTTTTATGTATTTAATTATGGTTTTTAATGGATAAATGCATTTGGATTTATAAATTGACTATGTATGAGTATGGATTAATGGGAATTCAGATCTTTTTAATAATTATTTTCATTAATTAAGATTCCTTATTATATGTGTTTTTGGATTTCCATGGTTATGTTACTTATTTTTCATAAATGCATTTTTTACTATGAATATGATGAAAATGTATAATAACATCCTGATAATCATAACAAAGGAGGGAATTGGTGGATTTGCACACTTTAGATGAGAATCCACTCTTTGGATAAATTGGTAGCGTTCCTAGCTCTGGTTTGGGTAAACAAAAGACTACATTTTGGTTCCATTTCTGAGACATCTTTTCAATTTTTCTACCAGGATTTTATGTATAGATGTCATGTTGACTGTCTACGAAGAGTATTAAGAGCTAGATATAACACTAGACCTGATTTTAATGCATGAAAGTGGGTGCAAGACAATTTATATGACTTCTTGTATGAGACATTCTTCATTTTATTCCTAGTAGAGTTGTACGAGTGGTTGGTAGCTTACATGGAAAATACAGGTTTCCACTCAGGAAAGATATTTTAGACGTAGGAATATTATCAGACTCTTTTTGATTCAACAAAGACATATAATATAGTTGTAGATTGTTTATGGGAAGGTGTATTACACAGCTATACTTTGGAGTACACAATATCGACATTTTCTATGCCCATGAGGAAGCAAAATTCTTGTTTTTTCAGTGATCCACGAGGATATCCTATTTATGCATGATACCCTTATCTATAAATATATTAATGGTAGAACTAGGAATAGAAGAACTTACCTATAGCTGGCTAAATCCCCACCACGTGCGTAGGGCAAATAGCAAGTTCATGGAGAGGATGGTCAGAAGCCTTGGTGGAAGAAAGGTAGAAGGAAGAAATTTGGATCAAGTATAATGAAGGGCAAAAAAGGGTAGTTTACAAATCACTAAGTTATTGAGAATAATGATGACTAGTAGAAAGTGATGAGAGCCCCATTGAAGATAAGGAGCCATAAAATAACATGTCCTCCTCAACATTTGGAAAGCGCAGTAGAGATACACCATTGGATTTTCTATGAAAAAACGTCATGAGGAGAGAATGAGGACCATGGGTATGCGCACACCTTATCCAACTTGGATACCTAGCCCTTGCATGCAAGACATTCCAGATCCATAGAGGTAGTTGTTGAAGAGCATCATAGTGAGGGTGAGGAAATTATGATCTTTGTGTTTGAGAAGGAGATATAGGTATACATAATCTAGTTTCATCTTAGGAAGTGCAATGGATTAGGGACAAGCACATGGAAACACAACAAGCACCAATGTAATTAGAAATAATTTTGGATGAGTTTTTTACAGGTGTGTCATCATGATAAAGTGTTAGTGCATGCAGACTGTTAGAAGCAATCCTATAGGTGTTGTGGTAGAACAAACAATGGGTATCTAGTTCAGAATAACAACTGGGACACAAGGGAGTTCATATATTGGACCAATAGGTCATGGCAGGGAAGCTTGGAAGAGCTGCAAGTCAGCCACCATGCACATAGGAAATACTTATTGGGGATTTTATGGATCTTTTACTAGTCCTAACCTAGGGCAGGGTCTGTCACCACAAAACATCCCCAACAACTACCACTGAATCTTCCTTAGTATACACCACCTCAATAACCATAGTAGAAAACACCTTAGGTATACTTTAATATGTTTATCCACTTATCATAGTATATAGGTGTGGAGGATATCGTTGAGTGTGTACACAAGTGTGAATTGCTATGGAGAGCTAAGTGTATTATATATCTTGATAGAAAGGTAAGTTATTTTGCCACCACAATTCAAAGGGCATGCATGCAATTGGTAAATAAAGTTTTGATCCAAACTATAATATGGTGGACTATGATTCATTGTGTGTTAAGTGCTTTTGGTTGAATTTCACATTCCAAATTTTGAGCAATAGATTATTAGCATGCTCAAGGACATCAATAAAGGTTTATCTGAAAGTTTGAGGGAGTATGATGCATAGTTTAAAAATATCTTGTCCAAAATATCTTATGATATACATCAAATTCATCATGCACATTGGTTTTTTAGAGGCTTGTTGAGTCTATTTCATAAGGGCCTTATCAAATAATACATACTCAGATCTTCACAAGGATTTGGAAGAAGCTCTATACACGCTGAGGCAGTTGGGAGTACAGAAATTGGAGTGAGCCCTTTCCTTAAGGCATAAATATCATCTATGGCTAAGAAATTGGAAAATCTTTCTGCCAATTTAGCAGATGAGACATGCACAGTTGGCTATGATGCACTAATTGTGATGTGGATGGTACATACGAAGGATAGATGTCTATCTGCACTGGACTATGCACATACTGTTACAATCTTGTGAGATTTCCCACAAGAATTAGGATGTTTGGAGTTACCTCCTCCTATGATGCAAAAAAATGAATAATGTCTATTTATAGTATAAAATTTTTGATGCACACATCCATGATACAAAATATTACCAATTGATATACCAAGTTCATTAGGCATGTGATACTAGATTGTGGCAAACCACTGTGGAAAGTATTTCTCATACACATGAAGTCTAGCCTACTAACGGGCACAATAATAGAGAAGGTGGATTTTAAGGTGGATATAGGAGCAGATTTCATGGTGGTAGAGGAATATTTACACATGGGACTTGCTACACTTACGGGTCCCCAGATCATTACGATCACGAGTGTCCCTAGAATCATGTATGCATGTATTATGGGAAACAACATAAGGTTGAGGAATTCCTTGATCTTTATGAGCATGTGTAACAATAAAAATGACAAAGGTGTGGGGATGATCAAGGTACATCACATGAATAATTAGCAATACACATTGAAGAATATGTCCGATCTAGAATTACAGCCTATGTTTGTTACTATGCGTGTAGAAACAACACACGCATGTAAACGCCTTAAATCCAAACCACTCAATAGGAGGGAGGAAATTATACATGTCAAGTATCCAAATGTTTCTCATTAGAAGGAGGTATATCAGGAGACCATGGGAGTGATCAGAGACATGTAGGGTGATATTCATTGCCTAAAGGAGTAGTCACGTGAGAGGGAACATGTGAAGAACATCGAGCTCCCACAGAAGGATATAGATGATTTAAAGGAGATATGTAGGATATTGATGTAGGATAACATCATCCCACTGCTAGGAGAATGGATACACAATAAATTACTATGTTCTAGGGTTGAGTGCGAGTGTCAGATAATACATGCAAATTTTCCACCATAGGACCATGAGTATGAAAAGGAAATCACATTAGATGTGGTGATTGATGGTTATCTAGTGAGTAATATTATGATTAAGGTGGGCACGCAGGTGAATGTTTTGAATTTAGATGCATGGAACCAGATGGTGAGGTCACCATTGCATCCATCTTCTAATGTGTTTTATATGGAAAATAAAACAAGGGCTATGCCAATTGGGGTGTTGAAAGATGCTTCAATTACCATTCAAGGAGTGAAATTTATAGGGGATTTTGAAGTGTTGGAGTTGGCTGAGGTAGATAATTTCCCAATACTACTTGGGTGTCTTTGGTGCTAAAAATCAATGTTGACTTACACTTCAAAAAATATATATTAGTTTTGAGAACAAGGAGTGTGTGGTCATACCTCTAGATCATGTGAAGGTCACGCCTTACATTGAGCTTGTAAGTGAAGAAGAGTTTAATAGGATCTATGCATGCACATTGCACAACTCTGAAAATGTGAAATCATCTAAGGAAGGTGTAGTTCAATGGGAAGTGTTGGGAATACTTGACTTAGGAATAGTGCTATGATTCAATAACAAACCAAATCATGCAAATATAGAAGTATACAATTCTGCAAAATCTACAGCACTGTAAGTATAAACTATAATAATCCAAATCAAAAAAAAGTATACACACATAACACAACATGTATTATAGTTCACCCAATATGGACTACATCCACCAAATATAGAGATATCAATAAATATATAATGAACAAGAGTATAGATCAACTCTTCTCCACAAGATTACAATGCATCTATCCAAGAGTATCTCCTCCTCTAGATCTCTAAATGGATCTGCATGAGTTTACTATAACTGTTCCTCCAAACCACCACTAGATCTCACATAAACAGGAATGGTTTCATCTCAAAACTATGAATCTATAAATAAGACCTCTTAAATGGGTCTTCCAATGAGAAATCATAACTATACACCAAAAATTAAGTCTCTCTTCCATCACTGCATCAACCTATGCAAACAAGAAGACAACATCCTCTACAATATATGGATACTATCACGTACCCACAAGCTATCCAATAAGCTACAATACTAGATCTCTATGGATCATTAATACAACATGATCCCATGGATCTACAATACAATATCCCATAAAAACATGTGGATCTATAAGAAGAAACCTTATGTGCTTTGCATACTATGCAAGCTATTACATTGAGACAAAATAATACAAAGGAAATAAAGTAGAATACATTACCCTCTTTTCACCATTCAAATGTACCTTCCATTTCCTTTTTTCTATCTTCTCTCTATGGAATCCTTGTCTTCATGTAACCTTTAATTTATTTTTCTTCTTCATCTTCCTCTCAGCCAAGGATTCCACATGCAATAATAATCAATTACATGCAATTCTTACCTTGTAACCCTAGCTTTCTAGCTTATATAGGTATATACAAACTTAGGGAAACTTAGTTATACATTTACAACCTTTAGATCACCTTTATAATCAAATTTCAGATTAAAACCCATGTCTAAAATAAAAACATTCATGCACATATAACCAATATCAATTACCCAACCAATGTCAATTCCCTGACTGATGTTGGTTCCTCCCAGGTGACCGATGTCAGCTCCCTGACCAATTTCGGTTCCTCCTAGGTGATCGATGTCATTTCTTTGACCAATTTCAGTTATTTTGTAAACCAACAACTTGTAAAGCATGTTATTTGTGAAGCAATTTATCTCCACAACTCAATAATCTCCCACTTAGAGATAAATTGCTAAACATGTACTTGTACATTACCATCCTCTACATACCATGAAGACCAACTATTATTTACTTAAACAATTCTCTCAAAAATAAGGAATATTAAACCATCTTCCAAAACTAATAAGATAAAAAAACCATGAATTACTATATACCTACACGAAGCTACTATTGATGTGTGATACATGACCTATCCATTCATCAATATCCCACTGAATCGTAACACTAAGCCTCTCATGCAACCAAGCCACCATGACTAACACACCTACAAGAGCTCCCACTCAAAAGGAAAAACTGAGCTTCAATCACAACCATATCCTTTCCTATAAAACCAACCATGTTCTCCAACCATCTATCCATGTCTCCATACAACCACCAATGCAATTGACCAAAGACAAGTCAAACTAGAATATGCATAAGCAAAACAAGATCCTGGGTAAAGAAAACCCAAATGAGTTCTACATGCAAGTAGTGGGTGATCAATCCACAACACGTGTATAAATCAACGAATCCAAACACTACATTTTGAAAATATAACCCTGCATAAACAACTTGCATGTCCAAGACAAGCATCTGTATTAAACATATCTATCATGGAGTAACATAGTAATAAGAGGAAATACAAACATCCCCTACTTAATCTCAAAGGAATATCAATCATGCTCATAGGCATCTATGTGCAAAAAAAATATCTACATCATCATACACTCACAAAATATAATCTATCCACATATACAAACCCACCATGTACATCCATCCATATCACCAGGATCTCCAAAAGCTCAAAGTATTTAACTAACTAACTTCAATGACACACATGAATCATGTGCTAATCAATGTCAACAAAAAAAATCATGCCAACCATGCTACTAATAACTAGTGTAAATACCAGTATAAAAATTTCATCAACATACTGCACAACCATCCAAGATGAAATAAAACAAGGGAAACATAAATAAATTGTAAATGCACCTTATTTAACCCTTCAAACTCTAAAACATTTCTCTCTCTTCTTAACCCATCTGAACAACCATCAACTGGCATCCCATAAGGATATCCAAGTACCACAAAATAAAACTAGAAGTGATATCACCATGCACTAAATACAAAATACTTATAAAACTGTGATTGTCCTCCAAAACAACTTGTGCCTCATGCCACTCTGAATAATAAGATTATCCTCTCACTTTGAATGTGCATATATGTCCAACCCACAATACAAACAACCATGTCTTGATCCCACTCAACATGAACTCCCCTGCACTACGTCTCATCACCAAGCTCAATATATTCAATATATATATATATATATATATATATCAATGAGAAAGAAAATAGGTGAAAGAAAATATAAAATGGATTCCCTTCTTATCAAATAATACTTCTACATCATAGAAGTTTGGGATTTTTTTGAAGTAGGTTGAACCACCCTCTTTTCATCCATGTGTACTCAACATCTTTCATTACCTGCAACTGTGTCTAAACATTACTTTTAATTAAGGATCTCATGCTTAAACTAGATACCATTGTCCTTAATATTCCAACACATCCCAAAAATAAAATTCAAACTCACCTTATATCCATGGTGCATGTTTTACTTGTGCACACAATCCAAACATAATACCAGTTTCTTTAAGAAAAAGAAATAAAACATGAACCATATAGAGATACCTTAATTTGACCCAAGTCTCACTGGACTTACCAAGACAACTCTTTCCTCTTTTTGATTCAAAAAATGAAGTGATCTACTCCATTTCTTCCTATACACAATGTGTAAGAAACTTGATCCTCCAAACTAGACACTAAACCTTTCATACCCTCTTCTGTTGCAAAAAACCTAGTATAGAATTGTTGTCACAGAGACTAACCTCGGTCTGCTGACTGGTACTTGTTCTTCTATGACTGACCTTGGTTCACTAACTAACATCGGTGCTGCTAGAATGATCACAACACCAAAAATTGGCATAGTACACCAAACCAGGTGCATACTCAGAACAAAATTTGATAGTTGTGTTGAACCAGTCATTTTAAGAAGCACCCAAATCTTACACAAAAACTTAACAACAATAATACATGCAATAAAATTACACCAAGATGAAATACATCACCTTACTAACACCAAGACACTCAACCGCATCTTCAACTGAAGTACTTTCCTCTCTAATGGAATCTCGTCTTCATTCTATGATATTATATTCTTCCTCTCTAATGAATCCCGTGCATCTAACTACACCAAGGATGCATAATTTATCATCTATTTCTTACTCAAATCTGCAATCCCAAACATACAAGAACTGCAATACCAAGATAAAAAAAACCATACCTCTATAATTTGAATCATTGATCTGACTAGCATGTATGTGCCTCTAAGAACCAAGGACACCTCAGCAATCAATACACATCCATTGCATCTTCTCAAATTAATTCAAATATGTGATTTTCTATTTAACAAATCACCATCACCAATTTCCAACAAACCGACCATGGTCACCCTGCCGACATCAGCTAAGGAAAAATAGTGTTGACATCGGTATAGTTTACCAACAGTGGTCACTGTCATTTTCTAGAAACCTTCAATTTCTAGCTCCCACTTGATATTAAATCTCTCCATGTGATTTACACATCATGAAAAGAAAAACCATGCTATCATACAGTTGTAGTAATACCACTAACAAACCCTTGAAGTAAACCCTTACTCTGAAAGCTAAATCCATCACTCTGATACCAGTTGTTGGGAATACTTGACTACAAAATAGTGCTATGATTCAATAACAAACCAAATCATGAAAATATGGAAGTATACAATTCCCCAAAATCTATAGCATTGGAATTATAAACTAGAATAATCCAAATCAAAAAAAAGTATACACACATAACACAACATGTACTTTGGTTCACCCAATATGGGCTACATCCACCAAATATAGAGATATCAATATATATATATATATATAATGAATAAGAGTACAAATCAACTCTTCTGCACAATATTACACTGCATCTCTCCAAGAGCATATCCTCCTATATATCTCTAAATGGATCTACATGAGTGCGCTACAACCGTGCCTCCAAACCACCACCAGATCTTACATAACCAGGAACTACTGCATCTCTCAATTTGGAATCTACAAACAAGAACTCTCAAATGGGTCTACCAATGTGCAACCATAATTGTGCACCAAGAATTAATTCTTTCTTCCATCATTGCAGCAACCTGTGTAAACAAGAAGACAACATCCTCTACAATATATGGATACTATCACATACCGACAAGTTATCCAATGAGCTATAATACTATATCTCTATGGATCATCAATACAACATGATTCCATGGATCTACAATACAATATCTCACAATAATATGTGGATCTAAAAGAAGAAACCTTATGTGCTTTATATACTGTGCAAGCTATTACATTGATACAAAAAAATGCAAAGGAAATACAGTAGAATACATTACCCTCTTCTCACCATTCAAATGTACTTGCCATTTCCTTCTATCTAGCTTATCTCGAAGGAATTTTTGTCTTCATGTAATATTTTTTTTCTTTTTCTTCTTCTTCATCCTCTCAACCAAGGATTCCACATGCAATAATAATCAATTACATGCAATTATTACCTTATAACCCTATCTTTCTAGCTTATATAGGCATATAAAAACTTAGGGAAACTTAGCTATACATTTATAACCTTTAGATCACCTTTATAATCAAAGGTTATATTAAAACTCAAGTCTAAAATAAAAATATTCATGCATAGGTAACTGATGTCGGTTACCCAACTGATTTCGGTTGCTCCCAGGTGATCGATGTTTCCCTGACCAATGTTTGTTCCTCCCAGGTGACTGATGTTGGTTCCTCCCAGGTGATTGATGTTGGTTCCTCCCAGGTGACCAATGTTATCTCCTTAATTAATGTTGGTTATTGTGTAAACTAACAACCTATAAAGCATGTTATCTGTGAAGCAATTTAGCTCCACAATTCAGTAGGAAGATGCACAATCTATTAGTGACACTACCAATGTTACTTGTGACAATTTGTCCCATGGTATGTATGAAATGATCAGGTATGAGGTTGAAGTAATATTCACTCAGATGATCAGGTCATGCATAATTAGGCACTTGGGAAAAACTCGGTTACCTAGGTATACGGGAGAGGAGAATCCTGAGTCTTTCATGTGTGTCATAGAAGAACAATGGAATAATGAGGGAGATAGAAGGAATTTTCATGTATACCCTATGCAAAATAGTATCACACTAGTGGGTGACACGCAGAGATAATCTTTTGGGTTGGCACGAGGTAAGAGTTTCATTTTCAACAAGTTTTACCTGAAATGATATACCTACACTTATACACAAGTATGATGGGAATACTCATGTGTTGGTACACATCCATAACTATGAGAGATAATGGGAACAATGCCAATATGCTTTACCACCATCTCTTTGGGTACATAATTTCTACTCCACTCTGTGAGGATACACATGCACTTAGTATGTCCATGTTGAGGTTAAACAAGAGACTACAAGTTGGCATGATATATTTGAAGGTATTGTTTATACTTTTGATTATTTTTTAATTAAACCACTAGTATATGAGGCTTTGTAGATAATGAGCCACATCACACTAGGGGATAGCACAAAATAAAATGGAGCTCATGCTTTAATTACTTTGGGAGCCTAGTCTTGAGGTGCATAAAGAAATATTGGAAACAAAGGAGACACTGTTGAGGCATACCTAGAAATAAAAATAAAAGGGTAAAATGGTATACCTCATTGATGATGAGGAAGTGGATAATCTAGATATTATCCATATAGAGGGTGTGTGAAACATAATGGAATATATAAATGAAAAGGCGTGTGCTTACTATGTTATTATGAGGACTAAGAAAGTGAACATTGGAACTGAGGATGTATCTAAGGAGGCCGTCATTAGAGATTATTGGTTATAACAAGAGGTAGCAAAGATCGTTGAGCTCTTGCATGACTTTCAGGACTTATTTCCAAGAGGCTATTATGAGTTGAAATGTTGTACCCCTCATTGGGAGAAATGAAGATTAAGTTGAAAGAAGTAATGTACCCAATTGTGAAGAGGGCTTATAGGATGAACCCAAACCTGAGCATGAAGGTGAAAGAAGAGATTGATAAAATGCTTAATTCTAGGATCATTAAACCAATTGAGGAATATAAGTGGGTAAGTCTCATGGTTATTAACATCAAGAAAGATGTCTGAATTAGGATTTGTGTTAATTACAGGGAACTCAATGCTTCATGTGTCATAGATCCTTTTCTAACACCATTCATAGAGGAAATCCTTAAAGGAGTTATAGGGAACAAAATATTTTCTTTCACTAATGGATTTTTAGGGTACCATCAGGTGCGCATTGCACAAGAGGATTAGGAAAAGACCACCTTTGCCACTAAATTATGAAGTTTTGAATATATTGTGATGTGTTTTAGATTGAAGAATGTGCCAACAGTGTTTTTTGTATAGTTGTGTAGGCCTTTCATGACTTCATTCATAATTTTTTACAGGTGTATCTAGATGATTGGATAGTTTTTGGGCTTGTGAAATATCATTTTGATAATCTAAAGCTCATGTTTGAAATATACACATAGTTAAGCATATATCTCAATATTAAGAAGTGTATCTTTGCTACACCCTTTGGAACTTTACTTGGGAACATTATTTATAAGGATGGATTGTTGGTATATCTAGCTAAGATTGCAGTGCTTTTGGGATTAGAAGAACCTACCAACCAAAGTGAAGTGCATGGATTCTTAGGGCACACTGGGTATTATAGGAATTTTATCAATAGTTATACAAATATTGTTGTCCCTGAAAGAATTTATCAAGGCTAAAGGAAATTTTTTTGGGATGACACGTAACAGCAGCCATTTGAGACCTTGAAAGAAAGATTGACTACTGCTCCTATGTTGTGCTTTCCTTCTTGGAGAAAACCTTTCCATGTACATTTTTATGCCTCTAGCATGGCTATTGGTGCAATATTACAGTAATTAGAAGAGGGTAATGTAGATCATCCCATATGTTTTACAAGTAGGAAGCTGACACCAATAAAGAAGAATTATATGATGATAGAACACGAGGAATTATCCATGATTTGCATGCTTCAAAAAAATTTACAGTACTTGTTGACCACACCATTTATTTTCTATACATATCATATGGAAATACATTACTTGGTCATCAAACATTTTTTACAAGGGCGCATCTATCGGTGGATACTCCTCTTTCAAGAATTTGAATTTACAATTGTATTAAAGCTAGGAAAGAGTAATCTGGGACCTAATCACTTATTAAGGATCAATACTAGAGAGGACAAGTAGAGTATTGAGGAAATTGTACCTGATGTAAAAATTTTCAGATTGAACTGCATGCTAGCATATTTGCAAGACATATAAATATTTTTGCATACTAGACTTTTGTTAGAGGGGATGAAGACATTAGAAAATAAGTATCTTGCTATTTGATCTGTACCCTATCAGCTTATTGGGGGAGACTTGTATAAAATAGGTAGATATGAGGTCTTGCACAGGTGTGTTCTAGAATATGAGCATGAATCCATTATAAAGGAAGATCATGGAGGCATTACATGAGGAAATTATGTAGGAGATATGATTGAGTGAAATATCCTTCTAGCTAGCCTATGGTGGAAAACATTGTACAAGGACACTAAGTCCTTTGTCAAATCATGTGATCACTATCAATGAATTTGAAATCTTGGAAACAAAGATGAAATTCCATTAAGACCTATAAAAAGTGAAAAACCTTTTAAGAAATGGGTTATTGATTTTGTAGGGCCTATTACACCACCCACGGGTAGGACTAGGATGTGCTACATCATCACCTATATTGATTACTTGACAAGGTGGAAAGAGGCTACACCTACAAAGTATTACATAGCATCAAAAATAACGTTCCTTTAGGAAAACATAATCAGCATGTATGAATGCCTATTGAGCTTGAAAAGTGATAGAGGAACTCATTTCTTAAATGAGACAATCATAATTTTTCTAGCATATTTTATGGTGGCACACCATAATACTCCTCCTTATCACCCTCGGGCTAATGCCATTGCTGAACCTTTCAAAAATGTCTTGGGACAGACATTAACCAAGATCTATGATTTTGGAATAAATGATTGATATGAAAAGGTACAAGCCTTTCTTCGGGCATACAGAAAAACCTATAAACTATTGAACAAGGCCACACCCTTGTGTATTGTGTGTGTAGGTAGATTGGGTGATGAAATGTATGTGGAGGAGCACATTGATAAATTGATGCACCATTGCATGTTGGATCCAAAAGAAAGAAAAAGTAATACATAATGAATGGTATGAAAGGAACATATAGAAAAAGTATTTTTTAGTTGGAAACATTGTCCTTTTGTATGAATCCAAGTTTTTGTGCCACCCAGGGAAATTGAAGGTTAACTCATTAGGACCTTTTGTGGTAACCAAGATATTTGAATCATGTGCATGTAAATTACAAGCATTGGATGACACCATGTTATTGGTCATTATGTTTTTGTTTTTTCATTTATGTTAAATCCATTGATGGAAAATGGTTTCATGATGTCATATGAGTCTCCATGAGATGTCAATCAGATTTAAAGTATGAAGGTTGAGTGATTGTGGCAAGTTTCGTAAGTCTTATGAGGTCTTTGTGCATGGTTTAGATACCACAAAAATTAATATGGTTTAGTTTCGTAAGTCTTATGAGGTCTTCGTGCATGGTTTAGTGTTCCCTATTTATGAAGACTAGTTTTTGGGATAGTTTGGAGCAGTTTGGAGCTACATAGGGAGTTAGGACTCCATTAAAAAAAATTAATATGGTTTAGATACCTTTCTAATGGTATATAAAAAAAATTATTTGTATATTTTATGAAAAATTTAAAACTTGTTCTTTGAGGGTAAAATATAGAAGATGCTCATTCTAGCAAGGTACAAATGGCTTCATAAGGCAAGTTTATGTCTCTTAGTTTTTCAAGCTTGGTTAAGGTTTATTAGTTATTGGGGATAATTTATAAGTGTTTTACATGATTTTATCAAGTGTGTATGTTATTTTTGTGGGTGATGGAGTGTTATGGGCTCATACTCAGTTCTTGAGTCCTAGAAGGATAAAAAAAACTTTGTAGAAATGGACCTAGTTGAAGGCCTTCCACTTGGATTTAGAAGGATTTATAATATGTTATATAAATTTAATTCAGATATATTTCCAATGAGGTATGGATTTTATAATTTTTAGGTTTTTTGGTTGGTCATTTAGGTCAATTTGTGAAGAAGAAGGTATATGCATTTTAAGGACATGTTTTCTCGGGCTACAAGTTTGAGTTGGTTGAGACATGAAATTGTTGATTTGATGATTGATAGTACCTGGAGAATGAATAGTGATGAATTTTTCATATATTTAAGGGATTTGGATTTATTTAAAGTTTCAGTAAGGGTGTAAACTAACCGAGTTTACAAAAGTGGTTTTGGGAAGCTTGTTTTGGTGAAGTCAAAAGTAGTTCTGGTTTGAGCTAGTGGATGTTTCATGGTGTCTAACATGTTGAGAATTGTTCTACAAGTATTGGTATTTCCATTAGTGGTCACATTCATATTTTAGGTGTTTTTGGGTGATCTTGAGGCCCAAAGGTGAAGACAGGGTGTTGAAAACAACTTATTTGTGAAGGTAATGAGCTAGTGGGCCCATTAAATGAAATAATTTGATTGGTTTATGTAAATTATGACCATGGTTGATGTTTAAATTATATATTACTCATTTTTTGTGAATTTTGGATCTTGAATAATCATATTTTTGGAATGAGTTGATTTTTCTCGTTTTAGTGATAGGGTTTCAATGATTTTTGATGCATAGTGAGTGGTTTTTTGCTAGGCTGACCTACTTGGGTCATATTTGACCATTTTAATTGATGTATTTTAATTTTATTATGTTTTATAGGTTTAATATATCATGAGGTACCGACCTCATTTGGGTTAGTGATTTGAAAATCATTTTTTTGGGTCATTTATGTGTTAGTGCTCTTGGAGGGAAAAGTGTGACCTAGAGGAGGGTGTTTTGCAAGTATGAATGCATGATTTGAAGGTTAAGGAAGACCTTGAAATGTTTAGGAATGATTTAGATCATTATTGAAATATTTTAGAGCCAAATTAATATCGATAAGAATAATATAGAGTAAGTTTGAAGACCTAGGGTTTGAGCAAGGGTTTGTGAGCTAAATTAGAGATCTCCATCAGTTGTGGCAGAAAATAATCAGAGATCAAAAATTATCTAGTGGCTGAGTTGGTTCTTATTCATCCTAGGGGGTTTTAGCCTCATTTTGGAGTGGTTTCTTCACTAAATTAGGGTTATTGCTCCTTATAGTGTTAGTGCTCTACTAAACTAGAGATTGGTGCTCCTTGTGGGGTTAGTACCTCACTAAATTTTAAGCATGGAAATATAATGTTTATGTTTTAGTGTATTTTCTTACCCATGATGGTTTCATAATTAAATCTTCTATTTATGTTCTCTCTCTTATGTGTTATGGTTCTTTGAATGTATATTACACACATAATAAGCTATTGTTGTATGAATCTAGATGGATGGATGTTAATGGTAATTGGAATAATTAATTTGTAGGACTATATCACCCCCACCTCTTAGTCCATTTTTCTTCCAAAAATTGGTATCATATTTGGTTCTTGTGAAGTAAGTTTATCAACTTAAATGAGATCCTAGAAGCGCAAATGGGTAAGTCAGCTGATCTTTAGAGGAAACAATATGAGATTGTTGATTCTATGATGTAAGAGTATTGCCTGTGCTTAGTCAAAAATGGTATATTTTATGCCAGAAAAATAAAATTTGGTTTGATTTTATGTGAATTATTTTTTCATGCTTATTATATTGATTCTAGTGGGCTGAGTATGGTAAATTGAAGTCTCATTTCACAATATGTCATGATCTCCCATTGTATGAAATCTTTGTGCTCTGAATTGTCAATGCTTGATAATATTAAGGTGATTTGTGTCATATAGTGCATGTGATAGGTTCATGATGTGGCAATAGCAATAAGTATGTCTTTCAAGTGATGAAGCGGTCCTTCACACTCTATCTTATGTAAAGATAATATGTGTATTGAAAATATCTATCATGATGGTCTATGTTGTCTTTTTCATGGTCTTGAATCTATGTCTTAGTCAAATGAAGTCAGTATAAAGGTGAATTGTGTCTATTATATGTCAAAGTATTCAAATATTTGGGTTTTTATGGTGATGTGATTTAAAATTTTCATACTTAACCATAATGTCTTGTGAAAACCTATTGAAGCATTGGTACTTTGTCATGGTAATCCTGTTGAGGTTTGAGTTATCAAGTTTGTGAGCTCTATCAAGAGCATCCTGAGCATAATTTATGTCATGTTTGTCATGAGTGTCAACATTTTTAGATGCTTGCAAGTATCAAAAAATTATATCTAATGTTGAAGTGGTTGAAGATCAAGATATTATGTTGTGAAGACTAAGAAATGGTTGATTGATCCAAGAATCGGGAGCTAAGAGTCCAAGTGACCTATGAAAGCTAAAATACAATGATACTTAGCTAAGGTACTAGAATGCATCTCTAAGAGGGTTTTTCAGTGGTAGGGGGATTCAGTATCTCTTATCCATTAGACCATGAAGGTATACAAGAACATGGTATAGAAGTTAATGACCTATAGGTGGCTTACAAAGAGGTTGTTCATTGTTAAAGAATTGTTCCACATATGTATATTCTCTTGAAAGTGGTTCTTGAAGGTATGAGATAATGGTTTACTCTAAATCTTGAAAGTGTGAAGGTTTAGTCTCACTTTAAAGGTTAGTATGAAATTTTTCTCAGTCGTAATCATGAAAGATGCATTGAAGTTAGTCCTAGAAGCTTGATCAAGTAAGATAAGGGTAAAACAAAATATTATTTATGTTTAGAACTTATGTGGGTCTTCAAAGGTGTAATCACACTTTTCTTGTAATATTATATCTAAAATGGAGTTATAAATGTACTCTTAGTGATGCATGGTACCTATCAAAATTCATGAAGTTGTAAAAAATAAGTTACCAAATTCCAAATTTTGATAGAATTATAGGGTATGATGACTTAATCTTTGATTCATCAAAATATTGCCTCCTAGTCTATGTCTCAGTTCAATAATCCAACAAAAGGAAGTAGTTACAAGTGGTTGTAAGAAGTTTAATATACACTGATAACAAATTAATGGTTATGGTGCCTTAAAGTCTTTCCCCTCATCTAAGTTGTCTCTGATAAGAAAGGGTTGAGTCTCAGATGTCAGTATTGGTTTATCAGGGATGAATAAGTATGAATGCATCAAGAAATTTATTGTTTTTTATTTTTTCATGTTTGTAGTTGTGCATTGTGTACACAAAACTTGTCAAAATACTTGAAAATGGTCAAACTCAGTATATTTTTCTATAATTAAGTGACCTATAGGTCATTAAGAGTTATTAGAGCATGAGGATTATGTGAAAGTTCATATGAGTTAAGCCCTCATCTTAGGAGAAGTGTTGTAAATACATTATCTTATGAAATGGTCTCAGTGTCCAAGAAATCTCTAAGATAGGGTTACAGTAGTTGAGGTATCACCATGAATATCAAGGTCAAATTGGGCTCTTTGTGGTCACTCTTTGTGACAAGTTTGTGTGGGTTAGTTAAAGGGAAAGGAATCTTGGGTTATTTTATGTTCTAATAAATTAAAGTGCCTAAGCAATGTGTATGAAAAAGTGAAGGGTTTTATCTCAGAAACCCTAATGTTGGCCCCAAGATGTTTAATGATCCATTGAGCCTATACTGTCAAAGATATTTTAAGCCAACTAATAGTTATGAGTGTGATCAAGTGACAAGGGTATATCAGAGGTGTATAAAGAATTGTGTTGCTACCCAAATCAGGTAATTGAATATTCTCCCTAACATGGATTGAAGCCTCAAAATTCCAATAAAAATTTGTATCTACTAAAGAGGCTCTATATATGGTAAAGGCATGAGAAGTCATTCCAAGATTGCATAAGAGAAATTCTAGAATTTTTCAAGTTGATGTCCTTGTGGGTCTCTGTTAATGTACTTAGCACTGTGAGACAAATATGACTGTGATAATTTTAAGAAATATTCTTTTAGGATAAAATTTGGGTTGGATCATTTCAAAAAGTCATAAATAGAGAACTCACTATTCATTATGTAATGGATCACATGCATTCTTGTTTCAGTGTCAAGATGCTTGTTCAAGAAAGGTCATCCTTCTTAGGTTTGATATCTTGAAATTTCAAGGTTGAAGATTCTACAGTATAGATACACATCAAATAAAGGTATATTAGTTTGAGCACTGTTACTATCAAGACTATGAGGATAATAAGTTGAGATGTTACAAGTCTAAAGAGAAATTTTGTGTCTTAATGAAGAGTATGCAGTGATTGAATAATTTCTAATGAAACCTATGAAAGTGGAATTTTGTGTTGACATATTCTATGGAATTAAATATTATGCAATGTTGTAAGTACTCTATGAGGTGATAAAGCACATTAAGTTAGGGTACTAATCATGAGAATGTAGAAGATCAAAATAAGTTCATCTTGATGGCTCCATGAAGTTGACTAAGGTAAAACAGGTGTGTAAGATGTCAAAGGTGATAAAGTAGGCTAGAAATGTAGAATTAGAGGTTTTTTGACATGTATATTAATATATATGATCAAGGAAGTTGAAATTGTGTGCAAATGAAGTAAATATGACTGAGACAATGTTTCAGGGAAGTGAATAAGTGTTTGATCTCTCTCAATGGCTTATGTGTAAGGTAAGAACTCTAATTCTTGTGCTTTCAGTTAGAGGATATTAGCATGCTTCCTGGGGGTTCTTGGAGAGTTTTTGCTTGATTGAATTGATTTTGTGGCTTAGAGAAGGTGGTCATTTTTTACACTGATAATTTTGATTAGGGAAAATTGTCCTAAATATGGTTTTGACAGCATTAGAGGCATAATTGGTGTTCTTGAGTATGAGAGAGACCTATAAGTTGATGTTTAGATTGAATGAATCTCAAAAATGAGTTTATAAATTCAGGGATAGCTATTTTATGGCTTTTATCAAGCCCAGAGGATATTTTTATGATGTTATACAAGGCAAAAAAGAGAAATTACAATCCCATTGGGAGCTTTTGGTTAAGTAAGTCAAGTTTTTGCATTATTTCCATTGTGTGTTGTCATTTTCCATATACTTTTGTTAGTATGTCCTTTTTCATAGATGGAAAAGGGGGATAGAGGTATCAGTAACATGGTATTGTGGTCATGTAGGTGTTGGTCATGTTGGTTACCATAAATGTTTTTTAAGATGGTTGTCATTAATGACAAAGGGGGATATTATTGTCCATTGTGTGTTTTTGTTGTCATTTATTTTAACTCCATTTATTGAAAAGAGTGTCATGAGGTCATATAAGTCTCCATGAGTTATCAATCAGATGTCAAGCATGAACATTGAGTGATTGTGTCAAGTTTGGTGAAGGCTTATGAGGTCTTTGTACATGGTTGAGCAAGTCCAGTCATGGTATGAGCTCTCTTGATTTGCCTATATTTTTTCATGAGGTCACACATGGTCATAGAGGTGTGTTACAGATGTTTATGGGTCTACATGAGGTCAACAAGGTCAATTCATGAGTTTTCATGATTGAGTCATGTCATTATATGCTTGCTTATATCCCTGGAGCAAGTAGAATGAGGTGGAGATGTGATATTTCTACCTAATCAGTCTTTTTTTGTAAGGTGAAAGCATGTTGATAGTCTATATGAGGTGTTTGATGAGTTCTAGGTCAAATTGCAGAGGTTTGGTTGTGATTTTAGGTCCTTAGGAAGAAAATAGTGAGAAACATATAGGTAAGCATGGGTAAATAAGATTGGATGGAGAGTTTGAGACATATCTGGGCTATATGGTGAGAATGGGCAGTTATAGAATGTTTTCATGGTTCTTCATGCCAAATGTTAGGTCATTCTAAAGAATATTTTTTAAGATATGCGAGCTTTGGCAAAATCAAGTAAGTTGCAGTGTGATTTTCAAGCAAAGTTAGATCTTCAAATATTCATTTTGGATTTTATTATTTTCATGTATACCTAGGCTCTTTGGAATAACTTATAAGTTTGGTTATGAAAATTTCAAAAAAATAATTATGGGGTTTGATCGTCACATTTTTATGCACGATCATTAACAAGGTAAAGTGGTTTGAAATCCTAGTTAAACCCTAGCTAGGAGTAGCTTGCAGAAGATTGAGTAGAGTGAGCTTGTTTTGATTTATTGTGAAAAATTTATGATGTATATTACTCTTTTATATTTCCATGAATGTATGTTAGAGCATGTGGTGATATGTGGGCCCCACCTAATTTTTTTTGTTTCTGAAGTGCTACATTTTGTGGAAATGTTTCCCAAATGAGGTAAAGTCTAAATTGGAATTTATGATATCCTTGAATTTTATCTATATTTCCATGAAGTTTTTAGGTCATGTTGAAGGTAAAAAAGTGCAAAGTGTGCCCTATTTATGAATACTAGTTCTTTTGGATAGTTTAGAGCATTTTGTGGTAAAGTTGAGATTACAGGAGCTGTATGGGGTGATGACTCCATTCAAGTTGTGTTTTGAATCTGGTTCAGATAATTTTGTAATTTTATATCAAACATTTGATTTGGATATGTTATGCAAAAGTTATTACTTAATCTTTGAGTGTCAAATCTAGAAGATGCTCATTCTAGCATGGTGCAAATGGCTTCATGAGGTAAGTTGATGTTTCTGGGGTTTTCAAGGTTGGTGAAGATTTATGAGTGTTTATGCATCATGTATATGTGTTTTTTATTATTTTATGAATTTTGGAAGTTATATTTTGGGTGATAGAGTGTGATAGACTCGTACTCAATTCTTGAGTCCTAGAAGGATAAATATAAATTTACAGATATGGACCTGGTTGAATTCCTTCCACTTTGAGTTAGAATAATTTACAATATTTTATGGAAATTTAATTCATATAATTTCCAATGAGTTATGTCTTGTCTCATGTTGAGTTCTTTTTGTTGGTCATTCAATTCAATTTGTGAATAAGAAGGTATTTGCATTTTCAAGACAGGTTTTCTCATGATGCAATATTGAGTTGGTTGAAACATGAAATAGGTTATTTGATGCTTGATATAACTTGGAGAGTTAATAGGGATGTATTTTTCATCTATTTAAGGAATTTTTAGGTCTTAAATGTGTCATAAAGGGTATAAACTAACCGAGTTTTTAAAACTAGTTTTTAGGAAACTTATTTTGGTGAAGAAAAAAATAGTTGTGGTTTGAGCTGGTGGATGTTTCATGGTGTCTAAATTTATTATAATTTTTTATAGGTATTTATATTTACATGTATTGTTAACATTCCATATTTTAGGTGTTCTTGGGTGATATTGAGGCCCAAAGGTGAAGACAAGGTGCTAGAAATAGTTGATTTGTGAAGGTAATGAGCCAGTGGGCCCATTAAATAAAATAATTTGATTGGTTAATGTAAATTACGACCATGGTTGATGTTTAAATGACATATTACTCATATTTGGTGAATTTGGGAGCTTTAATAATCATATTTTTGGAATGAGTGGATTTTTCTCATTCTAGTGATAGGGTTTTGAGGATTTTTGGTGCATGGTGAGTGGTTTTTGGCTAGGCCGACCTACATGGCTCATATGTGTCCATCATAATGGATATATTTGAATTTTATTATGTTTTATGGGTTGAATTTATCATGAGGGACTTACATCCTTCGGGTTAGTGAGTTGAAAAGTATATAAAAGTATGTTTTTGAGTCATTTTTGTGTTAGTGTTCTTCGAGGGAAAATTGTGACCTAGAGGAGATTTTTTGCATATATGAGTGCATGATTTGAAGGCTTGAGAATAGCATGACAGGTTAAGGAATTATTTAGATCATGTGTGTAAAATTTTAGATCCAAATTGATATCAAGAAGAAGAAGATAGATCAAGTTTTAAGACCTAGGGTTTGAGCAAGGGTTTGTGAGCTGAATTAGAGATATCCATCAGCTATGGAAGCAAAATAAATCAGAGATAAAACATCATAAAGTGGCTGATTTGGTTCTTAGTCATCTTAGGGTGTTGTATCCTCCTTGTGGAGTGGGTGCTTCACTAAATTAGGGTTTGGTTCTCCTTGTAGGTTTGGTTCTCTACTAAAATAGGGGTTGGTTTTTCTCATGGGGTTAGTACATCACTAAATTTGAAGCATGGAAATATAATGTTTATGTTTCTGTGGGATTTATTTCCCACGAGGTTTTCCCACTTAATTCTTTTTTTTATATGCTCTCTCTTATGTCTTATGGTTCTATGAATGTATTGTGCACACCTAATAAGCTATTGTTATATGTATGAGGATGGATGGATGTTAATGAATGTTGATGTTAATGGTAATTGGGATAAGTAATTATAGGACTGATTCACCCACCTCTTAATCCATTGTGCTTCCAAAACATGTTTTCTGGTTACTTCAATGGGATTAGGTTGAATTCCTACTATAACTAAGATTATTTTTGTTTGTACTAAGTATTTCCACTTAGATTAGGTTTACCTTTTATGTTTTGTTTTTCTGTTTGTTTTGTTGTAATAAGCATGCTCGCATGCGGAAGCTATTTAATATTTGAGTTGATGTGTACAGAGAATTGTGCATAATTTTAGTGTGGGTAGAAGCATGTGTAACTTTTGAACAGAAAATCTCTGATATTGGTACTTACCTTAGAGTTGGTTCAGAAGTGTGTGCAATAAATTTTAAATTAGTTTACTCTATGGATATGAGATGGGTGCACATGAGAAAAATTGAGGTGTTACAAGTGTTTTAGTTTCTTAGGATGATGGTGTGTGAAAGGAAATTCTTGGATTGGGAATCCACTAGAGAAAAGAGGTTGTGTAGTGTAACACGAGGAAGCCAGCAGCATGACAGACTACTTTTTGTATGGCGCAGATAAATATGGGTTGCAGTGTAGAGGATTATGAACAAGGATGAATACAACCTGGGAAGTAGTGGCGCCCCAGAAGGTTACGATTGCCATGCATGGAGGAAAGTAAGAGAAAAGCATAGAAAAAGTAAAAATAACATTGAATGTTTTAAATTGGTGGTAGGTGAGGAGAAATTAATGTAAGAAAATTTTGGAAAACTATAAAACGGTTGTGGGAAATTTCATTCTTACCTTACATATTGAAGAGATTTGATCCATTTGAGAGTGTTTAAGAGTAATTAAGTGTGAAGAGATTTTACGAAAGATATTAGAGATGATTTTTACATGACCTGAGTTAGAGCTCCTTCGGAGGAAGTGTGGGCATGAAAGGAATTCGTGAAGATAAATAATATAAGGTTTGAAAGTTTTTTCACAAAGCTAGGTTTTGATCACATAAATTCTAGTTCACATATCTAGGGCACAAGGAATTAAAGAATGAACAGAACATGAGGAAGAGAAAGGATTTAAGAGTATAGATGAAAAAATTAAACCTTGCAAAGAAGTAAATAACAACTAGTAATTGGTTATAAGCATCTAGGGCATATAATTTTGTAAATTCAAAGTGCGAAGTTGCAAAGATAAAAAATGACACTAAATAAGGCACCAATCATAGCACCTAAGGGAAAATAAAAGGGAAAAGGGAAGAATCCTATAGCAGAAGATGTGCCAGAAGAATGGTTCTCCGAGATGCAGTATGCCGGTAAGGTGATTATCGGTTAGCCATGGGAGTCACATTTGACCAAGTGCAAGATAAATGACTATAACCATCATTTAGAATCACACGAGCTTAAGATAGAAAGGGAAGTGTTTGAAAAAATGGATCAAAGGACTGAATAGGGTAAGTTAGTATATGATAAGTGTATAATGACCTGGAGAGTGAGGGAGTTCTCCATATTTATGAGTTACCTTTCTTTGGCCAGCTCGAGTGCTTGTATCAATGGTTATTGTTGCATGTCCACTAGGACTATTTTTACTTTGCAAGAAGAAGGATGGACATCATTTTGTATAAAATTGGTGAAGTCACACATTTACGTTGCTCAAGCCTTGAGATAGATCTTGACTTTGGGTGTCATCCTCCTCTTGATTGTATTTTTTGAGATAGGAGTGGCTAATGGGTTTGATGACAAAGTATGGAAATATCTGATGGAGAAAATTTCTTCAGCGTAAATTTTTGTATAATATACTTGTGATGGAGGCATTACTAATGCTTACAATCTCCAAGGGGACAAATAAGACAAGAAGATACGCAAAGCATTCGAACATGAGTGGTGCTTACCAAGGGAGCTTCCTTAAGTTTTTAATAGTAAGGATTAATTTTTTAGTTTGCCAACATTATTGTTTGGGGAGATTTGATATGAATACTAAAGACAAGATCCCCTAGTGTAAACTTCATTACCCATTCACATCCAAATATTTCAAAATTTTGGTAAATAGACGTTTTGATACGCGGAAGCTAAATTTTGATGTAGACATGGTAGATGTTGATTTCCAAACTTTTCACACTATGTATGTGTATCTTGACAAGTCAACATATGTGGATACAATGGAGTATTATAACATATACATAACTTCTGATAATCTTGTTGTAGGAAAGGAAGTGACAAAGTTTTACATCTATTTGAGGCCCAGAGTGACGAATAGAAAGTAAATTGATGGGGAATACCTTCCTCTTTCAGGACTACCAAAAGGAAAGTAGATAGTGGGTATTAAAATATCACTTGAGGATACCCCTCCTATACAATAATAATAAGAAAAGGATGAGGAGGAGGAGGAGGTAGAAGGAGAAGAATATAACACTGCACTCGATCCCAGTTGGAGGTAGAAGTTGCGGACAAGGCATAAGGGGTAGGACAGTGGTGCAAGGACTTCATTAATGGCATGTGGATTTTGATTTTTCGTTCATGTCAAAGTCATATTAATTACAAAGTAGGATGAAAGAGAGATGAAGGATATTTTTGAGTGAGTCTGACATGGTAGGATAGGACCAAGGTCATGAGAACACTTGTTTGAGATTAGCTTCTTGAATAGCTAGTGATGGGTACAAGCAAGGTGGTGATGTGAGAAAATACCAGGATGATTTTAGACATGGTCTATCATATATATGATATGGAAACAATGTCATAAGGATGAATACACAAGTACATGAGTGGAATTTGTCAGACTAGCTCAATTTAGTAGGCCTAACCCCTAGGCCTAGTTAAAAAAGTGGTATGATAAGGTATAGTTAAGGCATGGGGTTGATTTAAAATCATGGTATAAGTATGAAAGACATGATAGGATATTTTCAAAGGGATATATGATGTAAAACATTTCAGATTTGATATGTTACAGTGCAAACTAGCTTAATTTAGCCTATTTCAAGGACCTAGAATGAGGGTATAAATCAAAACAAGCTATACCAAGAAAATTCAAGAATTTTAAGTTTGTAGGGACATTTCCAAGAGTCATCATATGAATTATCGGGTCACAAAAACATCTTGAGGCATGGTTAGGGTCATTTGTATGACTACCTTTTAGGGTAAGCATGATTAGCATGCCCAAATGAAATGGGATTGAAAGTTCCATAGTTAACCATGAAAAATTATCCATTGGATATCATTAAGGACATAATCATTAAGGTGTGGACGAAATTTAAGGACCATGAGATGATTTATGTGCAAGAAACTGCAATTTTACCAAAACTAGGTTAAGTAAGGTATGCTAAAACAATGAATTGACTTCTTAGCATTCAATATAAATTGACAATAATTCTTTGGATAAATCATAACATATTTTTTTGAAGAGAATAGGGATAAATATATTATGCAAAAAAATTTAATTCAAAAGGATGTAGGATAAGAAATTTATATCCATTTTTCTAACACTGTCTAAAACCCTCCTAAATCCCAGTTGAAATCGATATAGAGAAAAATTCCTCGTTAAGCCTCCAAATGGATTTTTTTTCCTTGAAAATTATTTTAGGGTCTATATAAATCATCCAAGGTCATATTCCTGGTGGTTTTATCTTATGACACATGGTACACCCCATAACAAAATAGTTTTTTTGTGAAGAATTCAGTGTATAGACAAAACTTGCAAAGGAACTCATGCTTAAATTTGTGGTGAAGTATTTTTGGGGTGTGCTCTTTATTTTCATGAAGTCATATGGGTTATTTTTTTGGATAAATTTGATGATACTAGTGCATTTTTAGTCCTACCACCAAGAAAGCCTAGAATGCAAGACTAGACATGGAAGTGTAAGGGTATACATGATGAATTGCATCATAGAGTGATTTCTTTTTGTCCTAAATAGTATGAAGTTGTCCCGTATGATCTAATAATGTACTTGGTTTTGTTTTATTAATTTCTTGCATGCATAAGTTGGAGTGATCCAAAATTTCCCTTTTGAGCTAGTGAAGAAGCTTGTCGCTACAGATGAGTAGATGAAGTTTTGTTCAAACAACGTATGCCTCTAAATGCTTGTACAATTTGTTTGTGATGTCCTTAAAATTTTCAAAGTGTTAGTTGATCTTGGGGATAAATTTGAATATGTTTGAACATGAGGAACCAAAACTGGTTCTTGAGAACACTAGAACCCAGTCGAACCAATTTGAGAAGTTAGAGAAAAAATATGGTTCTTGTTATGTTGTTATGATTTCTATCTATTGGATGTGAAATAATACTCCATGAGATTAATTTTTATGTATGATAGGTGGTTAGATGACAAGGTTTAGGTGGTTATAATCCATGAGAAAAATAGCAATATTTTGAAGACTATTTTTCTGTGCATGGAAACTTACAAGTACATTTATCAAAACAAGTATTTCATGGCATGAATGCAAAAAAATTTAGTTGCTCCAATCCTTAAAGGTGGACTAGATATAAAATCCAACTCTTAGAAATATTTTTTTTATCTTTAACCTACAAAAATCAATTTCAAATAATCATTCACCATAACTATAAATTGTTCATACTCCATGACTAAGTTTAAATCTAAAATGGAAGTTGAATAAGAAATGGCGAGTTAGGAAGGATGTGAAGAGGTTATAGAGAAACATGAAGTGTTTTTTAACTTAAAATCATGCATATCACAATTTTCCTAAGTTGTATTAGTTAGAAAACAAAGGGAACTCAACAAAAGGAAGAAGACAAAAATGTGATATGGAAGTTAAAAAATAATAAGTCAAATGTCATATTTTATTGTATGAAGAATATCTTTAGTTGTGTAACTAATTTAGGAGTTATTTTGTGATCTAAATGAAGGTGAAAACTTTCATGAAAATATGTGTAAGTTATACACATGTAACTTACATGTAATCAGGTGAAATCATTACATGAAGACACTTTGAGATGATGTCATCTTCCTCTTCCCAATTCAAGTTGTAGTGTGAAGTTGAAGAGTTCCTTTTGATTAGGAGAAGTGCAAGAGTCTAGGTATATGTATGATTTGATGTTTTAAATAATTTTATTATGTGTATTAATATTATTTTTTATGAACATACCATTGAAGGTGTAGTAATGGCATGAGAGATAGTGTGTACTTAATGCATTGATGACTGAAATATTGCAGTAGTTAGTGAGCATGAAAGTGTAGATTTTTGAGAGGGATATCTGACTTCAAAAGTAAGATAATTTTTTTATGAAGAGGGATATTTGAGTGAGGTACTTTCAGCATACTAAGGAGAGTGAGAAAATAAGAAGGTGAGCTGAAGAATTGATCAGAATTTTTTGCGAGAGAGAACATAAGAGAAGTGATCAATATATTATGAAGAAGGTTGAGTACATGCTTAGCACTCAGGGATTTGATTCTTCCTTATAAGTGGTGTCTTACAAAAGATCAATTTTAAGCTTGGTTAAAGTGTTGGGAGTTAAAGATTCCATGAAGGTTGAATCCTAGTAAAGGTCAGGTGGCATCTTGACTAAATTATTGGAGTTCTGATTTTAGTGGATGCTCTGATTTTAGTGGATGCTCAACATGAAATCATTGTAACATTTACAGGACATTTTTGTCCAAGATAGTTCTTTGGTTTTAGTGGGTTTTTCTCACTTGAAGGTTTTCCCAAATTAAATATTGACTCTTTGTCTGTGTTATTTTGTTCATTTCTTGTGAATGATTTTGTGGTTTCATCATAACTAAGGTAAGGAAATTAAATTGTATTTCAAAATTTGAATAAGCATTCCTTCACCCCCCATCTCAGTGCCTATAATTTATAAAACTTATAGTAAACAACGAAGCCACCAAGGATTTACCTAAGCAAGCCGAGGACAAATAAGAAGACACCAAAAAAAGGATAAGGTGAAGGTTTATTACCACTAGAGATGGCAAAGAGGAGAATTCAAAGGAAAAGGTTGCACGTAATGAAGAAACCCCAATCATACACAATTTGTATGAGGATGAATAAGAGCCTAAAGATGAAAATGTGAAACATGATGAAGATATGCCTACTGCACATGGAAGTGAAGGCCCCATAGGAGAATATTAATAGAAAGAGAATAAGGATGGTGAACCATCTAAAGTAGGCAAGGATCCCACAAGAAGAAATGGAAGTAGTGCACGCACAAGTGCAGAGAAGCAGGTACCAATAGATAGGTGAACTGGTGGAAGAAAGAAGAAGGAAAAGTTATATTGATGATCAAATAAATGTTTTTCAGGAAAGTTTCCAAAGTACAATACCAAAAAAAAACCTTTATGGTTGGGAGGTGATCAATCTAGAAGGTGCAACCTTGCACACAAAGAAAATTATCTCTTGGAATATGAAGACTCGCATATAGGGACCTGAATTTAAGGTTAAAAACAAATCATGTGTGAGGCACAAGATGAAGAAAGTATCAGGTATAGTCCTCAAGACTTTCAAGCACATGCATTTGAACGATGAGAAGGCTAGAAATGATCTAAATAAGATGGTCATAGAAGTGACACAAAGAAATTTGTACAAGGTGCCACTATCAGAGTCCTGCTAAAGATAATAAATATAAGGAGTGGGAGGTCTAGCAGCTTGTGGAGGATTTGGAAAAGGTAGAAAAGCATACCAGGTATGCTTTTAACAAGGTTTTTCATATTGTAGATACCATTACAATAGCATGCCCTGACCTAGAGAAAAGGGATAAGGATGAATATCCTACATATTTTTACTACTTAGAGGATCTATTAATTATGTTTTTATAGGAGAAAAATTATGTGCAAGGGCAAATAGAAGAATAATTTTCTATTGAATAATATAATAATAAAAGAGCAGTAGCATGCAATATAGTGAAATATGAGCTGTTAAGAACCATGATTAAGGATGAGCTAAAAAAGGTAGGATGGGAGTTTGATAATTGTCAATACCTTGATCCAAGAATTTGATAATCCTCAAGGAATATACCACTCAAGAGAAGAATAAGGTTAAATAGGTGCAAGTATCCAAGAAGGAAAATAAGGTTGGATGTGAAGAGATAATTGTTGAGATTGCAAAGAAGTGAGATGTGCTTAAGACAATGAGAGAGGTCTATGAGACAAGCCTAAAGGAGCTTGGTTCTTTAGGTGCACAAAATATGGATGCCTTGGAAGGGATGGCATTAAGCCTTACTAGGATTATCAAGGAATTGAATGCAAAAGGTTAAGAAATGACTCCCACACAGGTGTTAGATATTTCTGGGTTAGTACCAGATGCAGCTACTAAGGAACTGGTAAAGTGGGAAAAGCTAGAGAGCATCATAAATATAGAGTTCCTTGAACTACTTCAGCCATCCAAGGAATGAAATTGAGTGTGCACCTAATAATATGTGACATTCTTTCATTCATTAGGTATATACCCACTATTCTTTCATTTTCACATTCTTTATTCTTCCAGTCTTGAGAATCATTCATGATTCAATAGTTCTGATGATGGATAATATTCGTAGTATGGAGTAATTTTGGTTAGAGAAAATTTCAAATTAGTAGTGGAGTGTAAAGGCTACACACAATGGTATGCACACGCAGAGGATTAGAGTAGCACATAAAGGGTGCACATAGGGGAAACAGGCCAGTGCGTGAGACTACACACATGTAGTAATAAGATCAGGGACTTAGCCAATTTTCCATAATGGCTAAAAATAGAAAAGTTGAGTTGGAGTACCACTCAAGTAAAGATCAGGAAATATACAAAAATGAGAAGACTTAGAAACCAAGAAAAGGAAAATAAATCACATGCAGAGCAGGATAAAGTACACATGGACCAAGATAAAAATAATAATTAAAGCATGTTATATATTTACTCTGAACTATTTTTAGGAAGGCATGTAGATTATTTTCGTGTGCACGCCTATTATTAGTAAAGTGTGTGAATCAATGAAGGGAAATTCCCAAACCTTATATATAGGTAGTTCTTCCTTGTTATAGGAGAGTTTTTTTAGGCTTTTGGGATGACATAGTGAAGTGTAAATGGAGGGTTTAACAATCTAGGGTTTGAGTTTGTTAAGAGAGTAAACCATCCAGCGTAAGGATGTATTGAGGTTATTTTAATCAGCTACATTATTATGTATTTAATTATGGTTTGCAATAGATAATGTCTAATTATGGAGTAAAGGGAATTAAAATATTGTTAATCATTCTTTACATTGATTAAGTTTCCTTATTATATGTGTTTCTAGATTTTCAAGGTTAAATTACTTCTTTGTGCATGAATGGGTGTTTAACAATGAAAATGACGAACATACATGCTAATATCCTGATAAGAATAAAAATGGAGAGTCTTGGTGGCTAAGCACACTTCAAGTGAGCATCTAGACTCTTTGGATGAAGTGTCAGCGTGCCTAGATTTGGTTTGGGAAAACAAAATACTACACATTGTTTTTATTATTTCTAGACCAATTACAAGTATTTTTTATCCTGACCCATTTATAGCCATGATGCATACTTTTATTATGTATATTGGGTTTGCTTTCATTTTTATCTTTTGTTTTACTTTGGACCAATTACACATATTATGTTTCCATATCGGTTTCTTCATAGCCATGGTGCATACATTTACTATGTATATTTGTATTTTATTAGTTGGTATCTTGTGTTTTGTGTGTGTGTGTGTGTGTGTGTGTTTTTACACGCATAATGGGTTACATGTCATGATTATTTCATAATCATGGTAAAAAATCTATTATGCAATAGAAAAATAAGGTTTCTCTAACTTTCACTCTCTAAATGGAATCTCATGCTACAAGAAAACTCTCTCCCTTCCTCCTTATATTTCTTGCCTTCTTATCAAGTGGATTTCCACTATTTTTCTATATCACCCATTCACCTTATGGGGCATTCCCTTAGCATCCACACTCGTTGGGGCATCTAAATGCTTCACTAGCTTCCCTGTCTTCCTCTCACTAATCTACATGTGTCTATTATCTTTAAAAGGGGGGTTCTATTAGCTTCATAATTAACCACTTTGAAAGAGTTTAGAAATGTAGACAGACGCTAAAAATACATAGCCTTTACTTTCTATAAAAGTATTTGATAAGCTAGCTAATGCCCTCTGTGCAGTAATATACACCAGGTGTTATAACGTGCTTTCATTAATTAATCTAAACTCAAGGGCTATCCCATTATAATTTACTAAAAAAGATCAGTATTGGAGGATAGGATAGAAAGAGAGGGCATGATCATTACTAACTAGGTGCAGTTTTGTGCAACCTACAAGAAGAAGAAACAAATTAATATGCTTTTGTGAATGAATTTTTTCATTTCATATCTTCTCTATAGTACTTGGTTTCTTCAGGATAAAAATGGTTATTCTTAGGGATGTCTCCTTACTCCCAGAACAATGGAGTTTTAATTTCCAACATGAACTTACTAGAGAGATATGTAAATTGGCTCTACCACACACTATTTGGAGCATCTTGATTGAAAGAAATAATCAGACCTTCAAAAACTAATCTTCAAGTATAAACAAGGTCATCAAAAAAGTGGGGCAAGATATTAAAGGAAATACTCATATCATTAATATTAAATCTTCCAATTTCTTCCCATTCTTGGAAAGAAGCATTCTTCACATCATGAACCTTAACCCCAAAATCCCTAAGGTTAATAGGGACACCCACAAAAATAGAGTTAAGTGGTCTAGACCTCCCGAAGGATGTTTCAAACTCAACTTTTATGGTTTAGATAAGTAGAGGGAGGGTTATTCTGGCATTGGTAACTTGTTCATGACCATTATGGGATATGTCTAAGAGATTTTTTATGCCCCCTGGGAAATCATACCACCAATCATGCAGAGTTCAAGGAAATGCTAGCGGGCATAAAACAATGCATATCCTTAAATAGAAAATCCCTCATCATTGAGGGTGACTTGTTATGTATTATCAAATCCATCAAATAACATAGAAACTATGGGTGGAGACTAAAAAACATAATCAAGGAGGCTAAGATGTTGGAATCATTTGATAGAGTGGAAATTCAAAATACTTACAGGTTAGGTAATAAACCTTCCGACAGGCTTGCAAATCATGGTAGCAATATGGCTAATATGATGACATGGCCATTGGATCTCATACCTTGGTAGAATATTTTAAATTTGACAAATAAAGATATGACCTTAGAGGCTATGTAATGATGACACCTAATTTTCTCACGCTCGGTATCGTAAGAATGTCCATCATTGTTTAAGAAAGGACATGTGTTATGTTTTTTTGCATTTAATCTATTGGTATGGGATTAGAGGCTCCATTTTTTTTTCCAAAATATAGACATGGTTTTCAGCTTGTGATGGGCGGAGATAGGGTCATATCATATCCTTCTTCATTCCTCCACCTCAAAATTAATTCTACTCTTTAGAGAATCCTTTGCATAGGAGGGTTCTCTAAGTACATTTAGTGTTTAAAAGGTAACGATCTTCATCTCTCTATGGATTATGGCAATTCTTTGTTAGAGGGGGTCTTTAATATGAGGGTTTTTTAATAAAGGTTACTAAGGAGTCTATAACTGAGGTTACTGGGTTAACTATGGAGAATCTTAAAAAATTTAAAGACAAAACTAGGTGGAAACATGAATTAGCCACTTTTTTTGTCCTATCAAACGTATTTTGTCATATGAAAATGGCATTGCTCGCATCTCTCTTCCTAAACATTGGGAAAATGTATTTCTAGTGGTGATTAAGTATTTGACATTAGAGGTAAAATTCAGGAAGATATTCTCTTATCACCTTTCTATCTTGAATTACCTGCAAAGGGATTAACCAATGAGCTTACCCTTTTTCCTTTTCAAGTCTCTGACTTCCTCCATATCTGACTTTAAGAATGATAAAATTGATTTACCCCTTCGTCATGGTCTGATTCTTTTACTTTTTCAAAATGGTAAACCTCTTATCCACGCATAACTAGTGATTACCAGTGATACTAAGTCGAATAATGAAATCCTCATGACTTCCATGAAATGTCTCAAGAAAGAGAGTGGGAAAGATAATCTAGAGGGGATTGCACATTCCTTTTCAACCTAAAAAATGGGTCCATGAAAGGGGTGAGGGATATGGTTACAGAGAGAAGGAAAGGGATTTGGTTGATTGGGAAGCTAGGTTGATGAGATCATAGTCAACTATTGACACAATCCTCATTATTAACAAGAATCTAGTTCAAGAGGTCAGAGATTATCATCACAAAATTGATGTCCAAAATAAGAGGATCGATGGCATGTATGTTGAGTTTTTTATGCAAGAGAAGAGGATATCTATCATGTAATATCTAGTGGCCAATGCTGAGGGCAGCAAGAAGAATATGAGGCTCACTCTGAATGGTTCTGACAGTGAAGACACCTTGGACACATAAATCAAGGAAAAAGATGATAAAAGGCCCAAGAGGGTGATCATAAAGTTTTTTGGATCAAATTATAGTGGGCCAAGTGTTAGGACTCATAGAAAGGTTACTTTTACTAAGGTGAAATAATGGTGGGATTTTGGATGCCCTTTTGGTCTTTTACATGCTTTTATTGTCTCTTACTACTACTATAGCCACTGTCCTTTTGTATCTCTATTAAAAAAATTGTATGTTTAATATTGCAGACTGTGTGAATTCTGGATCTATTTGGGGGTTACCCTCTAGTCAATCCTATTTTATTTGTCTCCCTTGGTTCCCTTTTGGTTGGATTTTTTAACCATGCTTCTTTTTTTATGAATGGTATTTTGGTCCCTTCAAAACCAAATTTTATTTACCTTATCTAAAAAAACTAGAATTCACCTCCATCCTTTAGAATTAATTAAATTAATTCTATCATTCTTAAATTCATCCCTTCAAGATTTAATTCAATTAAATCTATCACATTCCTTTGTAATTAACTAAATTAATTCTATAATACTTACATATCTTTATAATTAATTAAATTAATTCTAATTATGCTTAAACTATACTCCTATGATCCTTAGCTAATTTAATTAAATGTTTATTTAAGTAAATGGTTAAACTCCTACTCATCCTCCACTTAATATCCACTTCACTATCCTAGTCACTCCACTCAACTTCACTTCTAGAATCCTATAAATGTGGAAGTAGCAAAAGTTACACGTAAAACCACATTCTTGGATGTAAACTTATTGTCAAAAGAAAATTTACTACCCCTCAATGGATATTCAATCCATTCAAATTGATATAATCTCCTCCAATGTTATTTGAAGAATATACATTCATGACATTATTAAAAACCTTCAACCACTTCATGGCCTCTCTTGCAATTATAAATAATAGGACATATCCTTCACAAATGTTCCCTAGAAGATTTGCAGCAAACCTCTACTAATTTTCCTTTGAAAGGTTATCTTTGTGTCCAATTTTCTTGTAGCATTTTCATTTTTTCATTTATAGATCAATTTAGATCATCCACATCCAATATTCCTAAGAAATTCAACAACTGTGTGCACACTTTATCAATTTCATCATTGAGGTTACAAGAATATCCTGAAGAAAGGCTTGTTGTATTGTGTTAGCTTATTTTTCATTATTTCAAGTTTTTCATGTTTACAGTACCAAGCAGGTATGATGACATGTGAATTGATTGTGCAGGTTATAGGTTCGCATAGGAGAACGTGGGACTTGTGGTTTACACCTCCAATGTAATACCTTAATTATTTCCCAAAAAATGAAGATTTTTTTTTAAATTGATCTTCATGTTCAATCACAAGTATGAAAAAAATTTAACTCAGGAACAACCATCTAACAATTTTAAACAACTAGTTATTATTAGGTTTGATCCATCTAATAACTCTTCCATGTATAAACCTTGTGTAACTAAGAAGGTTTTATTAGTTTTTTCCTTCAACCCACTCTATGCGAGTAATCATACAATATTTAGTATGCTCGGATTTAGCTTTTTTCCAAGGTTGAGATAGCTATGTTTTCCATCCTTAAATGTCTACCAAAAAATCAATTTGTTAATTGTTAGGAAATATATCTTAGTGCTCCATTTGTATGTACGGGTGAATAATAATTACTTGTGTAATTATTATTATGGTAAATTAGTGAAAGTACATTTACTATGTAAATGTAAATAGTAAATGTAAAATGTGGTTAGTATGTGGTATGTTAAGTTAGTAAGTTAGAATAATAAAATAATTAGTATTGTTTTATTATTATATTGGTGAGAGGTTGAAACCATATGGGTGTATGGTTGTACATGAAGACAAATGTTGTTGTAAGGATTGTTATTTTACATCTCCTATATAATGGAGTGTAATGAAATAGTAAATTGATAGTAAAAATATAATATAGAGTTGTTGATTTCAATTATTGTCTGTGTAGCTATTTCATGGATTCTTTGTGTTAGATCAGATTAATTTCTACATTTGGTACCATAGCAGGTTAAATCTGTCTCAAAGAAGATCTTGTAACTTTTGTTTCTAGATCTGGGTTTCTCCAACATTTTTCATGTAGAACGATCGGTTATACAGAACGCTACAGTAGAAATTTTAAAAAAACCCAGTTTTTCGTTTGGGAGAAACGTGCAATTTACTATACAGCACAATGATAACTGTTTTTTTTTTAAGAAATCAAAGAATCAAAGGTAATTCAAATCTACATTCAATTTTTTTTGGATATTTAGATTCAGTAAAATGGATACACCATTAGATAAATTTAATGGGCTGAACTTCCATACATGGAGAGTAAAAATCCAGATGCAGTTAATGAATAAAAATCTATGGAGGATAGTAGATGGAAACAAAAAAACACGTACATATGTAAGCAAAATTGTAGAATGGGAAACTAGAGATGAACAAATAACAAATGAAATTGACTATAATTATGAATAATTTCTATATACTAAGTGAATTTCTTGGAGGAAGGAGGCACAGGAGGTTGGAGGTCATTCAGCGACCTCTCGTCAGTCACCAACGACGGGGCCGTATCAGCTATGGTGATTTTTTTTTATACAGTGTGTTCCTATTGTTTCTTTATATTTCTGGCAGAGTGTTTGGTTGTAGTTTTCTTATTGTGGTTTTCAGAATAAAGGAAATTTCACATTGAGGGGGGACATGATCTCAATGTTCCATTTCTAGTTTTCTACATTTCTGGTATTTTCTATATATGCAGCAGAATTTCCTATGTTATTCCCTGCAGTGAGATGTGATGAGGGCTAAGAATAGTACTTGGCATATCATGATGTGGTTGTAGGTAAACCATTGAAAACCTTCATTTTGGTTTGTGGTACACCAGTTGTAAAACCACCATTTTCAGTTGTTGGTAAACCCTATGCAAAACCATCACCCTTTTGGTTTGTGGTAAACCAGTTGCAAAACCACCATTTTTGGTTGTTGGTAAACCCTATACAAAATCATCACCCTTTTGGTTTGTGGTAAACCAATTGTAAAACCATCATTTTCGGTTTATGGTCAACCCTGTGAAAAACCATCTATTAGGTTTATGATCATCCTGTAAAATCATCAGATCATGAGCAGGTGCAAGTATAAGGCAGGTTTTCCCCATGTTTGCACTAAGGGGGGGAATGTTAGAAATATATATTAGTGCTCCCATTTGTATGTACGGGTGAATAATAATACTTGTGTAATTATTATTATGGTAAATTAGTGAAAGTACATTTACTATGTAAATGTAAATAGTAAATGTAAAATGTGGGTTAGTATGTGGTAAGTTAGTAGTTAGAATAATAAAACAATTAGTATTGTTTTATTATTATATTGGTGAGAGGTTGAAACCATATGGGAGTATGGTTGTACATGAAGACAATGTTGTGTGTAAGGATTGTTATTTTACATCTCTTATATAATGGAGTGTAATGAAATAGTGAATTGATGATAAAAATATAATATAGAGTTGTTGATTTCAATTATTGTCTGTGTAGCTATTTCATGGATTCTTTGTGTTAGATCAGATTAATTTCTACATTAATTTCATACTCCAGTATCTGACATATATAATATAAGGATACAATCAAAATATGATGCAATTAGTTTCTTACATTACTTTGGCCAAAGTTTCTCACCATGCATAGAAAGCATATCCCAAGACTACACAAAATCCTAGAGATATAGTCTCCCATCACCAAACAAATATCTTGACATGGTTATCTATATCTTTTGTTTATGAAGGTGAACATGTTAATAAATAAGAAGTGTGTTCCTTATAGGTTCATCTCTATAAATGAAAATAATCACAACTTACTTAAGGTTCTTAAGAAATAGGGAGATACCGCGTAATGGAATTAATTCCATTATGTCCTATTTCCATATTCCATAACTACCCCTAGTTAGTACTATGTCAAGGTAGTTGTATGATGGAGTGATATTACAACTAATATATGTCATATTTAAGGTTTACTACCGCAACCATCTTTCACCTTGTGACTATTTCTTCACGACTTAGGCTAAGTAATAGTCCTAAAGTATTATTTATGACTTCCTAAATTTATTTATTTTTGTTTCCAAAAACTTCATAATTTATTCATGTTATGGAGTAAACTATTAATTATCCTCTTGTGAGGTTATCTTGTTGAAGTGATAAATTCCCAGTCCCATAACCATAATGTTTATGTCACGACTACTGAATCTTCGAACTCTCTCTAAATTAAAATCGAAATAGTAAAGTCATTAACCACTAAGCCCGGTTAACTTTAATGCTCACATAGTTTCCTCTATGGATTAGATCCATATATCTTTCGGGACTATTTGTTATCACCACAGGATCTTCAGATCATCACCACTACTTATATTTTGAGCGATGAAAGAAAGCATGATTATGAGTGATTCCAGATCCAAGCAATTGTCCATGTTATGACACAAGTAAGGTAGGGACACTAAGAAGGAATGTTTTAAAAACATGTGTGCTTATTCACCCATAAACGCAAGGTTGTAAAAATGGATCCCACCCATGACTTATTGATAGTTCGATGATTATCCTTCGTCATTGGAATATGACTCTAGGAAAAACACCCAATCCTGTGGCATGCTTCCTATTAATTTCTTTCATCATACCGGACTTCATGGGGAAATGAAAAATAATTAATGAAAGTTGTGAAAGTATCACTTCACCAGGAGTATCCCAGGAATTAATTTTAAATTGATTCATGAACCATAGGTATTGTGATCCCTACTTTGCCCTTATGAAATATGGATCTCTTAAGTGTGGGTGAAAATCAGATTTAGTAGAGCACCCATTACGAAACCGGAAAATGAAATTATCTTGTGGCAAATTATGAAAGTCACTCTAGTTTAATATTGGGAATCTATGCTAACATGCGAGGGATTCTGGGTTCATGTTTAGCAACTTCAAGTCACAAGTATGTGAGTCTTCACATTTGTTCTGAGTAAATCAGTGGTACCGATACCCAGGAAGGTACATTGGCAAATCACTCTGATTACCCCTTTTAAGCTTCACAATGAGGACTTTGATCTCTCAATTATGTACCCAAAATGAAATAAATTCGGGGGCACAGTAATCTACTTGCTTTTTGACCCTAAATGACCCTTCCGATTATCCTTTCATGCCTTCTCATATGTTTATTATTGGTGAAGGCTCCTGCTAGACGGTTGATTCTTACTACAATTAAAGTACAATGGAGTTCCTATCTTCTTGATCTATGGGAAGGGAGTGAAAGAAAAAGGCCGGATCAGTTAGCTTGTGTGGTAAATTTTTGAATGAGTCTTGTGAATGTACTCCCGGAAACTAATAAGTGTGTGTATAGAAATTATTTAATCCTTCTTGAGACAAAGGATGCCCTATAAGGACTGGCTCATTATGGGTCGCAATGTTTTCAGTTATTTGAGGAATGACTGAGTCAATTATTGACTATCCAGTAATATGCGGGATTGGAGAATTCTTAAAATAAAATGCACCAAAATGGATAATGAATAGGCCATTATATTGGCCAAAATAACCCTTTTAGGGGTAAAGCACTGTAACGAAATCCTGATTAGCACAACCAAAGATTCAATTTTAGTATCCAGGACGCAGGAACTTCTCTATCAAAGGAATCCTCAGGACAATAATGATTTATGAATTCATTATTCCCTTTCTTATGCTTAACATGTTCCCATGGTTTTAACTCAAACCTAGGATTATACTATCCACTTTCATTATCATAATATCTTCATAGTATGAAATATAGATAATATTGTCACTATTTGAAATCAATATACATAAAGTGTAGAAACGTATAAGTGATCCATAATATTATTTCTATGATAAACAAGTGGTTCAATAACATGTTTACTATTGTTTTAATCATAAGACTAGTTGAGTCAAGGAATTAGAATAATTAATATCTTAATATTTCATCAAAGGGTCGATTGACCACTTATTAAATTACTAGATCAGCAACAGTTTATACAAGATATAGT
Source organism: Taxus chinensis (assembly GCA_019776745.2). Classification (NCBI taxonomy): domain Eukaryota; kingdom Viridiplantae; phylum Streptophyta; class Pinopsida; order Cupressales; family Taxaceae; genus Taxus; species Taxus chinensis. The sequence goes on along the minus strand of CM034151.1, from coordinate 453,539,255 downwards.
CATTAAATAGGAACATAGACAATGTATACCTATATGTATATCATGATCAAATACATCATTCATATTTTTATTAATACAAAATATTACGAAGTCACAAAACCAAATTTTATTAACAAAATTCATAATTGTGATTATACATCAGGGTATTATGCCCATCTTTTCATTTAGGATTCCATCATGAAAGCATTTAATACAAATAATATAATTATTAAAAATATCTTGTATACATGCGACCGCAAGGTAATAATCAACAAAAATTATTTAATCATTCCAATTATTCACTTCATAGTTTCTCCTATTTACATGTACATCAATTAGGAGAGATAAATATACATATGTCGGTTCAAGAGAACAAGAATGAGATAACTATTTGATTTCCTAATCGATGATCATTATAAAGTGATAATAATAGGTTGGGTTTGACCCTTAACTAAAACAATTCATTTATCAAATGAAATAAACAATTAAGTCAACAAATATTCTATCATCATTTTTACGACAATCTATAATAAATCATTTGTATTGAAATTTAGTTGTATTTAATAACAAATCAAAATCAATCATTAAATAATGATCTTCAATTTATGATACTTGACATCCATTACATTTATCTAAGTTTATACATACATTCCATGTTTTATACAATCCCCGTAGTCAAGACTTCATTCAAAAGAACTCATTATTATCCATAAACCGAAATCAATTCCTTGTAATAATACTAATTAAATCATTATTAAAAGTTTTAGTTTAAAACATAACCAAATTTTCATATAATTACAATACATTATATGATGTTCTAAGTTATAAGAGTACACAACTTAATTACTAATTTATTTACGAAGTATCTATACACATGAGAGAAAACAAACATCTAATTGTATATCATATAGATATTCAAATCCAAGGAACGAATAGCATTTATAATACCCTACAATGAAATTAGATTGGAATAGAATATATAGATAATCCAACAACCTTATATTATCCTTGTTTCACATACCCACAAAATAATACAATTGATATAATAGGTTCGTGTATCTACATCGACACATGTATATGTAACAATCCTTAACACACAAGCCCATTATGAGTATATTTAAAATTTCCTATTAGAATACAATTTACTCAAATCTATAAATGAAGTCCCAACTCAAATATTTCTATTCAATCCTCTTAAATAAAAACACAAACCAAAATGTAGAGCCTTATGGGTATTTTGAAACTGTAGTATATATCTCATATATATATATACATACATACATACATACATACATACATACATATACATACATACATAGATATATATATATATATATATATATATTATATATGATATATATATATATATATATATATATATATATACAAACCCAAAAGAGAGGATACAATTTTATACATTTGGTAAAGAATCCAAGACCCAAAAGGTCACTTTTAACATCTACATGCACGTTTTACTGTGCCACCCAGTAATGGAAACCTTTCATGTACTTCAAAATATATCTAAACAACATCTTCCATGTATGCATTCCATTTTATATCAAAACCACATCGCGCAGACCCAATATGGGTGTATTTAAGCTATTACCATAAAATAATATTACATTCCTTGATACATTTCAGAACTAGGAGTTTTAAATTTATTTTTCATATAAACTATGCAACCCAGAACGTAGTTTTGTATCATTCTCAAATTACACATACTCAAATTATACCACATAGTAAAACTTATAAACTCGTGCTTTTAAAAAAATCATACCCAACAAGGAAGATAGCATTTAAACTCATAAATATGTATGGCTATTTAACATGTAATCACATAAACAACAATAACCCATTTTGATATACTTTAACAATAAAAATCAACATAAAAAACACCCTAAATGCCATTAACTACAGATAATGATTAATATTTATAATAGCAGGAAGAATCTCATGCATGTGATATGATATATCTTGCTCAACTTAGCTCTTTTTCTCTCTGAAAGTCCTCCAAAATTCAAAAATAACAATATTAATATTAAAGCATTTCTTATTGCAACCAAGCCGCAATATATCCATACTCAACATATCATTCATGGCCACAAAATAGACACATTGGGGAAGAAATTCAACTTTCCCCGTATCCCAAGAAAATATATTATCTAACAAAACAATGAAAATGAGTAAAGAGAGATAAAATGCAAATGCATTTGGAGTTGGATTCTCATGGAAGCTAACCATTCCCGAGGATTCAAATCATGCATTAAATTTCCATAAACCCTAAACCCATGCTTACCATTTTATCTTACCACTTATTCCTCTCAATTTCCACATTAACCAACATAGCTCAAATGACATTTCCTAGCTTTTGGCTAAGTCCTCCATATTCCATTCAATATGCTACATTTAAACAACATTAATATATAATCCACCCAACTTGCAAGTCACACAAGTCTAATAAAACATTTTATATGTCATCCACTTATATTAAGTGGTTTAATATATGAAGCTTCATATCCATAGTTAGAAACCATGTATTTATATGCTCAAATGCCAATAAATTCATCACCGTTATATATTTACCCCTAATTTTAAACAAAACCTTATTACATGCCACCCATATAATACACATCAAAGGTTCAAAAAACTTCAATAAATAATTCCATATTCAATTCCAATTTATCTAATAACCAATTCAAAGGAGGAGTCCAAGAAAGAAAACTAACTAGAATTGTTTTCTTTTGAATACTTTCCAAAATCAACTTCTAAAACGTAAATGTGATAGAAAGTATTGGTGTGAGCTAACACTCTCATTTTTTAACTCTACTTAAGAAATATGATGCTTTATTGACCATCTATATGGTCATAAAATTTGGAACTTAAAAATTGTGGGATGTTACATACTTCCCCCTAAAAAGATCGTCCAATACATCCAAGAAAAGAACATTTTTAATGTAGTTTAAAATTTTCAAAACAAAAATCATTTCCACAATTTCTTTAAGATGTAACAATTTTGAGAAATATAGTAATTTAGAACTTAATAAATAGCCATGACTCTAATGGTCATTAATATAGTCAACCTAATATCAAGTAACAAAAAATATTATTATTATTATTATTAAATTAATAAAATAGAAAAGAAGAAGAATCCTGCATGTCTTCCATATTTTCCCATATTGCACTTTCTTTAGAGAATTGGTACCGTTGGACCTTTCATTTTGAGATCTCATGAATTCTTAGATGCAAATTGTATGTTTCCAAAAAAATGTATAGGTTTAAGTGTGATGATTGCAGGATTATGTTCCTACAATGAATCCCAATTTAATATATGAGGTATATCAGCCACATAATTTTCCATCAAGGATACATGGAACACATCATACATTTTGGGCAGTGTAGGAGTTAGATCTACCCTATAGGTTATAGGACCTATAACTTCTAAAATTTCAAATGGTACCAACAAATATAATTTATAACTTAGAAGATATTTCTCCAAAGTTAATGGAAGCTCTTTTTAGCTTTCACCCTCATAAAATACTTTATCTCCTAAATTAAATTTCCTTTCAATTCTTTTAAGATCAACAAAGATCTTTTTTTGCTGTCTATTACTTCTTTTAACCACTCCTGGATAAGTTTCATTTGTCCGTCCACTTCATTTTGGCAATTGTGGTCCTACAACTTCCCTATCCTACAACACTATCCTATTGTTAATAGGTGTTTTGCAAATTATACCATAAAATGGTTCAAAAGGATTCCATTGGTAATGATGAGTGATACAGTATTATTGTATGCAAACTCAAGTTGTGGAAAATATTTTTCCCACCTTTATTTCTTGATCATCCATATAATACATATTTAGAACTATCCTCAAAGGACTTTATTTACCATTTTAGGTCTCTCCATCATTTTCTGGGTGCTAAGATTAACTAAAATTCAATTTTGTTCCCAACACTAACAATAGGCATCTGCTAAAATATGGAATTAATTCTAGTATCTCTGTTTGATATGATTAGTTTCGGGATTCTGTGAAATCTAAAAATTTCCTGGATGAATATTTTTACAATTGTACCAGTGAATCATATTTCATATTTACAAGGTATAAATTTTTCCAATTGTTAGTGAGGTTATCCAACACAAACAATATTATGTCATATAACCAATATTAAGTCATGTTTATTTTTGGATATGGGCAATCGTTTGATAAATGCCCATGCTAATTACTTGCTACTTCTAATGTGTAGTACATTATGCAGATAAAAAAATCTTGATAGGGATGTAAAAGTTCCACCTTAAGCCTTTGAAATTATAATAAATGAGCCACATAATTAGTTTAGATCATTATTTAATTCCTTTTCAGATGTATTGTCTTTTTACGTCAACTAACAAGTTTAGTTACTCCCAGGTAAGACTTGAATACGGTACATCAGTGAAATTCCTCTAAGTTACTTTATTTCTTAATCCATTTCCTATAGGTACATATATTATACCGAAATATCAGATAATTCCATCAATATTCAAATTTAAACCCATCATACCTCTATAGTCAGTAGGATTATTTTTTAGTTCAACTTTAACATACCGGTAGATAATAAGGATATGATTAAAGTTGTTCTATAACTTCATCTTTGAACTGACTTCTTACAGTTACAATAACTAGATACAAATGCTTCTTATTCCTTAAGAGAATATTCTACTATGACTCTCTTTTCCTTTTATATAAATTATATCAAAATCATAGTGTGATAAAAATTCTAACCACCTACATTGCCTTGCATTTAAATTTAGCTGTGAAAAGATATATTTAAGACCCAAATGGTTTTTTTTTAACTCAAATGGTTTTCCCAACAAATAGTTTATCCAAACTTGTAATTCATGGACAATAGTTGTTTGATGAGATTTCCCACTCCTGTCTCAAGTTAATGAAAGGGATAAAAAAACCAAGAAACTCAAAAACTATGGGAGGGTTTAAGGCTACCTCATGATGGGGATGATGATGACGTTGAAGATATGATCATAAAAGATCATCCATGCGGCAATCTTGATAACATGTATAATAAAGAGACACTAAACAAGAAAATGGTTAGTAGATAAGATAGTGGGTTACCTAAAAAGTTCAGTCCTAAGAAGTGGTAACTTCTTAGGGATGGATGTCAACCCACTTTGATAACAAAGATAAATAAATGAGAATAGATAAAAGGATATGGATAAAAGAGATCTAAGATATGCTAGAGATGTGGAAATAATGATCTAATAATGTAAATTTTGATAAACAAAATAAAACTTTCTCGGGTCGACGGTGACCTAAGGTTAACGGTGACCACTACAAGACTGATTAAAGATATGCAGAAAATTGGATCTGGATTTGATATTGAGATATTGGATCTGGATTTGATATTGAGATATTGGATCTGATGTTGGGATGGTGGGGGAATAGAGAGGATGTAAAAGAAGGAAGATCTGATGAAGATATTGATTTGGTTGATGTTTATTGGACTAGGTTGATGGAGACTGTGGCAGGATTTAGGATTTTGATGAGCTGAATGGATGGGAAAAGGGATATGGAGAGGATTAAAGGAAGGTTGATGAAATGGTATAGCTCGAAGACAACCTGTAGACTTGCAAGAGAGAGGTGATGAATAAAAAGAAGGAATCTAAGAGAACTTCAAATCTTCAAACCTCCATGGATAGCATGCAAATATTATGGGAAAACTCCAAGCTGATGGTTGTACCTCCTAAGAACCAAAAGACCACAAAAATATTGCAACATAGATGAAACACCCAATATTTTTTATTGACATTTTGAGAGAAGGGGTAGAGATATATTAAAAGGTTTGAAGGAAACCCAAATGAGTTACCGGTGAATGCAAAAAAAAGTCCACTTGGGTGGTGCAGGTGATGTTTATCTCAAAAATGGGGGCCTTAAATAAGTTAAAGTTAATTTTTTCTCCGTTTTGGGAAAGTTAATGGTGTATGGGGTGAATAAATGGTAGTGTGAGGATAAGATGATATTAAATGGGTGTGAGGAGAATCCTAGGGATCATAAATAGGGGTATTTATGGGTGGAATCTTAGTAAACTAGATACATTTAGAGATAATTAAGTATAATTTGAGGTGTATTAGGGAATATAAATAATGATAGCATTAACATGGGATTAGCATAGAGAAAATGTAAATTAGATAAAATAAATGGATTTAAGAGGGAAATGAGTATTTATGAGTGAAATAGGAATTTGAATAGTAAGGGAGGTATGAATGTGCAAGGTGATAACGAAGGGGAAAAAATGCAGGATAGGGGAAAAGGGTACCAAAAATTGGTGTCCACATTTCCCCCTTTTTTGTCAAGTGGTTTGTGTTAAATGAAACGTGAGACAAAAACAAGAAGTTTTGAGAGACGAAAATGGCTAAGGTGCTCTCCCTCAAACTACGAATCAATGATACAAAGAATAACTGATTACAAGTTTAAAATAGATGGATGGAGAAAGAAGGAAATATGATGTAAAGTATGAGAAAAGAGATAGGAGGGTGCCCTAAGTGAATGGGAATGACTATTGATAAAAAAATTCAAAGTTAAAAGTAAAACAAAAATATGGTAGTGACCTTGGAAACACGTTGTTATGGACATAGCATGGCATGCGATGGAGGTGACATTAATTTCATACAGACCCTATGAGTCAGAATATATCATTGCAAGATGGAACAAATCCAATGGGAATCCACTCGGATGGATGTGTAAGCCATGGGACCAACGAGTAAAGGTAGACATCAAAGGTATGTGTAAAATAAATGTGAGGATAGTCAAGACAATGGTATGGAGAATGTTGGGAAAAAAGTGGGGAAAGAGATTATGCGTTGTCCTTAAAATGTGAGGAAGTGAGAAAATACGCATTTTGAGGGGAACAAGATTGAAAATACATCCACAACAGTGGGATTTAAGATGAGATATGGTGCCCTGAGAAGGGATAAAAGATGGTTGTGGAGCGGGATGCACAATGTGATGAAATATGTGCAAGATAGATAGATATGAAAAAAGAATGTAAAATGAGCTACTTAAGGTATGACAAGGTGAGCTTTGGGTGACACACAATCCTGAATTGGAAAAAAGGATAATTTGATGAGGATATTGGTCAAGACAAGATAAAAGAAGTAAATTAGGGTTGGGTTGACATTGAATGGATGAGACGTAGAAGTGGTTGGCCTAGGCCAATGAGAAGGTATCTCAAGTTAGAGGAAAGGAAGTAGTTCTAGGAAGAGGAGAGGTAGCAATAAATTTGATTTGATATGGTATAGATGGAGGCACGATTGTAGAGATAGCCACATTATATGTGGAGTTAGATACATCTCACCAAGATTTAGATGGGATGCACCATGAGAGGGACCTAGCTATACAACATAGATACTATTATCAAAGATAGAGAGAGGCTTATTAGACTAAATATGGAGACATGGGTTCCTCATATGAGGCTACAGGGGGTAAGGTATAGGGAGCCTCACAGGGAGCTAGCTAGATGGATCCAGGGAGCTTTAGAGCTAGAATTCCCCGTAGATCACTTAATATAGTATTAATGGAGGTGTATTAGGCACTAGGTAAGGAGGCATGTTATTATGAGTGCTTTACTACATCAACATTGCCTAATGTTCCACGCTATATGGAATACCTATCTAGGGAGAGGAAATCAGGGTGATCACTGTAATAGGTGGCATTGGGGAGAATAGATAACATAACGTAGCTGAGGTGAGATCATGGTTTTGGATGATGGAGAAGATGGCCGGTATGGAGGAGGACATGCCTCTTCTCTAGGATGATAGGGTTTGGAACTTAGAGTTTTTGTTCTCTAGTTCACCACCTAGTGGGTGAAATTTGTGTATAGATTTTGACATCAATTTTGATTGATATATTTTGAGATAGACCCAATATATGACTATCACATATGTACAAAAATGATTTTCATTATATATATATATATATATATATGATTTTATCATTATTTCCATGTGTTGTGTTGATTAGATTAGATGGATGTGATGATTTAGATGCTTTGATGTATGTTTATAGTTGATTATATATGGATATTGATTTAGATGTTGGATGTGATGTGATGCATATTGGTGATGTGAAGTTATATAATGTATTAGATATGATTAGATATAGATGATGATGTAGATATGATTAGATGTAGATGTGATGTGATGATGGTGTATGAACTAAGATATGAATGGATTTAGATTATATGTGATCATGATAGATGCGATGGATATGATGGATAGAGATGTGGATGTTAGATTAGATTATGTGATGTGTATATTTGATATGATGTATAGATTTAGATTAAAAATAGGGAATGATGTTTAATTAGATTATGGTGATTGATTTAGATGATGCATGGATGAAAATATATTTTGATGTGATGGGTGTAACGGATAGAATGTAAATGAGATTAGGTTAGATGTATTGAAGTGGGTGTAGATGGTTTTTACATGATTATATGTACATAGAAATATGGATTTAGATGATAAATGATATGATGAATGTGGTAATTATAATCCAATTTTATTTAGATTTTAATGGATGTGATGTGGTAGAAATTTTGATGAGAGGGTTTAGGTTAGATATGAAAGCTCTAGTTGAAAATAAGGTACAATTGAATGGGATATGATAAATAATATATTAATAGGATTGAGTTACCTTAGATACAATAGTACACTTCATCATAGTGAAGAGCATGTGTAGGGAAGATGCTTTTAAACTGGATTGGTGGTAAACCATGAAAGGGAACAATGCAAAGCAATGAACTTTTTGTCTTTGACTAATGTTAATAGATAACTAATAATGGCTAGTCGCACTTAATATTAAGGTGAAATATTGAAGGTGTGCATATACACCTATTGTCAACATATCAAAGGTTTTAGATGTAACCTGTACGAGGGGAAGTAGGCTTTCATTAGATGGTTTTCCTAGGTATATGCCCTAGCTCTGAGCAATATGGTGAAAATAGATTGATGTGGGAAGTTTTATGTAGATGGGAATGATGATCAATGTGGGAAGCTTTCCGAGGATGCTTTGTTTTTATTTATTGAAACGATGATCAATACAGGAAGCCTTTTACGACCATGATAAAATGTAATATCCCTCATTCAAGGGAGAGGTCTAAATTTTAAAGATTTTCCTTGGATTTTCGACTTTATATGGAAGGATATATGATAGTTGTCCTTCAAGGGACTCGTCTATACTTTTGATAATTGTTTGCTTTATATGAATAGTTTTCCTTTGAGGGAGCAGTATCTATTTGGGATAAGATAGATTTTAACGTGGGCATCCATGATTTTTGAATTTGGGATACAGATGGGGATAGCCAAGTAGAAAACTTGGGGAGGGGAAGATAAGATGTATAAGTGACACCTATGGACTCCTAGCATGGTTCCAATCAGTAGATCAGAGGGAAACATATGTAATGATCATGTTGTTCCCACATAGAAGGAGGAACTTGACCATTACAAATATGGTATGAGTAAATCCATGGTCCCCATATTCAAGGTCATAGATAGGAAAGTGACTATAGACCACATAATTCCAAATCATTACGATGAGAGATTGAATGAATACTAATGGAAGTAGGATCATTGGTGTGACTAGGATTACATTGATATGTGTGATAATAGTAGAAACAATGCAAGTGAAAAATGTTGAGAGGTTTCATTTCTATATTACCATCAAGGGAAGCTAAATGATAAGCACTGGACACATACTTATGTGCTATAATGTATGGTCTAATCCAGTTAGAAGAAAACTTTCCACACTGACTCCTTTTTAGAGTAGTGATGTTATAATTTTCTTTAAGGAAAAGGTCACTAATATTGAAATAATGTTATTTGATATGTTTAATAGAGGAACATTTAATTTGATCTTGATATATTTGATGATGTTGGAGGGAGATTAACTAAATCTCATTTAACAACTCAACTTTTTCTAGACACTCCTGGTGATAGTCCTCATTACAGACAAAGTCACAAAGAGAAACACACAAGGACATGATTTGGAATTCAAGAGGAAGAATAGATTCATAGCCACAGACAAGAGAGAAGGGAGTATTAACCATAAGGGTGTGGATTCTAGTCTAATAATCACATAGAGAGAAATGGATATGAAGGTTCTAATTATGACCTACCTTATTAATAGTTTTAGTGAGAATTTTATGAATAGTATTATTAGTGGCTTATTCTTGGTCATTAGTTTAAGGATAAGTTAATGAGAAGTTGAGCTTGATAGAAAAAGAGGTCAAAAATATTCTTAAGATATTTACTTTTGAAGTACTTTATGTTCGTCATGATGATTTTATGAGGAATGTTGAATTCAGAGACGATGTGTTGATACATGAAATAAACTTTTTTTTTAGCTTTAGTAAATGCGATTGAAATGGATTCCATCCATTTAGTGAATAATTAGGTATCAATGATAATAGAATGACGATTTTGATAAGAGCATGGATTAATGAGCCCAATGAGGTCAAGGCCCCATTATGAGAAAGGACAAATATAATGAGCCTACTGTAAGGCCTGGCTAGAGATACAGATGAGATTCCAATGATGCTAGAACTTGGCACACTTTTTTACATACTCGCAATAGTCTTGGTATAGAGTAGGCCAGTAATAGCCTAGGTGAATAAAGAGCTAAGTGATAGCCAAACTTCTAAAGTTTCCACCATAAATGCCATGTCATTAACTTCTTAGATAACACAGGTATATTCATGAAATTTAAGGAATTATAGAAGAATACCATCAAATCCACATTTATAGAGGATGCTGCCAACGATAACATAGTGGTTAGAGTGTTAAAGGAATGACATCCTAACATTTTTGGATAGGTTGGAGAGAATTTTGGATACAGATAGACATTTGAAGATTTGAGAGTACTAGGTGTCAAATTGATTGGAATTGATGAGATTGACATGAGAAAGCTCACTGGTATGAGATGATTGATTAATATGATGAACAACAATGGAGAGTTTGGATTCTTCTATTATCCAAGGGATGAGAGATGCAATGGATTCCATAGTGTGTATGAAGTTAGTGGATAAATGAGGGATGATTTAGATGGTGTAGTGATCAAAGGCATCAAGGAAAATGTCAACGAAATCCTTTCATTTTTGAAGGACTTGATTTTAATATTGATAGACTCCCTTGATTTTATTAATGATAAATTGAGAGTCACCATAGATATCAAGGATTTTAATTCCAAGAATTATAGTGGTTTGGAAGCCCAAGATAAGGGCCTCATAATCAACCATATTATTGGTGCACTAAAATTTAAGCTTGTAATAAATAGGGATAATATTTTATTAAGGAGGAATAATCATGTTGATAACACCTCCTCCTTGTCGACACTAAGATCCATCAAAGAAAATTTTCAATTTTAGGGGAGAGAATTTGTGATCGATGGTATTGATAGATTTGTCGAGGAATTCCTCATGAGGAAGATGATTATCGAGAAGAGGGGCTACAACAAATTAATAATAAATACCCTAGAACTTGATTGATTTTTGAGAAATAAAATCTAGGTCAAACTCATTCATGAGAATGATCCATCGAGTGATGATAACATTTTGATAAAGTTTGGAATGCATGATTTAAGAAGGTTGAAACTAGTGACCAAGTAGGATTTTTGATTGATAAGATAATGATGAAGTTTGGAAGTGGACAAGAAGAAAGTGCAACACATATTTTTAGCTTCAGTGTAGCGGGTTTTGTAAAAATGAAATGTATGGCTAATATAATATATGGATTAATCCGTGCTCTTATCATCACATTATGTAAACATGGCACCTAGAGCATGATCAAAGGAAGATATGTATAGATAGAAAGGATCCCCTTTGCATGTATATTTGAACAATAGTTGAGATAGAATATATTGTTGTATGTCATCAAATGCCTTTTTGAAATTGGCATCCCACTTAAAATGTGTGTCTTTACGAAGGAGGTGATGAAAGGGTTGAAAACGATCAGAGAGTTGCAAGATGAAGAGATAGATAGATTGAAGTCGATGTTGGAGGATAAAAATTTTATTTAGATCAAAATGGGAGCATCTCAAGGATGGATTTTATTTTTTTGAGGTCAACTTTAATACCCTTCATAGAAATGATGAATCCAAGGATTTTTCTAATGATAACTCCAAACACATACTTAGCAGGATTGAGACGAAGAAAGAAATGGATGAGGAACATGAAGAGGATTTTAAGGATGGTAAGATCACCTTATCAACACTTAGACTTACCCAAGAGGTTATTAATATAACCCTCTATGTTTTTATGGATAATATCATGGAATATATAGGTCATAACATGATGATAAGTGGTCCCTTCATTTTTCAAACTGAAAGGCATGAGGTGATAGCAGAATGATTCCCTAAGGGGTGATGAAGGATGCCTTATGTTGGTTTTTTGGTGTAATGATAATTTGATTCTAACAAGAAAAATCAGCCATAAGAGAAATAATTTCATGATTGGTTGTTAATTTTACTAGGTTTATCGATGTTACGAAGAGGAAATTCATCCTTAGGGAAATCAAGATTTAAATATCCAAATTTTGTATATATGTGAATCTTTCTAGAGGATTTGGTAACAAGTATAACATTTGAAACCGAATGCAAATATTTGATGGGTTGGATGAAGTTTTTGGAAATAATATGTTGTAATTCTTATTTGATAAGGAGGAAAACATGGGGATGCATGTGACACAATTTCTATTTAACTTGTTTAATGTTAGGGAAGGTTTTGATGTTATGGAAAATAGGTGTTGGGATCAAGGCCCAAAATGTAATCATATATCCATGTGAAGGCCTAAATATTCTTAGAAAGGGAAGTGGTGAAGGAATCAAGCTCCTATAGATCAAGGGATTGACAAAGTTTGATAATTTGGGGTTATTGGAGAATCCCTATATTGATTTTAATGGTGGATTTGTTGAGAATGTTGGATGTGTCGGGAGGTAAGGAATTATGAATATGATAATATCCTACCCCCATGTAGGAAAAAATGGATTCGTCATCACTGAACTGAATGATGTTGATGGTATGGGAATCCTCCTCTATCATCTCAGGTAAATTAAGTGGAAAGGATTGATTTTCACCTTCATCCTTATAGATGGCTGGCCTAAAAGAAATGGTGGAGATTAAAAATAAATTTACGGGGAAGATATATTGTGTCATCCACATCTATAGGGTGGTTGGAAGTGGAAGGGGATGATGGTTTGATTTTTATGGAAGATGAGGAGGAATCAAGTAGAGAATAAATGATGGGGTGTTGTTTAAATGGAAAGCCAAACTTCTCATGGATTTTAAGGGATTGGTTGAAGAGAAGATCATTTATACTTTACTCGTAACATCCAAAATTAAATCCCTTCCACACATAGTGGTGGAGGTAGGTATAGGTGAAGGTTTTGTTGTAGAGGAATTTAAAGCCATTTTTGTATGGCTTGGTGTGACGTTTATCATTCGTGTGAGAGGAAATTCAATCAATGTTTCCATAGAAAAGATTTGTTTTTTATATGAGGAGGACCAAAGGAAATGATCTACCTGATGTTAGCTTGGTACATAGGATCTTTGTCAGGTCAACCAAGTCAATTGAGTGAGGGAAGATAATTGAGATCGCAAGGAGTTGATACTCCCCCAATGAGAGACTCTACATCACATTATTGAGAGATTCATCATGAGGTAACTTGGATGCAGGTACAAAAGAACTAGTGGATGCTATAAAGGATGGGTCTTTCTTAAGGATGAGCACATCATTTGGCTGATATGTCATGTGGCATGCTTTAAATGGAGGAAGGTCAGCGGGGAGTGTATGGATTATCCCCTCATGTTAATACTTGATACAATGGTGAAGAGTGGATGGGACATAACGTATGACACAAATCCACAAGTGTCCAAGGAAGATGTTATATTGAAACTCCCCCTTAACAATATAAATTATTTCATGGAGGATGTTTTCACTGATGCGGATGGGGAGGATAATTATTCCTAAGGAAAGGAAACAACGTCATTGAAGGCTCAGAGGACTATGGGTCATTGGGTGATGATGGTGCTAGGAAGATTAAGTTGGTTGAAAGTATGGGATGAGATGCTATTGATACTATAACCATTATCAATCATAGATCGGAAGATGAAGGTGTCATTGATGCAGACTATGATGAAGAGGGGAAGATCATGGTCTTTATGTAGGATGTCAGGGATCTCTGAATCATCAAAGGAGATGGAGGTGGAAGTTGCAAGGGCTCCGAAAAGGGCCGTAAGAGGATGGGATTCATCAGATGAGATTGGGATACAATACAAGGCTTCGATGAGAGTATGTCAATGATTGGGAGAGATTTAGATGATCTCATATAGGGACATCTTATCAGGGGCATGGTGCAGTTGCTTTACAATGCTTTGTTTAATGGTGGTAGGATTTTGAGTTTATGGGGTGGCTAGGATGGATACCTTATCCTTGGATGAAGAAGGAGATGGAGTGGGCTCATTTAGAAGGAGCAAAGATGATGAATTTTTGTTTGGATTAGGTAGATGGTTGAGACTCGTGAGGGCGAGAGTGAGTGGTAATACGGTTAGCGTCTATATAGATAGGGGGACCATCCTTAGAAGAGGTAGGAGTTGGAGGTGGGATGGAAACAAAAGATGAGGATGAGGAACTATATTTAGAGGTCTTAGAAGTTATAGATTTGATTGGAGGATTGGGCTTGGATGTGGATGGGTTGGTGGATGGAAGAGGGTGGTCTCCTTCAATGAGAAGGTCATCTTCTTTCTATAATATTGTTGATGAGGGTTTAGAGGGTCCTATACATTGCTTTGTGTCATGTCTAGGGACATGATGGTAGGCACATATGGTGTTAGAATCAAACCACATGGGTTTTGGCCTGCATGTCCATCAAAGGGCTTGATGGGGGGGAGGGTGACTGTGAATTCTTAGATGAGACACTGAAGGATTTTAGTATAAGATCTGATGGGGGTTTATGAAGATGAATTTGCATGGACTTTGGGTGGGATTTTTTTGGGGGATGAGGATGAAGGTAGGAGAGGTTACTTACTCTTGTGGTGCTTACTAGGGACCTTGGATTAAAAATATTTCTTTGAGTGATTTTTTTGGAGGAGGGATGGATGATTTTGATTCATAAGTTAGGATTTAGGATATGGATGATGATTTCAATTCAAAATTGGAAGAAATAGATTATTTAGATGTGGATTTGGGAGGAGGGATAGATGGTTTGGATTGAGATTAGGTGGTGATGGATGTTTTGGATAAAGGGCATGGTCCCAAAGTAGAAGGTGGAGGTCCTAATATATATGTTTGGGTGTTGGATGGCTTGGATTGATGGGGCTTTGAAATGGGAAGTTCTATTTTCTTATGCAAACGAGTGAGGGATTTTTGGATGGGAGTGCCAAGGTTCTCATTTTTTTATTACAAGGTTTAATCTTTCATGGGGATGACATGACTTCAATGGTTGATTAATCATTACAGGTAGATTTAAATGATTCAGATGGCATTGTAGATGTATGGATTGGGGATGGAGATGGTTTTTGGATAGTGTGATTGATAGGATAAGAATACATTATAAAAGGTTTGGTAGTTGGAGGTGTTGGTATATAAGTGGTGGAACTTGTATATGATGAGGATGGGATAGGGGCACCACTTGTGATAGATTAAATATGAGATTCCCATTTGGTAGAGATGTGAGATAGCATGGAATCATATGTAGGCATAGGTATAGGTACAAATACAGATGGATTTGCATGGATAGATGTGTGGTAGATGTGGGTAGGTTGTGGATAGGTGTGGATGTAGATATGGATGTAGTAGATAATGGATGTAGTAGATGTGGGTGTACTGGAGGTGACATATGTGGATGTAGAATATGTGGGAGTGGTAGGTGTGGAAATAGTAGATGGGGGTACAATGGATGTGGATGGAGATGTAGAATCTTGACTTAAGGTATTTTTGCATGGGCATCATACGCTTGGGGTGTAGGAGGGGTATCTTAATTATTCTATGGATTATTAGGGAAGGGTTGTTTGAAGACATCTAATGATAGGTTAGGAGGGGCATTAGGATTTTTCACTTAAAGGTCCCCTAAATTGATAATCCATTTTACTAGGTCCTTAAAGGTACAACACTTTTCAATATCATGATTGTAGACTTAATGATGCTAGCAATAGTGGTCCTTGTGATACCATGTGGGTTTGGGATGTGATTCATCAACGAGTCAGATAGGGGAAAGTTTAATAAGGTTGGCATCCATTATTTTATCGAATATGGAACTATAGGATTCCTTGAGAGGAGTATAGTTAGAAGTTGTTCTAGGATCCATTTACAATGGCTCGGCATGGGATGTGGATGTGGAAGAATATTTGACGATAAAACCACTTGCCACATTTTTGGATTTATCATTATGAGAGAAGGATGTCTTGGTGAACTTGGTTTTAGGTTTTTTGGAGTGGAGTTTGACATGGCCTTATTCAAGGGAAAATAATTCAAGTTTACAATCCATGGTGAAGGCTTCCTCAAATCTCTAAAAATATTGGATGAGATGTGTTTGGCACACGATCGATATAAGAGTTCAATGAGTTCAGATTAGGGAATACAAAAGCATAAATTATTGATGATACCACTCCACCTAACGATGAAATTTTTGATTGATTCATCTTCAAATTTTTTGATATCATAGAGGTCATGTTGACTAGTTTTATGCTTGGCTACACACATAAACCTAGGCGGTCATGGGATAAATACCCTTTATTTAACAGTGAAGCTCTCGTGTAAGATATTTATTTATTTTAACTATTTTCTAGGGGTATTACTTTAATTGCGTAGCTCATGAACCATAGCTTTAAAATTTTGCAACAAGTAAGCAGTTGTATTTGGGAAAATGATGAAAATGAGAAGAGAAAAGAAAGTACAAAGTTATAGCAATAGCTAGGAAAAAGAAAATTACTTCACAATAAGTAGATCGTAGAGCTTATTGCAGCCATACAGAATAAATAAATAATGTGGAAATATCACAATTTAGGCAAATGAAAAATAAATTAATTCAGATCGAATTCTAGCTAACACAAAGTTTACCATAAAAATCATCAAAAAATGTACAGCAAGACTTCTCAGACACAAAGTTCTTTATAACTTTGCCTTCTTCTCATTTAATTCCAACCAAGTTACACAAAGAACATTCAATAATCTCAACACAAAGTTTACTGGCAGTGAAGTTTCTATTGTTCGGTGATTTTGATGTTGTTTTTTTACTAGGATGACCAGTGGTGGTTCCCTCTTGTTCATTTTTTATCTCTTTCACTCTTATTCAGATCACTGTCTGTCTTGATCCTGTTTTACTACCTATATTGTATTATCTGGCTGTTGAGCCTCCTAGTATATGGTGTTTGGCATATCTAGGTTTGGTTTCTCTTCTTTTTCTATCTGGCTTTTGAGCCTTTTTGTACACAGGGTATAGTCCCTTCAAAACTATTTACCCATACTAAAACAATTTACAATAACTGGTTGCCAAAAAGTTCCATTCCTTAGCCCATAGAATTCTCTCTCTATTTATAGCATCTAGAAAGATAGTACAAGTGAGAGACATTAATTGTGCCCTCTACACATGTTTAGCTACAAATCTGTAGGTAGTTGATAATTTTTCTCCATGAATCTCTCTTTGTTTGGCACACATGATATTCAAATATTCTACAATTTAAAATAACATCAAATACTTTACATGTAGTGTCAACTATTACTAAGTAATTGAATTTTTTGAAATAACTTAAAGTAATGGCTTTCCACCAAATTACTTAAGTTTTACAATTCAACTTGATTATTTAAGTACAGTGTCTAAAAAAATGAGAAGGAGAAGAAGAAGAAGAAGAAGAAGAAATTACTCCAGCTATATAATCTCAATTTCAATTAGTAGTAGTAGTTTAGTTTCCCACAATACATAGGCAGCCAATAGTAGGGGTTGAATTCCCACAATACACTAGGAAAACAGCAGTAGGGGATCAAATTCCTACAATACACTAGATAGTCAGTAGTAGGGGTTTGAATTCCCACAGTACACTACGCAGTGGCAGAAGGGGGTTTAATTATCGTAATACACTAGGTAGCAGCAATATGGGGTCCAATTCCTACAATACACTAGGAAGAGAACAATAGGGGTTGAATTCCCACAATACACTAGGCAACAGCAATAGGGGGTTGAATTCCCACATTACACTAGGCATCAACAGTAGGGGGTCAAATTCCCACAATACACTAGGAAGCAGCAGTAGGGGTTGAATTATCATAATACACTAGTTGTGGTATGGATCAGTTTTTTACGACAACTTTACTTAATTTCTTTAAAATAAGTAAAGTAATATTGGTTTCCCACAATGAACTAGCAGTGGTATGAATCATATTTTTGGGACAATTTTACTATAACATTCCCATTTTAAGACTTTATAAATAAGGGAAAAAATATTCATATCATACGTAATGTTCTTTGTTCTAAATTAACATAATTTACAACACACATTCCAATTCCAATCCATCTCATAACAGAAAACCATATGCAGTTGTAAATGACTCGGTGAAACACCAATCTCTCATTTTATGACTCAGTATTAAACTAAATTCTTGTGTTAACTCAATAGTGTGTATATAATGTATACTTGGTTCTTTTACCCTTTTAGGGGTACCCAATTGTTCTATCTAAGAGGCCTATATGAATATTTGTTACTGGTATTCATCTTAAATCCAACTTCTTAAACTAGGTGTCATAGGACAGTGTAACTAGCATCTTTTGATACTTTGGCCAAAAAAATTTAACATTTTTATCATGTTTTCATTCCTTGACGGCATACTCGTCAAATAAAATAAGTCTCTCACCACACTTGTTTTGTTATCTAGAGTGGTCTTTCCTAACTTTTTTCAGTCCAATCTAACTCAAGGTTTCATACTAGATAAGGGCAGCAACATCCACTAGTGTGGAAGACTACTCGTGATGACTAAGGGTATATAGACATACTAAGTCGACTTACGTCGATTGGGTGTGTCTAGTTATTTGTTGACGATAATCCTTGTGGATGATCTGTTAGAGTCATAGGACACCTTAGGTTAGTGGGACGTGCACCCTAAGGTAACCTCCAGATTTTAAAGAAGTTGGCTCTTCTCTATGGTATGAGTTGAGGTTCAAAGAAAAAAAAAACATATCACAAAACTAATAGAAGCGATGCACTGAAAAGAAGAAGTTGATCAAGAATCCAACTACCTGAAATGGGGAAAAGGTAAGCAATAAAAAGGGTGGAAAAAATGCACCACATGACAGAGATAGATTCATGCATAACACCACTTCAAACTCATAATAACAACTTCCAAAACCTATAATAAACATTATAAATATGCTCAATATACCAACAGTGAATAAAGGCTATTGGAGATAGTAAAAACATTCAAAGGATGAAAAAAATGCATCAGAGAGCATATTATATTTCTCCAAAGTTTTGCACAGTACAACAAAAAAAGGTAAGAGGCATGAAAAATTCCATTACAAAGCTTAGGAAGGAGGCTTGAGCTCCTAGATCACACCCCAAGTAGAGAAGAAATAGGGGCAGAAGAGAAAAATGACTAACTCCTAGAAAATGAGACCCAGATTACAATATATAGAATGAGGAAGAGAGAAGAGTCCAATCTCGGAATTGATTTTTCAACCACCTGCAAGATGTAATAAATGAGTGCAATCAATGAAACCTTACTTTTGAAATACTCCTCTTTCTATCATGTGACCTACAGTAAAGAGAATGATGGCCATACTCATTGAATGCATTCCCAACCACTTTCCAACTATCTCTTTGAACTGGTCTCATTCTATACAAGTTACACCCTTGAATATTCATTAATTCCTGAATTTATTGAATTCTATGCATGGGGCTTGAAGCCACGATTCCAATGAAACCAATTTTGTGTAATTTTGTTCAAAAATGCTCCAGTTATGGCCCTCTAAGTATAGGTAGGTAATTTGAATCTCTCAGGTATTTGGTCTTCATAGGACTGTGCATTTGATCTTTGGTTAGGAAGAGACAACTTCTATAATTCCTCTTCCCAACATTCTGCATATCTTTTGAATGATCTTTTCATTTAATATTTATGGGACATTTTGTTAATTTCTTCATTTATGTCATGGGAAGGAGTTGTTTCATTTTTTAATGTCTAAGTATTTAAAAACATGGGCCAGCTCAGCTTTATTCCATCACTGACCCATTTATCGACTCACCTCTTATAATCCTTGCGAGATTTGCATTGGTGTCGACGCCGATTTGCATGTCTCCAATGTCGAATCATACTTTAAATGGCTAATTCCTTGTTAAATTCTAACTCGATGACTTGGACGTCAACCTCCATGAGGATCCCACCACCCCCTTTTATGAATTTCACATTGGGCTTCCATCATCTTGTCTCCACGTGTTTGACTCCTTATGAATTCATAAGCACCAAGTTATTTTATCAGGAAATTTATTTATACTACCGACTTCCATGCACTCCACTCAGGCCACTGACCATGTATTACGTTGACTCGCAGTGTGTGGGGAAACCCATTCCACGTGGTGATCCCACGCTACTTTAGGAATTACTCTCTGCTTGACCTCTTGGTGTTACGTAGGGTTACCATATGGCATCCCACGCTACTTTGGGGATTACTCTCCGCTTGACCTTTTTTTATTTGTAGTAATGAAAGTTTACTTGTTATCCTATTTCATAAGAGACTGAAATGGGATAACATTATCCTAATTCAACATGAGTTGACCTTGACACTAGATCATATTCCTATCCCTGTATAGGATAGAACCATGATCCAATCTTACTTATATGTCAATCAAGTTAAACAAACTATGTGGTGTGTTGAGACATATCAACTGCATCATAGTATCATCGTAAATACTACTACCATTATGAAGGTACTATGCTACAGTTGATGTGTTCCAACATCCAACTAAGTTTCCTCAACTAGGTTACATACCTTAAATTATAATTTTATAAGGCCATTTAATCGTTGTCTAAAATATTAATTATAGCAACACTTAACGATTCATCTAGCATCATTTAACCTATAAGGATATAAGTTGAAACTGCATGTGAGGTAGGTAAGCAGGTAAAATATGCTTTCTAACCATTTAATTACATGCTTAAGTTATCTTTAAATGAAACATCTTGCATTATCTCATGACAATATTGATCTTGCAGTTATGAAAGTGTGTTGATTAGTTCCTTTCTTATTTCAGCCCTAGCTTGAATAGGTTCATAATAAACCCTTTCTTTTGGATTTCATGAAGATGAATTCCAAATTCCATTTAATTCGTTATCAAGCATTCCAAATTTAATCAAGAAATCTTCCTAAGGAAGTACACATTCAACCATTTACTTACAACATTCATAACACTTTAACAAGATCATAAATTATGTCTCAATGATTGATTTCAATGGAATTACCCTTTTCCCTAAATCAAGGAATGATGTCCAATTATGAAAATAGATTACATATATTTCAAATACATCAAAAGGACATATATATATATATATATATATATATATATATATATATATATATATATATATATATAATTTATTCATGATTCCTTTCCATTGTTCTAAGGATCTATTTAAGAGTGTCAACTTATTATTTACATCTCTTTATGTGATAACAACCAACTAAGATTTCATATTCACAAACTCATAGTTTTACAGATACAAGAACTATTAAGTTCCAAATTCCTTAACTCTAAAATATATATATAATTCCGTCCTTCATTTATGATATTACTTAATAATACCCCAAAATCTATGCCAAAGAAGGTATTTCAAAAAGGTAATAATCAACAATCATCACATTATTTATTAATCAAAAAGGAGTTATACTTTCACTAAATCCAAAAGTATCTCAAAAATTACAACGTGTCATAACAGCAGTACAAAACTAGTTTTTATTACAACTTTCTTTTCTAAAAAAGTACATCTCAAGTAATAATGCCACATAATCATCATAATAAATATACAATTTCTTTAGTAAAACGTATGTAACTTTATATATGTCTTTCTCCTTTCATCTTTTACGAAATCCATTTGCAAAATTGTTAGCACGAGTCAGTTCATTAAGCACTAAATCAATAAAATGTTGTGCTTTTATTTAATTGTTCCATGAAAATAACCATGTTATTTATGAAACAGTTCTAAAAACACAATAATAAAATAGAAAGACTTTTCCCTAAAATATTACAACCAAGAAGGAGAGAGAATATTAAATTTTCTAATGTGTAAGTTTAATTTATCAGCATATCAACCCTAAATTTTCATCCTAAAACTCTTTTCAACAAGCTGGAAATAAAATAGTAGAATTAAAGAAAGGAAATTCATTATTTATCCTAAATTTTCCTTATCATTCAATTTCCAGAATAAGGTGCTTCATTTAACCAGTTCTAACTTTTCGAGAAGTAATTCTAGATATCCACATCTACCTTCCAGAATACATATATTGTTTTTCTATTTTAATTGAACATTCAAATCAATACTTGAAGGAATAAACAGTCAAGACAGAATTATATTCCTATCTAAAATCACAACTCTAGCAGGCTCAGCAATAGTCTAAATTAGGTTAATTAAGATTATGCTTTAGTACTCAAAATAAGGAAGACATAATCAATAGAATTAAACAAGATAGCTCGCAAAAGAAATACTCTAAAATACCTGAGTGAGTTCATTTCAAGTTCAACTCAAAGGAACAATCATAACTTACACTTTGTAGTCCTAACAACTACACTTTTATAGTATTCATAAGCCAAAAGAAGGACGGGCTACCAATCAAAGTCGCTCAAGTTTCAACCAACCACTATCAAATCCAAAAAGGGTAGAATGGTTAAAGTTCAAAACCAAACTAAAACAATATCATTACCTTTATCTTATGTTAGAATTCATAAAAAAAGAATGGTTATAGAGGTAATGAATGAATAAAATTCCAAAATTGAAGAAAGAGACTTCAACCACGTCCTCAAGAGATTCTTCAACGCAACACTCTCAAAGATAACAAAGTATCTTAAATATTATAGCAAATATATTAGTTACAGAGAAAGGAAAATAGGTAAACATCAAGCTGATCTAGTTTCCCAAACCCCGATGTTGGATTAGCTTGTGAAGAGAATTAATCAAATTGACCAAACTTCCCTCTATATAAAGCTACATGTTAAGGAGGAAGCCACAGCCATATCTCATTTCACAGGCTAAGCATCAGCTCTAAGAAAAGGCAGATGAAATGATATAGAACCAACTTCCCTAGGAGTAATGCACATCAAATGCTTAATCAATCAAGGGAAACCCACTTAAGATATACAAGATCTTAACTGGGGTAACAACATATCTCAGAGTTGGGAATCAATAAATGAGTCAGGAAAAAGAACAGAAAACAATATCATACAACGAGTAAATCATCTTTTCCTTCCTCCTTAAAATTATAATCACCATTCACGATTCAAATGAATAACAAATAATCATTTTAGTACTAGAAATCTCAGCAAAAGTAAGGAAAAGAGATTAACTCAAACCCAGTTCAAGCTAGTTCCCCAAAGAACTATCAATTAACAAAATGAGAAGGAGAGAAAGATCATTTGACAACTTCCTTTCACAAAATTTCAACAACCAAAGATTCAGAGAGAGAGCTTTCAATATCTAAAAATATCTTCCAAGGTAACCAAAATCTCAGAGTGGGTTTACAAAAAATAATAAGTAAATATAAAAACATTAAACCTTAAAACTTTCATATTCATTCCTTTTGTATAACTTATTTACTCAAGGCTCAACAAAATGAGCAAAGACAATAGAAAATTCCTAAAAATATAAGTATTCCAAATCCAACACGAGATGGATATTCCACTCAGAAAGAAAATACAGTCACAAACCAAGTTGAACACAACAATGGTCTACACTTCCATTATCAAGAGAAACTACCCAAAACAAAGAACCTACATTAACCTGAATAATGGCGTAATGCCAAAATGGTGACTCCTAGCTAGATTCTGAACAACAACATAAAAGAGGCATGCAAGTTAAGATCTACAGATTTCCACGAGTTATGCAACTGTTAACAATAATAAAAACATCCACATAAATTTTCAATCAGTCAAAGAACCACATAGACATGTTTCAATAGCAAGAAGGTCTGAATTTACAAACAAGCTAATATTGCAATTCACAATTCACGCTTTCAGATTTTGTTCTCAACAATGAAGAACTAGTAGCATCTAAAGAAATAAAACAAACACCACTAATGCAAGAATAATCAATCATAAAAATAGAACCAAAAGGTTTCCACAAAGAGCAGATTTGTTTTTATGAAACATTTAAGTAAAAGTAAAAGACTTGATGGATAGGGCCTATCATGCCTGATAGAGCTCCTATCTTCACTTTCTCACAGAAAATATTCAAGCAAAGCTTTGATTCATTTCCACAAAATGCCAACAAACTCCTCAAAACTTTCTTCTCCTTCCTCTTATAGTTTCACAGTGGTATTTTTCTTCACTTTAACTACCATGCAGGAAAAATAAACATCCAGGGATTTGAACTGGGGATTTGAAGAGAAAATCCACATGCATAGCTTAAGCTCACAAAAGACCAAATGACCAAAACAAAACCGAAATCATTTCTTTTTCCATCTTCCTCCTTCCTAGGTGGTTTTTCCGTTATTTCCAAAAACATTAAATGTCAAACAGGACTAACATTCCTTCTCCTTCTCCCACCACCACGATCTTATGTTTGGCTATGACTAAATTTTAAAATTACATGCAACTAACACTTGGCAGAGGTGCCAATTAGACCACATTATTAATTTTCATGCATTCACCAAATTTGGCAATATCAAAGAGATAAGACCGCATTAATCCCTCATAAATTCCTAGAGGTTGGTGCCACCAACCTTCCCATTTTCCATGGTGTCCCCTTCTCCTTAGGTTATCCCTTGTTTAGGTTAGGTTTATAACCTTAGTTTAGTAACTGAATTAGGTCCTTAGGTTTAATTCTAAGGTTTAGTCTTAGGCTTACCTTTAATTATTAACATCACACATTAATAAAAGAACATAGTAACTTAAGATATGTTACCATTTAGGATAGGATTACCAATTTATGAACATAAATTTAATTATGTCCCTTTAGTAATAGCTAATACTTGCATCATAAACTTACCAAAGAAGAATCAGAATGCCATCAAATATCACTTACAAAGCAAGAAGCAGCAGAAATCACCCGACTCCGAGACAGCCAGAATTCAGAGATCATGTGATTTTTCCAGCTCGGTCAATATGACCAAAAAGTCATGAATTATAAGCATACCTTAGATAAATGAAATTTATCCAAGGTATTTATGTTCTTTCTCTGAGATTATGAAGACTGAAGCACAAATTCGAGTGCAACAAAACTATGAACAATTTTAAACTAAATTAATTTCTCATTTTCCAAAGTAGTGAATTATTTAGCACAAGAAGAGATGAATTGTTTCATTCTCAATTCAGCCTAAACATGGCAGAATTGTACCTATTTCAGCAGATAACATATTATCTAAAGAAAACATGATTTCTTGATTCAAAAGAGTACATCATCTTCAACAAGAATCACATGTCAATGTTTGCAATTTCAAAAACAGAAGCCATCATAGATATCAACCATGTTAGAGGTGTTACATATCTCCCTCCTAAAAATCATCATTGTCGTGATGATTAACTTACTCCAAATTATCAACCAAGAAAAAGAATCATAATTATATTTCTTTCATCCATAAGTTCAAAAACAGAAACCAAATTTGAGAATTTCAATTTTTCATAATTTATTACAGCATTAAATGTAGTTGTTTCAATACTAATGAATATAGTACCTGCCCAAAATAGGCAGAATTATTGATAAGTTAAAAACAAAGTCTTTAATTGTTATCAATTAATAGAATTAATTTTGTTTAAATAATGAGGAAAATAAATTTTCACATCCTCAATATTTTCCCATGGTGAACTTTATTCATTAAACTAATCCCAATGAACCTTGCATTGACTAGTTTCATGATTTTACAAGTGGAACTGGTGAATTTCTAGCAATCGTATGGGTTCAACCACAATTATCCTTGGGTCTTGGACCTACAAGGAATCCCAATTTAACACGTGATAAATCTTAAATGCATTTCTTAAGAAAATAAATATGGGAAACATCATGCATTCATGACAAAGCAGGGGGTAATGTTAAATGATAAGCTACAGGATTGATTGCTTCAACAATCTCGAAAGGTCCCACATAACGAAGTGATAATTTAGCCGCCTTGCTAAAGGTTATAGAACTCTTTTTAGGCTTAACCCATAAAAATACCTTTTCACCAAGCTCAAATTTATTATCAACCATTTTTAGATCTGCAGCAAGTGTTGTTTTTACCTGCTCAAAGTAAGAATCAAATTCCATGATATTTTTTACCTCATCCTTAAACTAAGTTCTCAAAGTTATAAGTGCAGAAATATGTTTCCTATGACTTAGTGCATCTACTACTCTATTTTCTTTACCTTTTCATGTAACTTATGTCAAAATCATATTGTGATAAAAAATCTAACCATCTTCTTTGTCTTGCATTCATATTTGGCTAAGTGAAAATATACTTCAGCCCAAGATGATCAGTCTTTAACTCAAAAGGTATTCCTAAAAGATAATGTCTTCATACTTGAAGTGCATGAACTATGACAACAATATCTAGGTCATAAGGAGCATAATTCAACTCATGTAACTTGATTTTTCTACTCTCATATGTTATAACATGTTCATTTTGTAACAGAATACCTCTGAGTCCTTCTCTGGAAGCATTTGTAACTACTGTAAAGTTTCCATTTGGATCAGGTACAAGCAAAATAGGTGTAGATGTTAATTAATCCTTAAGAGTTCCAAATGTTGATTCACATTTATTACTCCACACAAATTATGTATCTTTCTTTTGTAACAAATTTATCGGTGCAGCGACTTTTGAAAAGTCCCAAAAAAACTTCCAATATTAACCAGCAATCCCCATGAAGCTTCTGACTTCATGTATATTCTTAGGTGCAGGCCACTCAATTATGGAAACAATCTTTGATGGGTCAATAGGTATTCCATCCTTACTTATGACATGTCCTAGATAGTGCACTTTTGTCTCATAGAAAGAACATTTGGATAACTAACCATACAATATTCTTTTTCTTAAGATTTCAGGTACTATTTTCAAATGCTCGTGATGCTCATCAATGTTTTTGGAATAGATAAGAATATCATCCAAGAATACAAGTACAAACTTGTCCAAGTATTCTTGAAAGATATTATTCATTAAATTCATAAAATTTGCATGTGCATTTGTCAAACCGAAAGGTAAAACTGTAAATTCATAATGCATGTACCTTATCCTAAAGGTTGTTTTATGAATATCTTTTTCTTTGATTCTTAACTGATGATACTCAAAATTAAGATATATCATAGAATATACCAATGCACCACACATCTAATCAAATATATCATCAATTCTAGGAAGTGGATATCTATTTTTTATTATTGCTTTGTTTAACATCCTATAATCAATACACAGTCTAAGTGTTCTACCTTTCTTTTTCACAAAAATTACTAGTGCTCCCCAAGGTGAGAACTCACTTTTATCAAACCTTTAGACAACAGTTATTATAATTGTGCCTTAAGCTCTACCAGTTCAATGGTAGTCATTTGATTCGGTGCCTTGGAAATAGGCTCAGTTCCTGGTTTGATCTCAATTTTGAAATCAAACTCCCGTTTGGGTGGAATACCAGGTAGTTCTTCCAAAAACACATCACTGAAATCTCTTAACATCAGATATTTTTCCAATAAATCACTATCCCCTTCACCTGTTTCAGAAATTTTTACTGCATACAAAGTGTAGCCTTTGTTTTTGTCCTTTTTAAGCTGTGTAGCTGACAATTTTATAACTGAAATTTCTCGTTTAACCCCTTGGATGTCTATTGTTTTTTGTAGATCATCAAGACAACTAATGTGTTTTTTGAAATATTCAATCTTTTCTTTATGTTCAGAAATCTATTTAACACCTATTATGACATCATAAGACCCCAAAGAAGCAACATAAAGATCAGGTTTAGTGGAAAAACTAGGTAAGTCTAAGACAACTCCAAAAAGAAACTTACTAATTGTGTGGACGGCATTATTTCCATAATGTACAGTCCAAGATTTTTCCATTTTTATAGCTTTGCTTTTTATTTTTGTAGCTAATTTACTAGAAATAAAGCATTCAATAGCTCCAGTATCAAAAATTATAGTAACAATTATATCAAATAATTTATCTGGAACTTCTATAGGCGTAACTTACTTTTCAGCTTGTTTATCATCTACTGCAGCATGTATCTTAAGTTGTAAATTTTTTTCATCCTTCCTTAGAGGGCACTAATTTTCATAAAAATCCTTGCCATAATTGTAACATCCCCCTACAGGTCCTCTTTTAGGCTTGAATTTATTTCCAGCCCTAAAATTATTGTTCTTTCCTCTATAGAACTTATGTCCATAATTATTGTTCTTAACAAAGTTGTTTCAAACATTTGCAGTAGGTTTATTTGTTGTTTTTTTCTTACTGTTATCAGCAACAAGTTTATCCTTAGTACCAAAATTCTTCCATGCCCCCTTTTTGGGTGCAAGAGACGAAGAATAAGTAGGAATTTTCTTTCTAATTTCTTCCTTATGTGTAGAAATTGCTTTAATTTTTGTTCATGCCAAATGGATTTTTCTACAATTCCTTCCATGGTGGTTGGGTCGTAAACATCTACCTCACCCCCTATGATATGGTTTAATCCCATAATAAATTTTGAAATCCTCAACTTCTCATCATTTTGATACTAAGGTACGTACTTAAGAAGCTTAGTAAACCTCTCCCAATACTCAGTTACAGTTAATTTTCCCTACATTAAGTCATGAAATTCAGTCATTTTCTTATCATAGTAGAGTTGTGGCAGCCAACATTACTTAAAATAATTTTTAAATTGATCCCAAGTGATTTTTTTTTCATCAATGTTTAGTTCACCCTTATGGTTGTCCCACCAGGAAGATGCCTCATAGGAAAGTTGATAAGCTCCCCATACTGCTTTAGTCTCCTCTGAGAAGTTTCTTATTGCAAATTAATTCTCTATTTCACTGAGCTAGTTCTCAGCTGCATCCCTTAGTGTAGTGCCATCAAACTTGGGTGGAATTATCCTTTTTATATCATTTGTGATTTCAATTGCTAATCTTGCCTTTTTATTTTTCAAGTTGGTTAGTTACATTCACATTAGAATTTTAAGCATTATTATTATCAATACCCAAATTTCCAACATTGGCATTGTCCACAGGAGGTGGTTGATTGTTATTACTAGCATCTTCTTCCTCCTCCTCATTACCCATAACTTGTTGTTCAAGTATAGTCAGATGATCTCTTGTGTCAAACAAGGCAGTAAGGATCTCATCAATTTTTTTGTAGTAGTTGCTTCTCCACATGGAGGTGGGTTATTTACAGCACCTCCCCTTGTTCTAAATTTTTTTTTTTAATAAGAAAATTATTTTTTTATCAAATTATGGGCTCAATAGGTCCAAGAGCTATAACCTTTAGCTTTGATACCAAGATGTAACATTCCCATTTTAAGACTTTAGAAATAAGGAAAAATTTTATTTTATTTTTAATATCAAACGTAATGTTTTCTTTTCTAAATTAACATAATTTAGAACACACATTCCAATGTCAATCCATCTCATAACAGAAAACCATATTCAACTATAAATGACTTGGTGAACACCAATCTCTCATTTCATGACTCGGTATTAAACTAATTTCTCATGTTAACTCAATAATGTGTATACAATTTATACTTGGTTCTTTTACCCTTTTAAGGGTACCCAAGTGTTTTATCTAAGAGGCCTATCCACATATCAATTACTGGTATTCATCTAAAATCTCGCTTCTTAAACTAGGTGTCATAGGAAAACATAACTAGCATCTTACGATACTTTGGACAAAGTTTTTAAACATGTTTATCATGTTTTCATTCCTTGACAGCATACTTGTCAAATGGAATAATTCCATCACCACACTTGTTTTGTTATATAGAGTGGTTTTTCCTGACTTCTGTCAGTCAAAACTGATTCAAGGTTTTATACTAGACAAGGGCAGTAATATGCACTAGTGTGGAAGACTACTCATGATGGCTAAGGGTACATAAACATACTCAATCAACTTACATTGATTGGGTGTGTCTAGTTATCCGAAGTCAACATGACTTGACCTTGACATTATATCATAGTCATATCCCTGTACAGGATAGAACCATGATCCAGTCTTACTTATGTGTCAATCAAATTAAACAAACTATGTGGGGTGTTGAGACATATCAACTACATCATAGTATCCTCGTAATGACTCCTACCATTACAAAGGTACTACACTACATTTGATGTGTTCCAACATCCAACTAAGTTTCCTCAACTAGGTTAACATACCTTAAATTATAATTTTATCAGCCCATTTAATCGTTGTCTAAAAGATTAATTCTAACAATGCTTAAAGATTCATCTAGCATCATTTAACCTATAAGGTTAAAATTTGAAACTACATGTGTGGTAGGTATGCAGGAAAAAATCTACTTTCTAATCATTTAATTACATGCTTAAGTTTATCTTTAAACAAAATAGTCTGCATTATCTCATGACATGATTGATCTTGAAGTTATGAAAGTGTGTTAATTAGTTCCTTACTTATTTCAGCTCTAGCTTAAATAGGTTCAAAATAAACCCTTTGTTTTGGACTTCATGAAGATGAAGTCTAAATTCCATTTAATTCCTTATCAAGCATTCCAAATTTAATCAAGAAATCTTCCTAAGGAAGTACACATTCAACCATTTATTTACAACATTCATAACACTTTAACAAGTTCATAAATTATTTCTCAATGATTGATTTCAAGGGAATCGTCCTTTTCCCTAAATCAAGGAATGATGTCCAATTATGAAAACAGATTACATATATTTCAAATACATCAAGAGGACATACTTATATATATATATATATATATATATATATATATATATAATTTATTCATGATTCCTTTCCATTGTTCTAAGGATCTATTTAAGAGTGTTAACTTATTAGTTGAATCTCTTTATGTTATAACAACCAACTAAGATTTCATATTCACAAACTCATAGTTTTACAGATACAAGAACTATTAAGTTCCAAATTCCTTAACTCTAAAATATATATAATTCCCTCCTTCATTTATGATATTACTTAATAATACCCCACAATCTATGCCAAATAAGGTATTTCAAAAAGGTAATAATCAACAATCATCACTTTATTTATTCATTAAAAAGGAGTTATACTTTCACTGAATCCAAAAGTATCTCAAAAATTGTAAAGTGTCATAACAACAGTACAAAACTAGTTTTTATTACAACTTTCTTTTCCGACAAAGTACATCTCAAGTAATGACACCACATAATCATCATAATAAAGATACAATTTCTTTAGTAAAACATATGTAACTTTATATATGTCTTTCTCCTTTCATCTTTTATGAAATCCATTTGCAAAATTGTTAGCATGAGTCAGTTCATTTGAATTGAGCATGATAAGCACTAAATCATTAAAACGTGGTGTTTTTATCTAATTGTTCCATAAAAAGAACCTTGTTATTTATGAAACAGTTCTGAAAATAAAACAATAAAATAGAAATACTTTTTCCTAAAAGACTACAACCAAGAAGGAGAGAGAATATTAAATTTTATAATGTGTAAGTAAGGTTTATTTAATTAGTATATCAACCCTAAATTTTCATCCTAAAACTCTTTTCAACAAGTTGGAAATAAAACAGCAAAATTAAAGAAAGGAAATTCATAATTCATCCTAACTTTTCCTTATCATTCAATTTCCATAATAAGGTACTTCATTTAACCAGTTCTAACTTTTCAAGAAGTAACTCTAGATATCCAAATCTACCTTCTAGAATACATATATTGTTGTGTTATTTCAATTAAACATTCAAATCAATACTTGAAGGAATAAACAATCAAGACAGAATTATATTCCTATCTAAAATCACAACTATAGAAGGCTCAGCAAGAGTCTAAATTAGGTTTATTAAGATTATGTTTTAATACTCAAAATAAGGAATACATAATCAATAGAATCAAACAAGATAGCTCATAGAAAAAATACTCTAAAAGACATGAGTGAGTTCATTTCAAGTTAACCTCAAAGGAATAGTAATAACTTACACTCTGCAATCCTAACAACTACACTTTTATAGCATTCATAAGCCAAAAGAAGGACAAACTACCAATCAGAGTCACTCAAGTTTTAACCAGCCACTATCAAATCTAAAAAGGGTAGAATGGTTAAATTTTAAAACCAAACTAAAACAATATCATTCCCTTCATCTTATGTTAGAGTTCATCAAAAAATAATGGTTACAAAGGTCATGAATGAATAACATTCTAGAATTGAAGAAAGATACTTCAACCACGTCCTCAAGAGAATCTTCAACACAACACTCTCAAATATAACAAATTATCTTAAACATTTTAGCCAATATATTAGTTACAGAGAAAGGAAAATAGGTAAACATCAAGTAGATCTAGTTTCCAAAACCCCAATATTAGAACAGCTTGTGAAGAGCATTAATCAAAGTGACAAAAATTCCCTCTATACAAGATACTAACACATTAAGGAGGAAGCCACAGCCATATCTCATTTCACAGGCTGAGCATCCACTCTAAGAAAAGACAGATGAATTGATACATAACCGACTTCCCTAGGAGTAACGCACATCAAGTGATTAATCAATCAAGGGAAACCCACTTAAGATCTACAAGATATTAACTGAGGTAAAAACATAGCTCAGAGTTGGGAATCAATAAATGAGTCGGGAAACAGAATAGAAAACAATATCATACAATGATAAAATCAGCATGTCCTTCATCCACAAAATTAAAATCACCATTCACGATTCAACCAAATAACAAAGAATCGTTTCAGTACTAGAAATCTTAGCAAAAGTAAGGAAAAGAGAGTAACTCGGACCCAGTTCAAGCTATTTCCCTAAATAACTATCAATTAACAAAATGAGAAGGAGAGAAAGATCATTCGACAACTTCCTTTCACAAAATTTCAACAACAGCCAAAGATTCGGAGAGAGAGCTTCCAATATCTAAAAATATCTACCAAGGTAACCAAAATCCTAGAGTGGGTTTATGAAAATAAGAAGTAAATAAAACAACATGGAACCTTAAAATTTTCATATTCATTCCTTCTGTATAACTTATTCATTCAAGGCTCAACAAAATGAGCAAAGACAATAGCAAATTCCTGAAAAACATAAGTATTCCAAATCCAACACAAGATGGGTATTCCACTCAGAAAGAAAATGCAATCACGAACCAAGTTGAATAGAACAATGGTCTTCACTTCCATTATCAAGAAAAATAACCAAAACGAAGAACCTACATTAACCTAAATAATGGCGTGATTCCAAAACGGTGACTCCTTCAAGCTATATTTCCAATGACAACAAAAAAGAGGCATGCAAGTTAATATCTACAGATTTCCATGAGTCATATAACTGTTAACAGTATTAAATACCTCCACATAAATTTTCAATCAGTCAGAGAACCACATAGACCGGTTTCAATAAAAAGAAGCTCCGAATTTACAAACAAGCTAATATTGCAATTCACAGTTTACACTTTCATATTTTTTTCTCAACAATGAAGAACTAGTAGCATCCGAAGAAATAAAACAAACAACTGATGCAA
The DNA here is from genome assembly GCA_019776745.2 of Taxus chinensis. Taxonomy (NCBI): domain Eukaryota; kingdom Viridiplantae; phylum Streptophyta; class Pinopsida; order Cupressales; family Taxaceae; genus Taxus; species Taxus chinensis. The sequence continues at coordinate 453,505,436 of CM034151.1, read as the reverse complement.
CAATAATCAATCATAAAAATAGAACCATAAGTTTTCCACAAAGAGAAGAGTTATTTTTATGAAACATTTAAGTAAAAGTAAAAGACTTAATGGATAGGACCTATCATGCTTAATAGAGCTCCTATCTTCACTTTCTCATAGAAAATATTCAAGCAGAGATTTGATTCCTTTCCACGAAAGGCAAACAAACTCCTCAAAACTTTCTTCTCCTTCCTCTTATAGTTTCATTTTCTTCACTTTAACTGCCATGCAAGGCAAAATAAAGATCCAGGGATTTGAACTGGGGGTTTGAAGAGAAAATCCACATGTAGAGCTTAAGCTCAAAAAAGACCAAATGACCAAAACAAAACTGAAACCATTCCTTTTTCCATATTCCTCCTTCCTAGGTGGTTTTTTGGCTATTTGCAAAAACATTAAATGTCGAACAGGACTAACAATCCTTCTCCTTCTCCCACCACAACCAACTTATGTTTGGCTATGACATAATTTTAAAATTACATGCAACTAACACTTGGTCGAGGTTCCAATTATACCACATTATTAATTTTCATGCATTTTCCAAATTTGGTAATATCAAAGAGATAATACCACATTAATCCCTCATAAATTCCTAGAGGTTGGTATCACCGACCTTCCCCTTTTCCATGTCATCCCGTTCTCCTTAGGTTATCCCATGTTTAGGTTAGGTTTATAACCTTAGTTTAGGAACTGAATTAGGTCTTTAGGTTTAAGTATAAGGTTTATTATTAGGATTACCTTTAATCATTAACAACACACATTAATAAAATAACATAGTAATTTAGGATACTTTACTATTTAGGATAGGATTACCAATTTAGGAACATGAATTTAATTAGGTCCCTTTAGTAATAGCTAAGACTTGCATCATAAACTTACCAAATAAGAATCATAATGCCATAAAATAACACTTATGAAGAAAGGAGCAGCAGAGATCACTTGACTCCGAGACTGCTAGAATTCAAAGATCACATGATCTTTCCATCTCAGTCAATATGACCACAAAATCATGAATTGGAAGCATACTTTGGATCAATGAAATTTATCCAAGGTATTGACGTCCTGCATCCAAGATTATGAATAATGAAGCATAAATTTGAGTGCAACAAAACTATGAACAAGTTTAAACTAAATTAATTTCTCATTTTCCAAAGTAGTGAATTATTCAACACAAGAAGAGATGAATTATTTCATTCTCAATTTAGCACAAACATGGCATAATATTACCTATTTCAGCAGATAACATATTATCTAAAGCAAACATGATTTCTTGATTCAAAAGAGTACACCATATTCAACAAGAATCACATGTCAAGGTTTACAACTTCAAGAACAAACGACATCATATATATCAATCATATTAGAGGTGTTAAATAAAGTAACCTAGAAAACCCACATTACTGATGAGCCAAATACTTGGGTTTTATAGATTTTGAGAAATTTTGGGGAAGTGGGTATTTTGTAAATGCGACCAATAAACCTCTTACAACCTCCTAAAGGAATCCTGAGTAAATTTGCAATCAAAAAAGACCCAAAACTTTTAAAGGGGTATCCCAAGATTTCTAAGTGAAATATTTGGGTAAACCAGTTGGCTCCATCTGTGGACATCTTTATTTCTTATAGAATGGAATAAAGGGAGATGAAATCCCAGCATCTTTTGTTTCAATTATTGTTCATTGGGCTATTGAATCAATTTTAATCTTGAAGAAATTGATATTTTCCTTTGAAAATTTTCCTCCTCAATTTGTGATGAACTTAACACCAAACTAGAACTTCTTGATGACCACTAGCTGGAAATTGATTTGTGGAGGTATAAATAAAACTCATAAACTACTTCAACCATCTGATTTGATCTTGAAGTAAATCAAGCATGGAAACAAAAACTTGCAAAAACTATATACAAACATGTAAAATCATACATTTCCTAAATGGAAACATGTAGAGTGTTCACAAGAACTTCTTTTGTTGAAAACAAAACTACCACTCTACTTTAACCAGAGATAAAGGAAACTCAGACGAATCTTGCAACAGGCAGGGAGAAACAGTTGTTTTTCCTCACAACCTAGACCATGTAATTGATTTTGCAGTGAACATGGTCCTTAGCAAGAGTGAAAAAATATTATGAAGTTGGTTCTCCACCCTTCTTTCCAAAGTATCAACAATAAATAAAATAAATACATCCTTTAGTTTTTACGTATTTAGATTTAAGAGGTAAAATGGTTGAACTTTAGTGCATTGTATCTCATCCTCATGCTCTGAAATAAGCATGATTGGTTGTAACTCCTCGAGTGGCTCTAAACTAGCCAGATATCTTATTGGGCAAGGCCTAATCCTCGTGATTTTTCCATTTGTTTGAATCTCATCCCCATGAATGGGGGGATTCTGTAGACTTTCCTTTCCATGAATAAAGTTTCATACAAGTCGATTTGATCCTTTTTCCACTTGCACAAACAACTTTGCAAAAGAATTTTCCTTCTCCATGATGACTTTTGATTTTACAATTGATTCATAATGGATCTTCTCATGCAGACCAATTTGGGTAGCAATATCTTCTTCAACCATTTCCTCCATGGCTTATTTATGGCATTTTTTTATAGCAAGAGGCTTTTGGTATTGGAATATAGATGGTGAAAATGCATAAGCAGTGAATTTAGTGGTTTTTTCTTCTTCAATGCAATCTTCCAAGTGTGATAAGAAATCAACCTTTTCATGATCAAACTCTATGGGACACTCCTCCTAGGTCCCAACTTCCTTGTGCTCCTCAGTTTCAACCTTTATTGGACATTTAACCATCAATGACATCTGATTGTTTTTTAATTTCAAATCCCAATTCATTAAAATTTTGGTAAGTTATTCTTTGTTGGGTTCTTCAATTTGACGTCCTCCTTAACTAATTTTTTGATTGGTTTCTTCCCAAACTAGGTTTGGAAATGCAAGAGAAAGGATAGAATTGGTTTCAACATGAATTTGTAAAAATTTCACCTAGGGGAAAGGTGTGATTTCTTCTTTTAGAGGAGGAATGGGATGGTTTTAAGATGGTAGTGTAGGATTTTCCCATCGTTAGGGTTGTCTAATACTAGATTTGTGAGACTCCATTAGCTTAGCCCGCTTTGTAATTTAGGGTAAGATCTCAACCATAAAATTCAGCTTATGTTGAGGGATAAAAAATCTTGGTATAGGGATAACCCATGGATAAGGGACCCTGACACCAATTCTACGTGCTTTTATTGCACTCTTAGCCATGATCTGCACCATGTCTGCCTCCATTTTTTGATCTACCTCAAAAGATCAACATCTATCGTGAAGTGGCTGATATCACCTACATGAATCTTTGAATCATCTCCTTCATATCTCAGATACCCAATATGGAAGTCACCAACTGACTCATCATACGAATCATCAATGTTTCTAGAAGATTCAAAGGAATCATGGTTAGAAGGATAACCATATGGAGCAGTGGTACCTTGATAAGTATTCATATTCTTAGCCTTAAGAGAGTCTATTCTAATCTTACTGGTCATGATTATGTCATCTTCAATTTCCGTGGCAGTTGACTATGCAACAGCCAAGTCAAGAATGTTTGATCTTCTAAGCAAGAAATTATCTTCATGAAGTTGTGCATGGACAAAGAAGCACTTCATATTTTTAGGAGTAAGTGTTGCATGTGCTGGGATTTTATGGATTATTTTATTGAACTCAGCCACAAAATCACATGTTGGATCTTATGGTTCTTTCTTCATCTGGGTGAGATGTGCTAACAAAGCATGTGAATCATCTGTGGGTTTAAATTTGGATTCAAATTGTGTTGTCATAGTAGCCCATTTAGTGATACATGTAGGTGGAAGGTGATAAAACCATTCCATGACATCACCCTAAAGCATCTCAATGAACATTCGAATAGATACATCTTCATGAGGTACTCCCAAAACTCCAAAAACTACAAAAAATTACAGCTATATGTTCATTCGGGTGTTGTTTCTCGTCGTCATTGAATTTTAGTAAATTCTTACGTGATCCTCATGGCAACTCATGTAGTGATTGAACCAATACAAGAGAGCCAATAGATGAATCCCAAGGAACCAGAGCTTGTGGTTGCTGCACAGCCATGAAAGTTGTTTGTAGAGCATTATTCTTGAGTATTCATCATTCTTGCCAACTTGACAATGGAAAGAAACAATAAAACAAAGTAAATATGGAGTCATAATTTTTTATATGGATCTGCCAATATAAATATATATATATATATATATATATATACATATATATTATAAAATACTCACGGGATAGGCAAAGATCAATGCTATTTATTTGTCGTACCCAGCGGATTCGCCAAAAAATGTTGGCTAGATTTTATGTTTGGCTACACACACAAACCTAGGAATTCATGAGATAAATCCCCTTCATTTAATAGTGAAGCTCCCGTGCAAGAGATTTATTTACTCTAACTATTTTCTAGGGGTATTACTTTAATTGCAAAGCTCATGAACCATAGCTTGGAAATTTTGCAGCAAGTAAGTAGTTGTATTTGGGAAATGACAGCAATGAAAAGAGAAAAGAAAGTACAGAGTTATAGCAGTAGCTAGGAAAAAGAAAATTACTTCACAATAAGTAAATCATAGAGCTTATTACATCTATACATAATAAATAAATACTATGTAAATGTCACAATTTAGGAAAATGAAAAAGAAATCAATTCATATCGGATTTTAGGTAACACAAAGTTTACCATAAACATCCTCACAAAATGTACAGCGAGACTTCTCGAACACAAAGTTCTCCACAAATTCACCTTCTTCTCATTCAATTCTAGCCAAGTTACACAAAGAACATTCAAGAATCTCAACACAAATTTTGAGATCTCTCAATCCGCGCACAAAATTACAATAATTGGTTGCCAAAAAGTTCCACTCCTTAGCCTGTAGGCTTCTCTCTCTATTTATAGCATCTAGAAAGATAGTACAAGTAGGAGACATTAATTGTGCCCTCCACACGTTTTTAGCTAAAAATTTGTAGGTAGTTGAGAATTTTTCTCCTTGAATCACTCTTTTCTTGGCACACATGATATTTTAATGTTCTACAATTTAAAACAACATCAACTACTATGCATGCAGTGCCATCTATTACTAAGTAAATGAAATTTTCGAATTAACTTAAAGTAATGGCTTTCAACTAGATTACTTAATTACATTGTCTAGAAAAATGAGAATGAGAAGAAGAAGAAGAAATTACTCCATCTTTAGAATCTCAGTTTCAGTTAGCAATAGCAGTTTGGTTTTCTATAATACATAGGTAGCCATCAATAGGGGTCGAATTCCCATAATACACTAGGTTGTCAGTAGTAGGGGTCAAATTCCCACAATACACTAGTCAGTCAATAATGGGGGGTTGAATTCTCATAGTACACTAGGCATTAGCAATAGGGGATCGAATCCCCACAATACACTAGGTAGCAGCAATAGAGGGTTGACTTCCTACAATACACTAGGCAGCAACAGTAAGGGGTCGAATTCCCCCAATACACTAGGCAGTCAACAGTAGGGGGTCGAGTCCCTGCAATACACTAGGAAGTGGCAATAGGGGGTTTGATTCCCACAGTACACTAGGTAATAGCAGTAGGGGGTTGAATTCCCACAATACACTAGGCAGCAGTAGTAAGGGGTCAAATTCCCGCAATACACTAGGCAACAGTAGTAGGGGGTCAAATTCCCACAATACACTAGCAGTGGTATAAATCATATTTTTGGTACAACTTTACTTAATTGCTTTAAAATAAGTAAAGTAATATCGGTTTCCCGTAATGAAGTGGCATTGGTATCAATCATATTTTTGGGACAGCTTTACTGAATTACTTTAAAGAAGTAAAATAGTATCAGAAACCTGTGTTTTTGTTTTCCTAGTGGAGATTAGGTTTTGGGAACTTCTTTGTTAGATGACTTAAAATAAGAAAATCAATGGTGTAAATCTGCATAACACTCTACAATGTAGATCCGGTTTTAATTAATGACTTACCACAATTTTCAAAAGTAAAGTAACCCAGAAAATTTGCATTACTAATGAGCCAAATACTTGGCTTATATAAATTTTGAGCAATTTTGGGGAAGTGGGTATTTTGCAAATGTGACCAAGCAACCTCTTGTAACATCCTGAAAGAATCCTGAGAAAATCTACAATCCAAAAAGACCCAAAATTTTGAAACAGTATCCCAATATTTCTAAGTGAAACATTTGGGGACATCATGTCATTGTTGGTTATTTTGTGCATAATATTGATGGACAAGTTCTCTAAGAACAATTGTGTGAGTTGGGTGAATGAGAAGAGGGATTGATTAGGAATGCCATTATACCAGTCCAAAGTGGACGCGACCAATGACATGGGGAAAGTACGAAGTATGAGATCTTGTTCATGGGAGATGAGGTAGCATGTGTTCCTAAAGGCATAAAGGTGTTGTTGAGGGTCCTCCTTACTGATGAATTTAGAAAACTTAGAGAGTTCTTAATGTAGAGGATAAGGTTTGATGGGGACAGATGGATTAATGGTCTCATTACAAAACAATTTGTAAGTGAATGAGCTTTTAGGACCCAAAGTAGTGGCTTCCAAGTTAGCCAACCTAATTTGTAAGGCTTTTATAGGGTTGTTGGAGGTATGGGGATGAGAATTTGATGGATGGGTTTTTGGGTTATAAGAATTGGATGGGTTAGATTGTAGCTAAGATTGACAGTATTGAGGATATGTAGGAGTTTGTGGGGGTGGTTGATAAGGAGGAAGATAATTGAGAGGTTTTGATTGAACATGTTGGGATATGGTTTGTCGAGGAGGGATGTGGATAGGTGGGAAAGAATGGGGTGGTTTTTTTTTAATGATAAGAGGATTATATTGGGGATGTGTAAGATGAGGTGGTTGAGATGTTTGGATAGGGTGATGAGGAAACATGTGTTTAAATGTGCTTCAGAGTGGGGGTTGATTGGTTTTAATTGACTCTGAAGGATGGGGCTATGAAGTAATGACATTGACGTGGACTTGAGATTTGAATGTGTTGTTTGAATTATGGAGGAAATAAGTTGGGTTATTGAGGATTTTGGGTAAGGACATTGACAAAAAGGGTAGATGAAAAGGTAATGGGGATAGGTGATGTAGGGATGATGTTAATATGGGGTAGATTCGGTGGAATAGGAATGAATCACTAATTAGATTAATGAGTCTAAGGAATCATGGTGGAAGATTCATGGGAACTATGTTCATGTTGGGCTATGGTAAGCTCATTCATGGCTCTAGGGATGAAAACAAGTAGTTGAGAAGTGAGGACTTGGGTAGATTTGGGTTGATAGTGATAGGCATAGAGTTGTTGAAGGAGAGGTCCATCAATGGGAAGATTGGTGGATTTATTGATAAGGTAGTCATGAAGAGAAATGGGATTAACATCAAGGAGTTCCTGAAACTTCAAGCATACATGAGGGATAGTGGGAGGCCCAAGGTCTCTAAGGAAGTAGCAGATGAAAGGATTAGTTTCAACATGGGGATGGTTTTGGACCATAGGGGACTCACTCGAAGGGATTTTAGAAACAATAGGTTGAGGAACCAAATAGGAAGTTATCAAAGGAGTGGAAGAAATGATGTCAAGAGCGGATGTTTGTTGGGATGGATTTTAGAGATGGGACCTTTGGATGAGGTTCAGTGTTCCATTTTTCTGAATTGAGAATAGGTAAGAATGGGCATAAAATAAACAACAAGATCTTACGTTGATTATTACTATGAAAAGTGAATTCACATAGCAAAGTGTTAATTATCTTGTTTATTCAAGAAAGTGTGAAGAATAAAAATAAAGGCCCAAAGGGAACCTAAGAAATGTCCAATCTAATGATGGTTTCAGGATGTTTAGGATGGCATCCTTGACATACCCAAGGTATATTAGGTAAAACTATATGTGATGAATACCAATATGTGGCTTGATATAGGGTCCTACCCCATTAATTCATGCACCGCAACGATAAGGGTGTCAGGTGCTTAGCTGATATACCAATAGTCACAAACATTATAACACGGAAAAACACCATAATTTTTTTCTTATTGGGTGATGAAATTTCAATAATTACACCTGGTAGAATATGTTTAGGTGTGTAAAATGATTTGTGAGTTTGGATGTGTGTGGAAGCTTTGAATGTAAAATATTACCTCCTAGTTTAGACTATGTGAGCAAGGAAGCATGAAGGTATTCTTGTTAAGCCCCAAAGTGAAATGTTAAGTTTGATGAAACCACTTTAAAAAAGGATGGAGGAAGATGGAAAAAGGATAAAATAGGGAACAAAATTAGTAATACCAAGATACACTTTTTCCTTTTTTTTATTTTTAATTTTAAACTTAAGCACACGCATTCTTGACCCAAGCAAGAAGGCACTACCTAAAAAATTAATAGAAAGAGAAATATAGAAAGGAAAATAAAAAAATAGTGATAATAAAGAAAGGATTCACCAAAGAAGAAGGCTAGTCTTGCTGGGTGTGTTAGAATGTTTTACAAGATTTCCCGTTCCTGTCTCAAGTTAATGAAAGGCATACAAGAAATCATGAAACACAAAAACTATGGAAGGGTTTAAGGCTACCTGCGGATGGGGATGATGATGACGATGAAGATATGGGTGCAAAATCTCCTCTCTATAATGAGCTCGATAACTTGTACAAAAAAATACACTACAAAAGAAAATGATTAGTAGATAAGATGGTGGGTTGCCTAACAAGGTCAGTCTCAAGAAGTGATAACTTCCTAGGGATGGATGTCAACCCGCTTTGATAACAAATATAGATACATTATAATAGATAAAAGGATGTGGATAACATAGATATAAGATATGCTATAGATGCATAAATAATTATTTGATAATGTAAATGTTGATAAACAAAATCAAACCTGCTCGGGTCGAAGGTGACCCAAGGCTGGCCGATATGGCTGATGGAGACCATTGCAGGACTGATTTAAAAATTTAGAAAATCATATCTATATTTAATGTTGAGATATTGGATCTAATGTTGAGGTGATCGGGGAACATAGATGATTTAAAATAAGGTATATTTGATGAAGATACCAATTGAGTCAAAAGTGACTAGACTGGGTCGACAGAAACTAGGGCAAGATTTGGGATTTTGATGAGCTGAATGGATGGGAAAAGAGATATGGAGAGGATAAGAGAAAGGTTGATGAACAGAAGAGCTCCAAGACAACCTAAAGACCTATAAGAAAGAGGTGATGAAGAAAAATAATGACTCCATGTAAACTTAAAATATTCAAAATTCCATAGCTAGCATGCAAGGATTCTAAGAAATCTCTAAGTTGATGGTTATAGCTCCTGAGAAGTGAAAGAACACAGTAATCTCACTAGATCACATAAACACCTAATATTTGTCATACTTTAAAGAGGAGGGGTATATATATATATATTAATAGGGGTCGATGATAACCCACATGGGTCATTAGTGATTGTGGTAGACCATCCACTTAGGATATGGAGATAATGTTTTACTTGATGGAGAGGGGCTAAAAAGGGCTAAGATTCGGGGGTTAGCTATTTTGATGTGATAGTGGTGCATGGGGTGAATAAATGGTAGTGGGATGATAAGAGGATATTATTGTCTATTTTTTCACCCCTTGCAAAATAGAACAACTCATATTTCCACAGACTTGGAACAAAGGTTGGGAGAAGTTTAAGTATGTCGGGGGAGATAAGTCAGGAACCGTGGGAAAAAGAATGAATGTCACAGAGTGAATGGAAAATAAATCCATGGCTAAGGAGATTAGGCATTCAAGGTCAGGAAATATCCATGGAAATATTGGAGCATGTTGCAGAGGTTAGGGAAGCCACAAATTGAAGAAAAAGGGTCCATGGATGATCTAGCAAGTCATTGATACACTGAAGAAGCCAAATTGTGGGTAAAGATCAAATCAAGAAAGATCCACGGATGTCAACATAAGGCCATAGATACTTTTGAAGGCCATGGAATAAATAAGAGACAGTATGAAAATCTGCACCACATAAGCTAAAACTACACAAGACTGAAAAAGGATAAGGCCGCGTATCAAAGGAAAACAACAGTTTTCTGCAGCAGACTAAAATCGCCATATCTTTTGATGGGATGATCTAGTTTTTGCAAACCTTATATTGATGGAAATATCTTAGTGTCCTCTATGCAATGGAAACTATATTTCTTAATTTTATTAAGGATATATATGTATAAGTGTGGAATACTTCTCCAACACACAAAAGACACAATTCCAGGAAATGCAACTACCAGCATTTAATGTTGTATGGACACCCATCTTTTTGCCAACAAGGAAAATGGAATGTTGTAGTGGATAACTAGAGGAGACTGGATATTTCAGAGAATTTCTTTATTTATTTTGGTGGTTGTAAATTTGATTTAAATTTTCCCTCTATTTCTCTTTTTCTTCTCTTCATCTTTTCTATAAATGTAAGAGCTTTGTTCATTAAAAAAGATCCCTCTTTTTTATAACGAAACCATGTCAAAATGGTGGTTGAATTCCCATGGGTTTTAGACCTTGAGTTTTGTCTTTGTAATGTATTTCACCTTCTTCCATGAATGTAAATGAGTGTGCATATTTTGATTAATTAAATCAGGTTTTGTGGCTATCGCTCTGCCTTGGTCTCATGTTTCATTTCTCCTTGCCTCTCTGTTTGTATTTCTTGGTATGTTGTGTGTTCTCTTCACTTGCAAACTCCATTCCATGTGCTTTTTGCATGGGGAATGCATGTTATATGTGGTTATCATCTATGGAGTTTATGTTTTTCCCTCTCTCCCATGTTTCCCATCTTTCTTTCACCCTTGTGGAGAGTGATCAAACTTTTCCCTGGTATTATCACCTTCTTAGCTTAGGTTTTCCCCCTTTTGCATCTCCTTCTCTTTGGTCCCTTGGAAAATTTAGGTTAGGATTTTCTTTCAGTATTAGGAGTAGTGTTAGCATTAGGATAGGTAGAGGAATTTGGCATTCTTCAGAGTTTTGTCTTAGTTCGTAGGTCACACAAGTGAGAGACGGTCCCATGTTGCCTAAGAATTCTTAGTCATTCACGATCATATCTAGGGTGCAATTTTTAGCTCTAAAAATTTTGGTATGCTTGATGGGAAAAGCATTCAAATCTATATTATTGATAGGTGTGTATCATGGTCTACATCTTCATCTTATCAAGTTTGATGTGCACTTGGTGAGATCTCAGCATTTAGAGGTAGTTTCAAGCATATTTGATGACTCCACTGATTCAGGTAACCCATTATCTCGGTTGCAAACCTTTCCCTTTCCTTTCATTCATTTCCATTCATCTCTTTTCTTTCCATTTTCCTTCCATACCCTTACATTTTCCTCTTTCATGAATTTTTACAATGATGACTTCATTTGTTCATTAGGATTCTCATTTTTTTTGTTGCGCAATCATGAATTCATTTTTTCATTGGAATTCTCATTTGTAGCAACAAAATTGTTCCCCTCCATCCCCATAGTTTCAAAATCCTCCTCTAAATCATTTTTATGAGCCCCATTATGAATAATATGTGTAAACCATCCTCCACTAGCCTGTATGGTTATTCATGTAACCAAAATGTTTATCAAGAATAAGTATATGTAGGTGATGGTGGCATTCCCATGGAAGATGCTAATTTACATAGGCAGATTGAAGAAATGGGGATGAGCATGGCATAGGATAGATTTACATACATGGTGAATGTGTCCATGATTGGTTTCAAAAATCCCTACCCATGGACAAGCTTTACACCAAACTGGTTCATCCCTCAATAGAAGCTATAATTTTTGGTTGAAATTATGCCAAGGATTGCAAACTGGGTTGAAGAAATGGAGGGTTACCAATATGATGTTAGGAAGCCCTATCAATGGGGTTACTCTACACCATCTTACAACCCTTCTATTCCTCCTTCCCAACCTACGCCATCTCATCCTATTTTCCATGTTCTTGGTTCTTCTCTGCCTGCTCCCATTGAGGATTCCCCTTCTCCATCCTCTTTTCTTCCACTCCACCTCCAATTCTCTACCCTCTTACCTTCCAAACCTTTTTCTCCTCCATAAGAAGATCCTACACCTTCCCATCCACCACAAATAATATAAAAACCATAGTTGTAGAACCCAACAAGGAAGAATTCATTAAAATTTTGAAAGATTGGGCTTCAAATTTTGAGTCTGATGATATGTCCCTGTTGGTCAAACCTTCAATAGAGCCACAGGAACAAGAACAAGTGGTGGAAAGTGATTTTTCTACAAAACAAGAAGATGATGATCAGCAATATGTTTTCTCATAATGCATCGTGCATGATGGCATTGTATTTGTAGAGGATTTTGTTTTGTCTTCACAAGGAGAAGAATCAGAATACAAGGAAGAATCAACTCCAAATCCACAGAACATGAGCACACATGGGAAACTAAATAAGTTTCAGAGACCTTAAATGAAGATGACATCATTGAAATCTTCTTGCTTTCATTTTTAGAGCATGGTTTAGTTGATGAACCTGTGATGGAGGAAAAGAAGGATGATGACATCTCAGTCCTCATGGAGGTGGGAGAACCCTTTCATGAGTTGTCTGTATAATTACCACAAGAGCCAAATTAGTTTACAAACAACTCTTTTCTTCCATAAAGTTTACAAGATGTTCCCATCCAAGGGGATGATATTCAAAGAGATGGGTGGATCATGAGGACCAGTCCATGGTTTTCCAAGGCGACATGCCCAATCAGATATTTGGATAGCTTGGAGCCAGAAACAAATTCATCACCACTCATGCTCATTTCAGAGCATGAGGATGATCTTTAGTGTACCAAAGTTCACTTGTAATAACTCCAACCAAATTTAGAAGAACTTGAGGAGGTATACATCTTTTTTTAGTTGATACTTTGATGAAAGAGGGAGTGTGGATCATTTGTGCACTTCTTCCATGTGGTTTTATTTTCAAATTAATTACATGGCCACACTTTGTAAAGAAGGGAAGCTACTTCTACCTACCTATGGCAGGATTCATTTAGCTTTTCTTTGAATCTAGTTAGATTAGGTTAGGGATAGGTTTGTTTTTAGCAAAAGAAGTGCTTGTGCACACTCTGCATGTTTCTACTTTGAACATGTATGTTTTTTACCTTTTTGTATATAGTTTTTGCATGTTCATGGTGTAATCACATTTTGGGGCATCTTTCAAGGTGTATTCAATCATCCTCAATAGATCATTTGTAGAGGTCAATTCCATTAGTGCTTTAAGTGATCGCATGGGTGGTTCTTCAAGTTCATATCATAATTCAGGTTTATCACGCTAACTCCATGCCCAATGGATGCTTCGGGCCACTGATAATTTCATCTAGTAGGAAGATGACCCTTGTGAGTCGCTAAAAATGTTGTCTATTTTTGCACCCCTTACAAAATAGAATAACTCATATTTCCATAGACTTGGAACAAAGGACGTGAGAAGTTTAATTATGTCGTGCATATAAGTCAGGAACTACAAGAAAAATAATGAATGTTGTGGAGTGAAGGGAAAATATTAGAAAGCCACGAATAAGGAGATTAGGCCACCAAAGTTAGGAAATATCTATGGAAAAATTAGAGCATACCATGGAGGTTAGGGAAGCCATGGATTGAAAAAAAAGGGTCTGCAGATGTTCTAGAAAGTTGTGATACACTGAAGCAGAAAACCATGGGTAAAATCAAATCAAGAGGACTGTGGATTGAAGGAAAATAGATCTGCGGATGTAAACATGAGGCCGTAATGCACTGAAGGCCATAGAATGAATAAGAGAGGTAATAAAATCCACACCACATGAGGAATAACTATGGAAGTTAAAATTCATGCAAGACTAAAAAGGAGAAGGTCGTGTATCAAAGGAAAATGACAATTTTCCACGGGAGACTAAAATCAGCATATCTTTTGATTGGATGATCCGATTTTTGCAAAACTTATATCGATGGAAATATCTCAGTGTCCTCTATGCTATGGAAACTGGATTTATTAATTTTATTAAGGATAGATATACATAAGATTGGAAGAGTTCTTTAACATGTAAAAGACACAGTTCCATGCGGCACAACTACCAGCATTTAATGCAGTATGGGTGCCCATATTTTATCTAACAAGGAAAATGGCATGTTGCAGTGGATAACCAAATGTGCTTGGATCTTTCAGAGAATTTATTAATTGTTGGTGGTTGGAAATTTGATTTCAATTTTCCCTCTCTTTCTCTTCTTCTTCTCTCCATATTTTCTATAAATGTAAGAGCTCTGATCATTAAAATAGATCCCTCTTTTGGTGTAATGGAACCATGTCAAAATGGTGGTCAACTTCCTACAAGTTTCAGAACTTGAGTTTTATCTTTGTAATGTATTTCACCTTCTGTCATGAATGTAAACGATTGTTCATCTTTTGATCAATAAAATCAGGTTTTGTGGTTATCTCTTTACCCTGGTCTTCTATTGTATTTCTCATTGCCTCTCTATTTGTATTTCTTATTATGTTGTGTGTTATATTAAATTTCATGCTCCATTCCATGTGTTTTTCATGTGGGGAATGCATGGTCTACGTGGTTCTCATTTTTGGTGCGTCTATTTCACCCTTGTTCCCGTGTTTCCCATTTTTTTTTCCCTTGTGGAGAGTGCTCAACATTTTCCCTAATGTTATCACCTTATTAGCTTAGGTTTACCCCCTTTTTGCATCTCCTTCTCCATATTCCCTTGGCACGTTTAGGTTATTATTTTCTTTCATTATTAGGAGTAGTGTTATCATTAGGATAGGTAGAGGAATTTGGCCTCCTCTGAAGGTTTGTCTCAGTTCACATGTCCCACAACTGAGAGATAGTCCCATGTTGCCTCAGAATTTTTTGGTCATTCACGATCATATCTAGGGTGCAATTTTGAGCTCGAGCTAGCAAAAATGATTATATAGTCCTATGCTAACATTTTCATGGGGCTTTAGGGAAAGATATTTACAGAAATGAAACTATACTAGGGATGGTGATGCACCAAATAAAGGGTGTTTCCAAACTCAGGAAGGGTTAATTTGAAGAGAGTGTGTGCACCACAGGTCAACTTCACCTACTGCAACTTAGAGAGGGTATAGGATACCACAAACTAAGAGACACGCATTCCCTTTGTTAAAATTTATCAGACCAAGAAATATAACAGTTTCCCAATGAAGAAGGATGAACTCAAGAAGGGTGAACAGACACCACAACTCAACTGCATGCAATACTCCACCACTCGATAAGCACAGAACTCCAAGAACCTGCAATAGAACTTAAACTTACACAGTGTACCTGTAAGTACGAGAAAGGCACAAAGAAGCATAAAAGGATGAAAGGACAGAGATTAGTCACAAAACACACACTTTTATTGCTTCAATAACATGCACAATGCATCATACATTCAGAAGAGGAAATAGTTGCCATTACAGTCTTGAAGAGGAGGCTTGAAAGTTCTCTCAACACACAAGAACAACTTGCAGAAGAGAGAGGATTCTTTAAAAGTATACACTCTCCTAAGATATCTAACTATCCAACTTGTCTGAATTGTTGGAACCCTTTGAAATGAGCTTCCAACTTACATTTATAGAAGAATATGTGAGAAAGAAGAGGAAATTTCATAATTACATTCCTAAATTGAAGGTCCATGATGTATTTATTACAGTTAGTTGAACTACCTGAGAAGGTTCCATCATGGGTCATTAATTGCCTGATGACCAAGTCTTCTCAATTAATTAAAAGAATATTTAAATAAAATGTTTAAATAATAATAATAAATATTATTATTAAAATATTTTAATAGAAATATTAAATTAATTAACATAATTTCGGGACCCCTTGTTGACCTGTTTGACTTGAAGAGGAGGGGGTCCATGTGAATAGAGTCTAGACATATCCCAACTTGACGAGCTTCGAGCAACATACCGAACTCACTAAGCTCCCAATCTGCATCGAGCTCTTCTCACCTCTTCTAATTCTCATTATCGGCTCACTCAGACTGCAACTCGGCTCATCCTAAGTCACTTATTTCATTGACAACCGAGCTTGCATCTCTATCGACCAGTGACTCGGCACGAGTTTAGCTTGTCGAGCTCTCTTTGAATTTTTAGTTTGGCATTAATGCTTGATGAAATAAACAAAGTTAATTAGAATGAATTACTAAACATTTGTATGCTCGAGCTATTCACTCGACTTGGTTCCCATCCAAGCATTCCCCAACTGACTCAATCGGTGAATGGCGAATGGCTCAACTCGGTTATCTAAATCTTTCATGCGAGCTTTCTCCCGAACTCATTTTTGACGTGAACCATGTCTTAGGCTTATGTAGATGGCTTATGCGGTGAATTCTTTCCTCCGAGGCACTTGACACCGAGATCGGTTCCTCGATCCATTCCAATTTTAACCTCTTGCTTGATATGGATACCTCACCATGCGTAAAGTACCGAGCTCCACTTCCTTCATTCTTAGAGTCATCCTTACACGTTTGTGTGCTCAACTAGAAGTTTTATTCTCGAGCCTTTACCATTTTCTGTGATGTATCCATGCAAACCATTTTCTATAAATTCTTCGACCTCACTTGCACACTTTATTTTTCAATTGGCTCTGCAATGATTCTTCTTGATTCAGACTTGGCATTCGCCTACTACACTCTTAAAGCAAGCTAATCCTGACTCCATTCGACTTGCTATGACTGCCAACTTCTCCTAAGCCTCATCTTGTTGGTGTTACTACAGAACATCTCATCTGTTCCTCTTCTCTCCATGTGAGGTGAACTAAAACAAACATGTTCTGATGAGCCCTCAAGTTCTTTTACCAATGAGCTCCTTATTGTCACAGGATTTTTGACTCAGCGAATTCCATTTGAAACTCTTTTAGTGCCGAGTTATTTCCATCGTAGCCCAGCAAACCCGTACTTATCACCTAATTGACCAAATCACTCCATGTGATTTGGTTCACCTTCGCTTGTGTCTTACTAATCGAACATGAACTCAAATGTATTGAATTCCACATTGAAACTCCGAAATCGTCTTTCTTAATAGACCGGGATACTCATTTTGAACCCCGCTTTTTCATTCTATCGATGTCTGAGCTCATTTTCTCTCTGCACCACACTTGTCGTCATGTCCCTCCCCTCGCATGAAACTTGTGACTCATCTCTACGAGCCCCGAGTGTTTTCATCACTGAATAACTCCCACCGAGCCTTGTTTATCCTTACCGGGCTCCATTTCCTCTGAATTGGTGAGCTTCTCATGAGTTTTACCAAGCTCTACGCATCGAGCAGATCTGCCCTCAACTGAACTCAGTCACTAGATTGCTTCAATGCAGCTGTGTTTCCCATAACCCAAAGCGCTCTGCGAGCTCGTGTTAATGTCACATTCATGTGGCAGGACATCAGCTACAAAACCAACCCCATGATTTTCAGCTCGGACACAAGACATAATGATTATATCACGCTCCTGGCCCTGAAAGGCATCTACCGTATTGATATATAAACCTTTTCCTTCATCAAATTTGAGGACAACATCAAACTCTCGGTGCAAACATTTCAGCTGTAGCTTGTAAGGTGTGATAATTCCAACAAAAACCTTTATGCCTGCCAACTTAGTGACTCGTTGAAGATGCTCATATAATTGCAAAGCAATTTGTGCTTCATGAATATTCTGATATGAAACAGATCCACCTCTATGAGATTCACTTCCATGAGTTACATCGTAAAACAAGTAAGGTCTCAATAGAGAATCTTTGTAATAAATTTCATCAGGTCTCTTGGTAACACTCTCACTGTCACTTAATCGATTTTGATAAAAATATCTTGAAGGAAAATCCCGAATTTGAGGATGCATTTGATACTTAACAGATAACAACACAGTTGGACAACCTGTTTGCCGGAAGTGTTCAAAAGGCTTCTACCATACTGCAACATATCAACTGCCTGGTGCATGGAAGTTTGCCTCGCGACCACTGAATGCTCACAGCCCAAACGGGAGTTGGGAGAAGTATGCTAGCAAAGGCGAACTGATCAGGTCAGACATCTGTTTGTTGCATTCGGTGAAATAGTATCAACGCTTCGTGAGGAAACCCATGTCTTCTGTAAGCTGTAATTATGGTATTCCATGATAAGGCATCTCTTTCTTGTGAAAGCATATTCCTAGAAATGCAAGTCTGCAATAGTTGAAGATATGTAGACGGGTTTACAGGGATGTTATGCATGGTAAGCAGAATGTGTGGAGCCTCCTTCACCTATCTCCGTGTCATACTCAATTTTGGCCAAGCTAGACCACCACGTCCAATCCTATTAAACACTTCAACTGTCTCATTCCCACGTTCCCCGACTTACCTTCTGAGTGACTCGCACAAAGACTCGGATCCTGTTTACACGGCCCGTGCAGAAGTCTGATTATGGTTTTCCATCCCAATATTTCCACGCTTGGCAGTGTTTTCCTGAATCTCCCCTACACGGAGTGAACAACTTGGATTTCCATCGTCAAATCTCTGACCTCGGCATACCATCTTCAAATCCCCGCGTAACGGCTTAACCACATAGCCGAGTTGATAGGTTCTACGTGGAAAAAGTAGTTTGAATTGCCTTGGTTCAACCGACTTGAATATCCCCGTTCCATGCCAAATCCTCCTTTTGCCAAGTCAAATTGGCATGGCGTTTGTATCAAGGAAGTCCGCAGGATATGTGTGGGGATCTCGGACTTATGAATCCAATTTTCCATACATTGCCTTGGCAGGTCGGTTCCCAATTTCCACTTCTTGACTTGGTCATACCACCCCAAATCTCCCCCGCGTGGAATTTCTTCTTTGGCTTTCCATCCATGAAAACCCACTTGGCATTAGGATTCTCGGATTCCCATTTTAAGAAAATAACTCATGAATACCTTAGTGCGGGGTTGAGGCATTATTTATTTATTTATTTATCCGACTAGGCAAAGAGCTGAAAATATCCCACGAGCAGAACTTTCATGTTGGTGCTCCACCATAACACTTCCACCTGGCAATTGGTGTTCATTTCTCCAACTCACGAAAATCCGATTTTTTCATTTCAACATTTACCTTGGAAAACTCATTTGAATATCCCATGTTGAAGACTGACCCGCGGAACCTAGACATCATTTGGCCAATTCGACCAGTAAGAAACAAAAATATTCCCGAGAGATCCCAAGGCTCCACGACATTGTTTAGCTTGAGCAAGTGTGCTAAACTCACTGACTTCCTTGATAGCTTGTTACATGCCAACTTTGAGTGAGTTGACTTTTCCTAGAAACTGTCTTTAATGCATCCACACGAAACGAGTTGCATTGAATTATCCATCATGCTCGATGAGTCCCATCGATAGGGCTCCATCACGTATCTTTGTTTACACAACAATCTCCATTTAGTTTATGGTACTCTTGATGCCTTAGCTTGTGTTTGAATCACCCTAGCTCTACAGAACGTGTCCTAAAAGAAGCTCACCACATGATCTCCAAAATGAACAAGTCGCTAAGATGAGTCAAATTCCTTATTTCTGCCTTCGCTTCTGCCTGTGGCTTGAACCTTTCCAATTCGTTGAGACTTTATTGATAGCTCGAACTTTGACTCAACCTTAACTTCCACCTGCATCGATCTCTACCGAGATCCTTATAGAGTTCCCTTCATTCGTCAATTTTCAACGAGCTATATTTTGCATTAACAAGACCTCATCGAGCTCTTACAACTGAGAGTCTCTACCGAGATGACTATCAATTTGACACCGGGTTCTCTATCAACTCGACCCCGAACTCTTTACTGAGTTGAGATCAACTGGGTGCCTTTTGATACTAGGTGATCTCTCATATGCAATTTAAGAATTATTTTTAATTATTGCATCTCGATAATAACCGAAGGTGGGTTCCTGGGACTATTTTTTTCATTTTGAACGTGATAGGACCCCATTGTCCAATCTTGCCATGTGTGCAAAATTGGATAACATTTTTGGCGACCTCTCGGGGATGATTGCCTGCTAAGCATGATTCCAGTAGCCTTAAGTCATCCATTGGGCATGGAGTCTGTGTTGGAATCCTGAAAGTAGTATGATTTTCTTTGACACATCCCGGAATTTCTTTGAGCATTGCCGATATCCTGGACCTCCCTGGAATGCTAAGCATGAAGTATACTGAATCTGTTGAATGCTTGACATCTATGGAACACTGCAAAAATTTGAATGAAGCAAATTTTGAACTCTTATGGAAACCTTGAACCTTTCCTCTCCTTGACACCTTCCAATGATGAAACAAAGTGTAGAACAACACAAAACACAACAACAAGGAAAGCAAAACAACAACACACAACAATGTGCATAAGAACTTGGAGGAAAACACCTAATTTAACTGTACAAGGGGTGGAACGCTTCTCAAAAACAAGCTTTGAGATGTATCCCATTCACATGAATGGGCAGTTCTTCTCCATTGAGCCTAGATAGACGGAACAAATTTTCCTCTTTGCAACTTTTGATGATGTATGGCCCACTCCAGAGAGCGTCAAACTTGGCATGCCTACCTAGTTTGGCCCTGTCTTCATCCCATTTGAGAACTAAATCTCCCTCTTGAAAACACCGATTGGACACCTTCTTATCAAAATATTTCTTAACTTGAGCCTGATGTTGCTCCAAAGTTTTCATAGCCTTGTCTCGTACTTCCTCTAACTCCATGAGTTCAGCAAACCTTATTGTCAGAGGATCACTCTCTATAACTTCAAGTTGATGAGCTAACTCCAAAGAAGGTAACTCCAATGAGAGTGGGAGTTTTGCCTCTCTTCCATATACAAGAACGAAAGGAGAATTTCCGATGGCCCTTTTAGGTGTGATCCGATCTGCCCATAAGGTAGTCTTAAGTTGTGTATGCCAAGTCCTCTTGTTAGTCTCCATTGTGCGCTTAATAATCCTTATGAGGTTTTTGTTGCTAGACTCAGCCAATCCATTTCCTTGAGGATAGTAATTGGATGAAGTTTTGAGGTATACCCCATTTTTAACAGCCCATTCACTCAATTTCATACCAAGAAAAGCCAGCGCATTGTCTGAAATGACTGTAAACGGAACACTGAACCTCGTCATTATACCCTCCAAAAAATCTAGAACTGCCTTTTCATTGCTCTCTTTTAATGCTACCACCTCTGTCCATCGAGTAAAATAGTCTGTTGCGGTAAGGACCCACTTATGTCCATCACTAGATGGAGGATTAATCATTCCGATGAAGTCCAACCCCCATTGAACAAAGGGTTGATCCACTTGAATTGGATGCAATGGAATACCTGCCAGCTTTTGCTTACCTGTGAAAAAGGCACATTCCTTACATTTCCTTACCTAGAGATGGGCATCCTTGAATAAATCTGGCCAATAGTAGCCAGCTCGCATGATCTTGGTATATGTTGTTCATGTGGAATAATGTCCTCCAGATAGGCCATTATGAAATTCTTCTAGTATCTTACTGACCTGTTCTGGTCCTATGCACCGAAGGAGGACGCCGTTCAAATCTTTTCGAAAGAGAACGCTATCTACCAAAACATATGGGATAGATTAAAGACGGAAAGTTTGCCTTTGGTTTTTATCCATGTCTACCGAATATGCTCCCGAGAAGAGGAAACTCTTCATTTTGGATAACCAGTCAGCTTGATCAACATTCTCATCAGTATTTAGGAGTGTCACGTCCTCATTACCTTTTGATTCCATGTCTGTAGCAAGTTGTTGACATAAACCCTTACCTCTGACAAGTTTAGTGACTTTGATGTGCACGTCATACTCCATTACCTTCGTGATCCATCCAGAACGCTTTTCATTCATTTCTTTGTTCAAAAAAAACTCCTTGACACCTGGATGAGACACCATCAGATGAATCTTGTTGTTGGACAACATGTGCTTGAATTTCTTCAAAGCTCGAATAACCGCAAAGACTTGCTTTTCAATGAATGAGTATTTGAACTCGTAGTCTTTGAGGGATTGACTGAAGAAAGCGATTGGTTGCTCCATCAGGTTGTTGTTTTGTTGGGTGAGGATCCCTGAAATGCTCTCTTGACCTGCAAAAGCATAAAGGATAAAATCTTTGTCAAACCTAGGGTTCACAAGCGTGGGAGCTTGAGAAATGGTTGTTTTGATGGCTTCAAAGCTTTCTCGTCCTTCCTTTGTCCATGAGAATGGCATGTTTTTCTTTAGCATGGCTGTCAGTGGTTTAGCCAATGTCGCGAATTGAGGGATGAATCTCCGCATGAAATTTATGGTTCCCAGAAAACTCTGGAGGCCCTTCTTGTGACTTGGGAGAGATAAGGACATAATTGAATGAATCCTAGCTGGATCGATTGATAATCCTTCTGCTGAAACCACATGCCCCAACAATTTTCCCTCGTGCACTGCAAAAATACATTTCTTGGGGTTAAGTGAAACCCCAAATTCCCTACACCTTTGGAAAACTTTCCTTAGATGCGTGATGTGATCTTCTGCATGCTTAGAGTATACAGTTATATCATCAAGGTAAACCAAAATAATATCGTTGATTAGTCCCTTAAATGCCATGTCCATGGCTCTTTGGAAAGTAGCCCCGGCATTGGACAATCCGAATGGCATTTTATTGTAGGCATACGTGCCCCACTTGGTAGTGAAAGCCATTTTGAATTGGTCAGATTCTTGGACTAGGATTTGATTGTAACCTGAATATCCATCGAGAAAAGAAAATCTTTGAGCTCCTGCCACCGTTTGAAGGATCTACTCCATCGATGGAAGAGGATAATGGTCTTTTAATGATGCATGATTCAAATCCCTGAAATCTACGCATAACCGGATCTCTCTGTTCTTCTTCCTCATGGGCACCAAATTGGCTACCCATGAGGAATGCTTGATGGGAAAAATTATACAGGCCTCGATGAGCTTGGTTAGCTCCTTTCTCATTAGTGGCTCAATTTTGGGATTAATTGGTCTCTGTTTTTGACGAACTGGCTTAGCATTCGGATCTAGTTCGATGGTATGTTGTGCTAGACCTGGATCAAAACCACGATATCTTTATAGCTCCATGCAAAGATGTCATGATACTCTTGACAAAGTTTGATGAAAGCTTCTTTCTCTTCAGAAGTACACACTTTTCCAATCTTAAGAAATTTTTCATTTGATACTTCAACTTCCTCAAAATATTCTTCTCTGACCACCATGTTAGGGCTTTGTCTTGTGGCTTGGTCATCTGAATTGAAAATGGATTCCAAAGTGACTAAACCTTTTGGTAACTTGTTGCTTTTCAATTGGATAATTTGCTCACCATATGACTCCTGCAACTTATCTTGATTCTTTGTAGCAAACTCCACCTCTTCTTGTAGGAAGAGGACAATTTGTTTGTCACTATCAAACACTTGCCAACTACTCACATTATCAGGGACTGCTGGTCGAACCACCATTTTAACAAATTTCTGCCCTTCTTTCATGATATCAACTGGTATGTTGTATTGTGAACCAATTGTAGCAAGCCTATCTGCATCTTGATTTTGATCTCTAGGGATTGCATGGATTCCAAAAGCTTCGAAATCTTCAATCAGGTCCCAGACTCGGTTCTTGTATGATCTTAAAAGATCATTTTTGGATGCACTACATGCCAAAACTTGATGAACAACTAACTCACTATCTCCAAAAATAGTCAGGGCCTTGATTCCCTTCCTTTGGGCTAGCTGAATTCCTTGCACAAGAGCCTCATATTCAGCAACATTGTTAGTGCAACTGAACTGCAACCGGAAAGATGAGAAGTACTTATCTCCCTCTAGAGAAATTAACATAACACCAGCACTGGATCCATTCTTACTTCTTGAGCCATCGAAGAACAATTGCCACAGTCCTTTAGAATCACTTGGTGTTTTGACAAGTTGTGGTATGATTGTATCTTCTTCATGGATACAGTAGGTACCTAATCCTGTTTCTTCCAAGACTAGCAAAACAGCTTCTTCTTCTGCCAATACATCAGCGTAGGGATCGTACTGATGATCTCTACTTACTTCATCTAGCAAAGTATCAGGGACTTCTTCAACAAGGGTGGTTGGTTCATGATCGGCATCTTCCTCTTCGGGATCGCCGATGGTGTAATTTCCATTTATGGGACTAGCAGTGTAGGGTTCTACATGATTATGGTAGATTGGTTCTGCCCTTATAGTTACTTTGGTTCCGTATCGAGTCCTGAGAATCATATGTGACCAATCAGCTGATAGGTAACCGCCCATCTTGGCAGTGAAATCCCGCGATAGGCAGATGGCAAAGAGGGGAGGGAGATCGATGACCGATATGTCTTGGGTGAATGAAAAACTTGGGCATGCATGAATGGTAAGTTGAAGTCCTTTGATAACCCCAACAGTCTTAACAGCTGTGCCATCTAGCTGAACAACCCCTCTTGTAACTGGCGCATATTGTATGCCTAGTACATCTGCAATTTGTTTCGGCATGACAGAGCTACTGGCACCAGAATCGATCATGCAATTATGTACCAGGTGGTCGCCAATGATCAGGGAAATGTAGAATGGTGGTGGTTTGTTTGCCGTAGGAATGATTTTCCCTTCCGTTGACACAAATTTGTAGCATTTGTCACTCCATGGCTTGGTGATCCACTGGTTGTACTAAAACTGTTCAAGAGCTTCTCGCAACAGGTTTCTTTGGGAAGGGATCGAGAGAGCGTGTCCCACATGGTAACGCTCAGATTGGTTTTCTTCATTTGTTCTACTATGCTGAAGGGAATTGCTCCAAATTTGATGACACTTTTTTGGGCATTGGGGTCCTCCTTTGGAAAATGTTTGTTGGGTACCGTGATGCCTGGAGAACCATCTTTCCCTACGGCATGGCTAGCCGGTGTTTCTGGTGATTTCTTTCCCACATTTTTATCAACTACCATTTGTAACCCAGGTTGAGAAGTAGATGCTAGATTAGCTTTGGGAGGTTGAGGCTCCATTGCTCTTTTCTTGGAATGAGTGTTTGCTGCCACTGATGAAGAATCTATATTCAACCCACAAAAATCTTCTGCTTGCCAGTTTAGCAAAGTGGATTCTTCAGGTGCCTGCGGTTGATCTGCTGCTTCTTGCGTAGATGAATTGTTTGTTAACTCTGAAGGGGCAGATACACTTTGAACCATAAGGGCCTGGCTAAGAACCCCATTGGGACAAAGATTTTGATTGTGAGGTTGAGAGCAAGGATAACACCATTCGTAGTCTTGAACTAGATTATTTTGAACAGGTACTATAGCTCTAGATGAGCTAGCTGCAAGAGGGTTCTGAAAGTTCAAGGGCCTGACATTTGCAACTTGACTTGTAGTTTGATTTTGAGGCTGATTGTTTCCTTGAAAAGGAGGACGGTTAGCCTGATACTACTGATTTTGTGGCTGATAAGGATGATTGTATTGAAATGTTTGCCTTTTGAGTGCAACGAGCTCATTTCCAAAATTTTGCAGTAGTGACTTGACTTCAAATAGGTCATTTGAAGAGGTAGGGGAAGATTGAGATGGTTGCTTGGAGTCTACTGGAATAGGAGCAATGATAGGCTGATGATTCGTAAGATCTGGAGAAAAGGGCATTGGTGGTCGTGGAGCTATCTTTCCAGCCTGAATCAAAGAATTCTCTGCACTTATGGCAACTTCGTAAGCATCAGGCAGTGTAGTCCCTCCCATGGACTGGATCATAACTACTACATCACTATTCAAGGCTTGCAAATAGTACAAGAATGCATTATGTGCAGAAGGCTTTACGAGCACCGGAATCCTATTCCAAGTCCTGTGGAATCGGAAGTTGAAATCACTCATGTATTCTTGGGAAGCTCTCTTTATGGTAGTAAGTTGTTCCAAAAGTGATAGGTGATCACTTTTGTCTTCAAATTGTTTACATAGCTTTTCTCCCAGCTCGTCCCAAGTGGTTATAGTGCCAACACCTAACCCGAAACCATTGAAGTGCTTTTCCCTTGAAAGAGGTAGTAAGAAGTCTAACTGCAACATTGTCTTCGGTGATATTATGTACTGCACAGATGTTAGCTACATCAAAGATATGCTCGACTGGAGTAACGTGAGTTTCCCTGGTGTAGAAGGGAAAACTTTTGAGTGCCGCAATAGGTATCGGGTCACGTTGAGCCAACATGAGAGGACTGCTTGCATTGAAAGGGGGAAAAACTTGGTTCCTCGCCATAGCAACGAAAGGTTGATTGTTCCTGGGTGGAGGAAACCTTCCGTAAGGAGGAGTCGAATGACCCCTACTAAGGTAAATCTGCAACTGGGGATGTGGAAATGCCTCTTATTCTTCTCTTTGGAGGAGACAAGGAAAGTTTGATATGCTGATACTTTCCTTTCTTTGAAGAATCTCTTGTATGAATTCTTCGCATAAGTTACCGCACTGAGATTTGGAATCCAGAGATATAGAGTCACCAGGTACTTTGACTTGTGTAAGTGAGAAGAGAAGTACCAACTCTGTCCCACCGGGCGTGCCAAAAACTGTTGTCGCCAAATCACTGCACCCTCCGAATGGCCAGGATGTGAATAGGACGTTCGGTGTGATTGGGACACATGGGATCACCTCTCAAGCTGTGGGACTTGGGCTCGAGGTGAACCTCCGGAGAAGGCCGGCTTCCTCTTCCTAAACTAAGTGTTGTACTACTCCTAGTGTAACAAAAATGATTATATAGTCCTATGCTAACATTTTCATGGGGTTTTAGGGAAAGAGATTTACAGAAATGAAACTATACTAGGGATGGTGATGCACCAAATAAAGGGTGTTTCCAAACTCAGGAAGGGTTAATTTGAAGAGGGTGTGTGCACCACAGGTCAACTTCACCTACTGCAACTTAGAGAGGGTATAGGATACCACAAACTAAGAGACACGCGTTCCCTTTGTTAAAATTTATCAGACCGAGAAATATAACAGTTTCCCAATGAAGAAGGATGAACTCAAGAAGGGTGAACAGACACCACAACTCAACTGCATGCAATACTCCACCACTCGATAAGCACAGAACTCCAAGAACCTGCAATAGAAACTTAAACTTGCACAGTGTACCTGCAAGTACGAGAAAGGCACAAAGAAGCATAAAAGGATGAAAGGACCAAGATTAGTCACAAAACACACACTTTTATTGCT
Source organism: Taxus chinensis (assembly GCA_019776745.2). Taxonomy (NCBI): domain Eukaryota; kingdom Viridiplantae; phylum Streptophyta; class Pinopsida; order Cupressales; family Taxaceae; genus Taxus; species Taxus chinensis. The sequence continues at coordinate 453,478,326 of CM034151.1, read as the reverse complement.
TCAATAACATGCACAATGCATCATACATTCAGAAGAGGCAATAGTTGCCATTACAGTCTTGAAGAGGAGGCTTGAAAGTTCTCTCAACACACAAGAACAACTTGCAGAAGAGAGAGGATTCTTGAAAAGTATACACTCACCTAAGATATCTAACTGTCCAACTTGTCTGAACTGTTGGAACCCTTTGAAATGAGCTTCCAACTTACATTTATAGAAGAATATGTGAGAAAGAAGAGGAAATGTCATAATTACATTCCTAAATTGAAGGTCCATGATGTATTTATTATAGTTAGTTGAACTACCTGAGAAGGTTCCATCATGGGTCATTAATTTCCTGATGACCAAGTCTTCTCAATTAATTAAAAGAATATTTAAATAAAATGTTTAAATAATAATAATAAATATTATTATTAAAATATTTTAATAGAAATATTAAATTAATTAACATAATGTCGGGACCCCCTGTTGACCTGTTTGACTTGAAGAGGAGGGGGGTCCATGTGAATAGAGTCTTGACATATCCCAACTTGACGAGCTTCGAGCAACATACCGAACTCACCGAGCTCCCAATCTGCATCGAGCTCTTCTCACCTCTTCTAATGCTCATCATCGGGTCACTCAGACTGCAACTCGGCTCATCCTAAGTCACTTATTTTGTTGACAACCGAGCTTGCATCTCTATCGACCAGTGACTCGGCACGAGTTTAGCTTGTCAAGATCTCTTTGAATTTTCAGTTTGGCATTAATGCTTGATGAAATAAACAAAGTTAATTAGAATGAATTACTGAGAAATTGTATGCTCGAGCTATTCACTCGACTTGGTTCCCATCCAAGCATTCCCTGACTGACTCACTCGGTGAATGGCGAATGGCTCAACTCGGTTATCTGAATCTTTCATGCGAGCTTTCTCCTAAACTCATTTTTGACGTGAACTATGTCTCAGGGTTATGTAGATGGCTTATGTGGCAAATTCTTTCCTCAGAGGCACTTGACACTTAGATTGGTTCCTCGAGCCATTCCAATTTGAACCTCTTGCTTGCTATGGATACCTCATCGTGCGTAAAGTACCGAGCTCCACTGCCTTCATTCTTAGAGTCATCCTTACACGTTTGTGTGCTCAACTAGCATTTTTATTCTTGAGCCTTTACCGTTTTCTGTGATGTATCCATGCAAACCATTTTCTATAAATTCTTCGACCTCACTTGCACACTTTATTTTTCAATTGGCTCTGCAATGATTCTTCTTGATTCAGACTTGGCATATCTTGTCAATTCCTACTACACTCTTAAAGCAAGCTAAGCCAAGCTGACTCCATTCGACTTGCTATGACTGCCAACTTCTCCTAAGCCTCATCATTTTGGTGTTACTGCAGAACATCTCGTCTGTTCCTCTTCACTCCATGTGAGGTGAACTAAAACAAACATGTTCTGATGAGCCCTCAAGTTCTTTTACTGATGAGCTCCTTATTGTCGTAGGATTTTTGACTCAGCGAATTCCATTTGAAACTCTTTCAATGCCGAGTTATTTCCATCGTAGCCCGGCCGACTCGTACTTATCACCTAATTGACTGAATCACTCCATGTGATTTGGTTCACCTTCGCTCGTGTCTTACTGATCGAACATGAACTCAAATGTATTGAATTCCACATTGAAACTCTAGAATCATCTTTATTAATAGACCGGGATACTCGTTTTGAACCCCACTTTTTCATTCTATCGACGTCTGAGCTCATTTTCTCTCTGCACCATGCTTTTTGTCATGTCCCTCCCCTCGCATGAAGCTTGCGACTAGTCTCTACGAGCCCCGAGTGTTTTCATCGCTGAATAACTCCCACCGAGCCTTGTTTATCCTTACCGGGCTCCATTTCCTCTGAATCGGTGAGCTTCTCATGAGTTTTACCAAGCTCTACGCATCGAGCAGATCTGCCCTCGACTGAACTCAGTCACTAGATTGCTTCAATGCAGCTGTGTTGCCCATAACCCAAAGCGCTCTGCGAGCTCGTGTTAATGTCACATTCATGTGGCGAACATCAGCTACAAAACCAACCCCATGATTTGAAGCTCAGACACAAGACATAATGATTATATCACGCTCCTGGCCCTGAAAGGCATCTACCGTATTGATATATAAACCTTTTCCTTCATCAAATTTGAGGACAACATCAAACTCTTGGTGCAAACATTTCAGCTGTAGCTTGTAAGGTGTGATAATTCCAATAGAAACCTTTATGCCTGCCAACTTAGTGACTCGTTGAAGATGCTCATATAATTGCAAAGCAATTTGTGCTTCATGAATATTCTGATATGAAACAGATCCACCTCTATGAGATTCACTTCCATGAGTTACATCATAAAACAAGTAAGGTCTCAATAGAGAATCTTTGTAATAAATTTCATCAGGTCTCTTGGTAACACTCTCACTATCACTTAATCGATTTTGATAAAAATATCTTGAAGGAAAATCCCGAATTTGAGGATGCATTCGATACTGAACAGATAACAACACAGTTGGACAACCTGTTTGCTAGAAGCATTCAAAAGGCTTCTACCATACTGCAACATATCAACTGCCTGGTGCGTGGAAGTTTACCTCGCGACCACCGAATGCTCAAAGCCCAAACGGGAGTTGGGAGAAGTATGCTGGCAAAGGTGAACTAATCAGGTCGGACATCTGTTTGTTGCATTCGATGAAACAATATCAATGCTTCGTGAGGAAACTCGTGTCTTCTGTAAGCTGCAATTATGGTATTCCATGAGAAGGTGTCTCTTTCTTATGAAAGCATATTCCTGGAAATGCAGGTCTGCAATAGTTGAAGATATGTAGATGGGTTTACAGGGATGTTATGCGTGGTAAGCAGAATGTGTGGAGCCTCCTTCACCTATCTCTGTGTCATACTCGATTTTGGCCAGGCTAGACCACCACGTCCAATCCTATTAAACACTTCAACTGTCTCATTCCCACGTTCCCCAACTTACCTTCCGAGTGACTCGCACAAAGACTCGGATCCTGTTTACACGGCCCGTGCGGAAGTCTGATTATGGTTTTCCATCCCAATATTTCCACGCTTGGTAGTGTTTTCCTGAATCTCCCCTACGCGGAGTGAACAGCTTGGATTGCCATCGTCAAATCTCCGACCTCGGCATACCAGCTTCAAATCCCCGCGTAACGGCTCAGCCACATAGCCGAGTTGACAGGTTCTGCGTGGAAAAAGTAGTTTGAATTGCCTTGGTTCAACCGACTTGAATATCTCCCGTTCCATGCCAAATCCTCCTTTTTCCAAGTCAAATTGGCATGGCATTTATATCAAGGAAGTTCACAGGATATGTGTGGGGATCTCGGACTTATGAATCCAATTTTCCATAAATTTCCTTGGTAGGTTGGTTCCCAATTTCTGCTTCTTGACTTGGTCATACCGCCCCCCCAAATATCCCCCGCCTGGAACTTCTTCTTTGGCTTTCCATTCATGAAAACCCACTTGGTATTAGGCTTCTCAAATTCCCATTTTAAGCAAATAACTCATGAATACCTTAGTGCGGGGTTGAGGCATTATTTATTTAGTTATTTATCTGACTAGGCAAAGAGCTGAAAATATCCCACGAGCATAACTTTCATGTTGGGCGCTCCACCATAGCACTTCCACCTGGCAATTGGTGTTCATTTCTCCAACTCACGGAAATCTGATTTTTTCATTTCAACATTTACCTTGGAAAACTCATTTGAATATCCCATGTTGAAGACTGACACGTGGAACTTAGACATCATTTGGCCAATTCGACCAGTAAGAAACAAAAATATTCCTGAGAGATCCCAAGGCTCCACAACATTGTTTAGCTTGAGCAGGTGCACTAAACTCACTGACTTCCTTGATAGCTTGTTACATGCCAACTTTGAGTGAGTTGACTTTGCCTAGAAACTGTCTTTAATGCATCCACACAAAATGGAGTTGCATTGAATTATCCATCATGCTCGATGAGTCCCATCGATAGGGCTCCATCACGTATCTTTGTTTACGCAACAATCTCCATTCATTTTATGGCACTCTTGATGCCTTGGCTTGTGTTTGAATCACCCTAGCTCTACATAACGATGTCCTAAAAGAAGCTCACCACATGATCTCCAAAATGAACAAGTCCGCTAAGATGAGTCAAATTCCTTATTTCTACCTTCGCTTCCACCTGTGGCTTGAACCTTTCCAATTCGTTGAGACTTTATTGATAGCTCAAATTTGACTCTCCCTGACTCGGCCTTAACTTCGACCTGCATCAATCTCTACCGAGATCCTTATAGAGTTCCCTTCATTCGTCAATTTTCAATGAGCTATATTTTGCATTAACAAGACCTCATCGAGCTCTTATAACTGAGAGTCTCTACCGAGATGACTATCAATTTGACACCGGGTTCTCTATCAACTCGACCCCCGAACTCTTTACTGAGTTGAGATCAACTGGGTGCCTTTTGATACTAGGTGATCTCTCATATGTAATTTAAGAATTATTTTTAATTATTACATCTCAAAAATAACCGAAGGTGGGTTCCTGGGACTATTTTTTTCATTTTGAACGTGATAGGACCCCATTGTCCAATCTTGCCATGTGTGCAAAATTGGATAATAGTATTTATGGGTGGAATCCTAGGAAAATGGATAGGTTTTAAGGGTAATTAAATATAATTATAGGTGGATTAGGGAATATAAATAATGATAATATTAAGATGGGATTAGGATAGGGAAAATGGGGATTAGAGGAAATAAGTGGGGTGTAGGAGGGAAATAGAAAGGGAAAAATGAATGTGAAAAATGACGATAAAGGGGAGCGAACATGGGATGGGGGATAAGGGTACTAAAATTTTGTGTCTACAATAGTATCAAGCTCTAATTCATTTGGAGCATAGTTATGTTCATGTACTTTTAATTTTCTACTCTCAAAAGCTACTACATGTTCATTTTCAAGGAATCCTCCCAATCCTTCTCTAAAAGCATCTGTTACTACTCTAAAATTACCATTTGGATCTAGAACCTTTAAATTTTGAGTTTAAGTTAAATTTTCCTTTAATAAATTGAAGGCTTCTTCACACTTACCATCTCAAGAAAATTTCTTGTTTTTCCTCTATAAGGCAATAATTGAACTTATCACTCTAGATAACTCCTTAACAAACTTTCTATAATAACCATTCAATTCCATGAAGCTTCTACCTTCATGCACATCTTTAGGAGCTAGCCATTCCATGATGTATCCTTTATCTTAGAGGGGTCAACCAAAATTTCTACTTTACTAATTATATGACCCAAATATTGTACTTGTTTTTTATAGAAAGTACATTTGGACCACTTTCCATATACTTTATGCTTCCTTAAAATCTATAAAACAATTCTTGAAAGCTTATCATGTTCCTTTATATCTTTTGAATATATGATTATATCATCAAGGAATAATAACACAAATTGATCTAATTATTCCCAAAGCACCATGTTCATTAAATTCATAAAGGTTGTAGGTGCATTAGTGAGTACCAAATGTACAATAGTGAACTTATAATGCATGTAATGTGTTCTAGAAGTTGTTTTATGCGTGTCTTCATCTTTAATTTTCAACTAATGGTAACCAGATTTTAGAATAATCTTTGAATAGACTGAAGCACCCCACATTTGATCAAAATTATCATCAATTCTAGGCAAGGGGTATATGTATTTAATTGTTACCTTTTTTAACATTCAGTAATCAATGCACTATCTTAAAAAACCATCCTTCTTATTTATGAAGATTACCGGTGCCCCAAAGGTGATACACTTTGGTGGATCAATACTTTGGATAGAAACTCATGAACTTGAGCTTTCAACTCCACCAACTCAGTTGCATTCATCCTATATGGTGCTTTTGATAGAGATTTAGCTCCAAGTTTGAGGTCTATGATGAATTCAAACTCTCGTCTTGGTGGTAAACTAAGTAGTTCTTCAGGAAAAACATCTCTAAATTCATTTCAAATAGTAAAATCCTCTATTTTTGGCTCATTTTCTTCTTTGGAATATATTTTTTTACTATATATAGCATACGGCCTTTATTCCTAGCCTTTTTCAGTTGTATGACAAAGATTTTTTTACTAAAAAATCTCTTTTTATACCTTGTATTATTCTTGATTTCATTTGATCATCGAGGCATACTATTAGTTTTCTTAAGAAATCTACGGATGCTTAGTGTTAAGAATTCTAGCTCATGCTTATGAAAATATCATAACTCCCTAAAATAGCTACAAAAAGGTTCATTTATATAGTAAAATCATGTGGTTCTAAGGTTGCTTTAAATAAGCATTGTGTAACTATATGGAGAACATTATTTTCATATTTAACAGTCCTTAAATTTTTCATGTATCCAACCTTTCTAGACAATTTATAAGCTAACTAGAAGAAATAAAACATTCAGTTTCTCTAGTATTAAATAAAATAGTAACAGGTAAGCCAAACAACTTACCCTTGACTTCTATGGGAGTGGCTTATTTCTCTACCTCATAATTTCCTACAACAACATGCATCCTCTTTTGAAATGGTTATTTGGTCCCAAAGTTGTTTTTCCACTACCTTTTATTCCCTTGGTATATTTGGGGGATAATTACTAGCCTAGTGATCACCTCTACATTTAAAATGACCTCCAACATGTCAGTTCCTCTCAAACCTATTCTAAAAATCAGAATTGTTGTCCTTTTCTGTTATCCATAGCATATTTTTCTGTAATATTTTTATTTTTAGGTTTTCCCTTTTTATCAAATATCTTTCACCATGTCTTTTTGGAAAATAAAGGTGAGGAGTTATTACTTATTGTTTTATGTTTTTCCTCTTTTGAAGCAAAGATCTCACCTAGTTTTTTTGCTTGTTTTATATATTTTTCAAAAATTGCCTCCATAATGGATGGTCCATGCACATACACTTCACCCCCTATTCTAGGATTCAAGCCCAAAATGAACATATGAATCTGAAACTTCTCATCATTTTGATATTAGGGAACATGTTTCATAAGTCTAGTGAAGCGTTCCAATACTCAGTTATTGACAGTTCTCCTTAGGTTAAACTCTAGAATTATGTCATTTTATAGTCAAAATATAGCTAGGGAAGCCAGCATTGATGAAAGTATCCTTTAAATTGTTCCCAAGTTATAGTTGATGTCTCAATTCCCAGAGTCATTTTTATACCCTTAGAACAATGTTCTAATCTCATGTGCATCGTTCTATCATCCAGTGGGCACTAGGCGCTCACCCAAGGTACGCACGGGTGCCAAGCCCCTCCTTTATATGAGTCTTGTGAGAATACATCCTTAATGACAAATTTAGATGCAGGAAATAAAAGAACCATGTGTTCATTCTAAGAGCTTAGGATGAGTTATCATAGCAATGCATCCATTCAGCTAACAAAAGAGAAGTATCAATAGAATACAAAATTGAATCATAACACAAAGGAAATGCACTAGGATTTATACTCATGAACAACGTATATTCTTTAGAAAAAAACATTGTATTCATGTTAATGAGTTCAATAACCACATTACATTCATTAAGTCCATAACAGACCAATATAACAATGCAGATATACATCAGGACCCTAAGCTATGCTTTCCATGTTACAAAACAGGTTACAGACCCATCCCTCTAACTATGCCATCACTCCTACAGTTCTTCTAATCCCAACCCAGAGGATCCTTCATTATTCCTGCAGAGATTTTCCTATCCAACACTATATGAGAATACTTTTAGTGTTTATCTCTCTCTCTTGTCTCTTTTCTGTCTCTTCTTCTACCCAAGCATCTCCATATATAACTTTAGTCTCCACCTCCATGCCTTCTTGAGATAATAAATCGGTTTCCAAGTGTCCATGTGGTCCTCTAATGGAGCATGATTCCTTTGATCTGATCTCTCCACTCTTTACAATGATGTCTTTCTGGATCCTTCCATTGCATGCATGGAATATTCCAATCTTGACCCTTCAGCTACCACGATGGCACCTTATCCACTCCGCATGTTAGATGGGTCACACTTTCCTCGTGCGCTGCCTGGAACATCAAATATGGCTAAGTCCTATAACTCATCTTGTCTTACGAGTGCACACTGTGTGTTCTGTTAAACCCTACTAGAACCTTGTCCTGCACGCCTTCAACTTGTCTACCCTTCTCCAAATAGGTCTCGCATGCCCATGCTCCTTCTTTTACTTAGCCAATATTTTGCGGCCCAACATCAACCCACACTACTCTTGTTCTCTGTCCTCGAAAACATTTATCTTCAATGAATAAAGAATTTTATGATCTAAATATGGGAAAAAGAATGAAGGAATGAAGAATTGGGAGAAAGAATGAAAGAATGGGGAAAATGAAAGAGAACAATGCTTATTTTTAAAGGAGGAGAGAGAAATCCTTCCCTAGTTTTGTGCAGACATCAACCTCACTCTGCGCTTGTTGACAGAGGTCTCTGAATAAGACGCTCACCTCCTCAAAATTTAATTCCTCCCCTTTGGCACTCATTGTCTCAAAAATACTTTCTAATTGTTTTCCCAAGTCATCAAGTTCACCCATCATGCGGGTGATCTGGGGGTATAATTCCTTTAACTAGATTTTGTTCGATAGCTTTTGACTTCTTCTCTACCTCAGCTAAGATTTTATCCCTTTCTACCATGTTCCCCTTATTCTTTTCTTAAAAATGCTTGAGTTCCATTTCATGTGTGGTGACTAAGATGTTTGCCACTCTATCTCTATCATCGCAGTTGTCATATGCAGCACCAGCAACTTGCACGGCAGCCTTTACCTCTGTAAGGAGTTTGGTATATCAAGAAACGATCTCGACAACCTTCAGCTTCTCTTCTTTCTCTTGGTATGCCAGTGCTTATTCTGTAGTCTCTAAGGAAAGTGGTTTCCTTTCCATCATGAGGATGCGGGTTAAATCCTCCAGACACTACAAAACTAATTCATATTTCTGCTCGAGCGGCACTAGGTCAGGATGCTTTAAAAAAATAGCATATGTAATCATTTCAATTTTCTTATGTAGCTCGCACACCCTTGTTTTCTCATCTTTAATTTCACGCCTTAACTACGCGCTGATAATATCTTCTTACTTCAAGTCCTTGGTCTCCTCAACGAGCCCCTTCTATTCCTTCTCCTATTCCTCCTCCAGGAATCTTACTCCATCATTTCTTCTTAATAGTCTAGCCTCAATCTCAACTAAAACTTTGTTGAGTGTGTTGTAGAATTACTCATCTAAAAATTGTTGAGAATTCATGAATGGATTTACTCGTTTTGTCTCTAGAACATTCATCAATGCTCCTTGACTTACTTCGAACTTAGGTTCATCCACGTGGGACTCTAACACCCAAGATAGCATATTTCTGGTTTATGGATATGTGCCTTCTTCACCAAATGAAGTCATATCTAGGAGTTATTCTATTCATATGGTGCTTTGGAAGCACATGCATAACCTTGCTTAGATTTTTGATGTATCCCATTCTTTTCCCTTATACTACCACTACGCCCTTCCCTCCTGTTTGCGCAGCCTTTGGGAAACTTACCGCCAAATTGGGATTCCCACCCATGCTGCCATACTCTTTCCCAATGTTTTCTTCTTCTATTTCCTTCAAATTTTCATCTGCACTCTTCTCCAACTCCTATTCCACCAAATCCTTAATGATGCCCACTATTTCTCTTTCCGTGGCTTTTTCCACTTGTTCCTTGGTGAGGCTTGGGGTTCCCTAATTTTTGGTGCTTACCTCTTCGCTTACCCCTTGCCTTGATCCTTTGTTTCCTCCTCTTCTTTCTCCTTTTCATCTTCCTCCTCCTCAAAGTCATGTACATTATATACAAGGTGTTCTTGACCTCCTTTGGGCCCATCATCATCCTTGTCACCAATGTAGGCCTCTAGGCTCTCTTTTTCTTCTGAGTATGCCTTTTCTGCAACCTTCTACCTCTTTCTAACTGGTGATTCCAATATAGGATATTCTTCCTTCTCTTTCTCCTTAATAGGTGATGTCTTCCTTGGTGATTCTTCATGTGTGAGGGGTCCTTCATGCTCTGGTGCCTCTTCTTCCAAGGCATTTTCCTTGACCGGTGACTTCTTCCTATGTGCGTAAGTGCTAGGCTTAGTGATTACTTCTGGCATGCCCACCGATTGTGTGGTTTGTACACTTGGTTCCTTCTTCTCCTACACCTCTTCTCTTTCCGTCTTCTTTGGCATAGCCTTTTTACTCCTTGTGGGCTCTTCTGGAATGGAGACATCACTCTCCAAATAGTCACCTTTCTCAAACTTAGGCCTTATGCACAAGTATACCCTTTTTGTAACCCTTATGGCGATCGGTAGCATTATCGGCTTCACCATTTGTACTTTGTGGGAGACATACTTCTCCAAAAATATGCGCTTCCTAGGGTATATGATATTTTAGTGCAGCTCGCGGTGGTCTTGGTCTACCTCACTAAAGTCAAACCTTATCCTTTTGGCCTCCTTGAACTAGTTGACCCCTCCTTAGAAGTATTGTGCGGTTAGGAGAAGGGTAGGATGCACCATGGTCTTTTAGTCCCATATTTCAATGTAAACCTACCAATGCAAAAATGTTGATAAACTAAAAACTTTATCTCTCCATCCACGAGTGCGAGCAACTACTCAGGGATCCTCCATTCTTCCTTGAATGCATCATACATTCACTTGTACCATTTTTCTAGGTGCGCCTTGTGAACAACCATCATGGTTTCACAAGTATACTTCTCAAACCTTTTCGTGATTGTCTTCTGGATATTCCCAAATGAACTTCTCTGGCCCATCGAGAACTCCAATCTCCGAGAAGATGATTGTGAGGATAATGTTTTCGAATAGTATTTTTTCTCCTTCTTGTGCGTTGCTTATGATCTCATCTGCAATAAAATCAGAAAATTTATAGATGGTCCCTTCTGATATCTTCTGGCATACATTTAACCATGCATTGTTTACTTACGTCCATATTTCTTGATCATTAAGCTTGGTGACCAAGCGCAAGGAAATCCTCATAATAGGGTCTAGAATTTATGTGATGTCAAAGTACTGCAAACCATTTTTGTATTCATAGACCTCCACAGTTTCTTTGATGGCCTCCTTATCATTCAAATCATCATCTATGGATTCTCCTTCACAATTCAGGCTAGTGAACTTGGATATCAACTGTGGTGTTATGCACATCTTATGGCCTACAAAGTAGAAGTGGTCTTCATGTACACACGAGATCAATCATTGATATAGCTGCTCGGGCTTGCCAAAATAAGGAAACTCGTACAGTTTCAATATCCCTGCCTTCTCCAAATTTACTTTCACTTCGTCATTATATATTGGCATTTGATCGGGTGTCATCTTGTTAGTTGGAAGAAACAACTCCAATTCCATTTATTTCTCTGTAGTGCTCATGCAATGGTTGTAATCACTCATGGACATTTGTCTCAAATGTGACACCCACTCTTTTCCCAACAATACTCCATCTGGGTAGTGCATTTTTGCGTACCATTCCTCATTAGAGATAGCAATGGCAGCTTGTTTTCCTTTTCCCTTTCCCTTCTATTTCTTTGGTGAAATGGTCACCTTCTTTGGTGTCATGTTTTCTTGTCAGGCTATAACCTAAACCCCTTTCTCTTGCTCTGATATACCACTCTGCTCAACTCTAATGCTTAACTCTGCGAAGAAATCCTTCTCTTTTCGTGCCCTAGCTGCCAAACCCTAACTAAGAAAACTCTTCCATAAGATGGTGCACTTCAAACAAACTCTTCCAGCACTCATGTACTACTTTCACTTTGGTTTGCAGATCTACTCTAGTCACACACTTAGATTTCTATGATTATTCTTCCATCACACAAATATCTCTAGATACCCTAGTTTGCAAGAGGGATTCCACTTCGTAATAGTAAGGTAAAATAATGACTTACCCAACCGTATATTTATAGTTTTTACTCCTCTCCAGCAATAAATGTTATACCACCAACCAACATACTTAGCATTAAATGTGGATTTTTCCACTAGGCCGACCTTAAGCACCCTTACCCATGTGCCCAATCCTACGCGAAAAACCTTCTACAACCTTTTGGTGCACAAAAATCCAATCTGACTGAAGACTCTTACGCATATGTCTACAGTGTCAAAGGCACTTCTTCTGTCCTTTACATGATTTTTACCCTCGCCTACCTCATGGTGTTCTTGCACTCTTCAGTCTTCATATGTGGTCTTTGTTACAGCCTTCTTGACACCATAATTCATTATCCATCATTTCTCCATGTGCTTTCTCAAACTTATGCGCTAACTTCTACTGGGCCATTCAACTTTTACTATTGTCTTATACTTTACTTTTCACTACTCCACCCCACACTAAAAAAGATTCGTGGTCCTCTGCGCATACACAACTTTAGAAATTAATGTGGTTACCGGTGCACAAGACACAAAATGGAACAAAAAGAAAGGAACAAGCAACGAGGAAGGAAAACACAAGAAAATAAAAATAATAAAGGGAAATCCTAAGCTA